>OY757017.1:66057331-66577914 GCA_963580285.1 Lucinisca nassula | reverse complement strand
GTGCTGTGTGGCATATATTGGCCTTTAGGGCAGCCAGTGTCAACAAACCCATACCGTAGCGAATAAATCCAGGCATTTCCAGCGGCCAGTCAGCACAATTTTCTAGTTAAATTTAAATCAGCTGCTTTTCACAATAGCAAATACCTACAAATATTTCTTCTAATAAACAATAATACTTCTCAGAAAAATAATGGCTTAGCAACAAATCCAATCAGAAGCAGCAGAATATTCAATTCTGCACTAAAAGCACTCCCCAAAGCAAGTACAGCTTTTATAAAGACCAATTATTTCCTTGTTTGTTTTTTTTTCTGGGGGGGGGGGGGGGGGGGGGGGTGGGGGGTTGGTTTTACGGCCCTTTCAAGATTATTTCACTCATATCGAGCCTATCGTTATTCACAGGTGGGCGACAACCATAGTACCCGGAGAAAAACCACCTGACCTTCCATTGCAGAACTTGACGTCTCACATATGACCCGAGCGAGGCTCGAACGACAGCGGTGAGAGACCTAATGATCAAGAGTCAGCGCTCTTAACCACTAGGCCATGGAGGCCCGTCAATTATTTACTGTAGTTCAACCTATACCAAACCGTAATTTCTTTATGATCCATCAAAAGAATTACCAAACACAAGTTTAGACCATATCTAATAACACAGTCATGCATAATTAATGTTCAGTGACAAAGAATCTTCAAACTTTGCGAAAAAGTTATCGCTTCCAGATTCTACGATGAAAGCCGAACAAACCATAATTTGTGAAAAAGCACAAAGTTTACCTCTTTCCAGAATGGAACCCAGAAACCGGTTGTTTAGGCTTGAGATCCTTGCCTGATGCCAAGTAACCTCAGTGTTATATTCAATTTGGAGTATATTCTTTTTCTTGTGTTCCTGTTTATACATTTACTGCAAGTCTGCTTTCTAAACAGACCAATGACAACTGATTTACATGGCTTTGAAGTACCCCCCCCCCCCCCCTACTTCCAGTCACATGGAACAGAAGCAAAAACTGATAAAATACACCCAGTTAGTCCTAAATTAGCACTAAACTTACAATTTGTACAGTTACTGTGACAAAATACATGCCAGGAAGATCCATTTTAAGACACAGAATTGGAGGAAACCTATTATGTGTGAAAATATTATGTTATGACTGAAAAAAGGACAGTGAAGCTGATTTTTCTACTTTCGGTTTACCAAATCCTAATTTCTTTATGATCCATCAAAAGAATTGCCAAACACAAGTTTAGACCATAATTATCTAATAACACAGTCATGCATAATTAATGGTCAGTGACAAAGAATCTTCAAACTTTGCGAAAAAGTTAATGCTTCCAGATTCTACGATGAAAACCGAACAAACCATGTTTTGTAAAAAAGTTCAAAGTTTACCTCTTTCCAGAATGGAACCCAGAAACCAGCTTACATCAGTGCTTCTTCTCAGATGTCTTTGTAATACTTTAATCCTAAAATGCACTAAATCATGTCCTATAAGCACCCATGCTAGAAATTTTGGCTGTTCTCACACCTATACCCCCTAATTTCTGTAAAAATTGGCATTTCAAGGATATTTTGGAGACAAACCTTTGAAGAAAATGATTATAAATGCCTTAATGCCATGAGAAATGGCTGAATATATCTGTTCTAACCTTGGAACATGAACCAAACCAATAAATACTGACAATGGCTGAGAAAACTCATTGCCATATTGCAACGGGCTGTTCGGAGAGACAGTTTTGAAATTTTGCATTGGCTTGAGCTGGGGCTTGAGATCCTTGCCTGATGCCAAGTAACCTCAGTGTTATATTCAATTTGGAGTATATTCTTTTTCTTGTGTTCCTGTTTATACATTTACTGCAAGTCTGCTTTCCAGACAGACCAATGACAACTTATTTACATGACTTTGAAGTACCCCCTCCCCCTCCAGTTACATGGAACAGAAGCAAAAACTGATAAAATACACCCAGTTACTCCTAAATTAGCACTAAACTTACAATTTGTACAGTTTCTGTGACAAAATACATGCCAGGAAGATTCATTTTAAGACACAGAATTGGAGGGAACCTATTATGTGTTAAAATATTATGTAATGAATGAAAAAAGGACAGTGAAGCTGATTTTCTACTTTCAGTTAAGGTGTCACTACAGTAAAAACAAAAATCCCCTTACTCCAATGTAAATTGGGGCATATTCCATAATCTACCACATTTCAGCAAGTCTAATGCTTCCATTATCAGGCATATAATTTGACAGGCTGACCATTTACCTTCCAGAAGCAGCTAAAAATATGGGTGCTGTGCGGCATATTTTTGCCTTTTAGGCAGCCAGTGTCAACAAACCCATACTGCAGCGAATAAATCCAGGCATTTCCAGTGGCCAGTCAGCACAACTTTCTAGTTAAATTTAAATCAGCTGCTTATCACAATAGCAAATACCTACTTATATTTCTTCTAATAAACACTAATACTTCTCAGAAAAATAATGGCTTAGCAACAAATCCAATCAGAAGCAGCAGAATATTCAATTCTGTACTGAAAGCTCTTCCCAAAGCAAGTACAGCTTTTATAAAGACCAATTATTTACTGTTTTTTGTTTTTTTGGTTTTGGATTTACGGCCCTTTCAAGATTATTTCACTCATATCGAGCTGATCGTTAATCAGCGGTGGGCGAAAATTGTAGTACTGGGAGAAAAACCACCTGACCTTCCGTTGCAGAACTTTGCATCTCACATATGACCCGAGCGAGGCTCAAACCACAGCGGTGAGAGACCTAATGATCAAGAGTCAGCGCTCTTAACCACTAGGCCACGGAGGCTTGCAATTATTTACTGTAGTGCAACCTATACCAAACCCTAATTTCTTTATGATCCATCAAAAGAATTGCCAAACACAAGTTTAGACCATATCTAATAACACAGTCATGCATAATTAATGTTCAGTGACAAAGAATCTTCAAACGTTGCGAAAAAGTTATCGCTTCCAGATTCTACGACGAAAGCCGGACAAACCATGTTTTGTGAAAAAGCGCAAAGTTTACCTCTTTCCAGAATGGAACCCAGAAAATGGTTTACATCAGTGCTTCTTCTCAGATGTCTTTGGAATACTTTAATCCTAAAATGCACTAAATCATGTCCTATTAGCACCCATGCTAGAAATTTTGGCTGTTCTCACACCTATACCCCCTAATTTCAGTAAGAATTGGCATTTTGAGGATATTTTGGAGACAAAACTTTGAAGAAAATGATTATAAATGCCTTAATACCATGAGAAATGGCTGAATATATCTGTTCAAACCTTATAACATGAACCAAACCAATATTTACTTACAATGGCTGAGAAAACTCATTGCGATATTGCAGCGGGCTGTTCGGAGAGACAGTTTTGAAATTTTGTTTTGGCTTGAGATCCTTGCCTGATGCCAAGTAACCTCAGTGTTATATTCAATTTGGAGTATATTCTTTTTCTTGTGTCCCTGTTTATACATTTACTGCAGGTCTGCTTTCCAAACAGACCAATGACAACTGATTTACATGGCTTTGAAGTACCCCCTCCAGTTACATGGAACAGAAGCAAAAACTGATAAAATACACCCAGTTAGTCCTAAATTAGCACTAAACTTACAATTTGTACAGTTTCTGTGACAAAATACATGCCAGGAAGATCCATTTTACGACACAGAATTGGAGGGAGCCTATTATGTGTGAAAATATTATGTAATGAATGAAAAAAGGACAGTGAAGCTGATTTTTCTACTTTCGGTTTATACCAAACCCTAATTTCTTTATGATCCATCAAAAGAATTGCCAAACACAAGTTTAGACCATATCTAATAACACAGTCATGCATAATTAATGTTCAGTGACAAAGAATCTTCAAACTTTGCAAAAAAAATATCGCTTCCAGATTCTACGATGAAAGCCGAACAAACCATGTTTTGTGAAAAAGCGCAAAGTTTACCTCTTTCCAGGATGGAACCCAGAAACCGGCTTACATCAGTGCTTCTTCTCAGATGTCTTTGGAATACTTGTATCCTAAAATGCACTAAATCATGTCCTATTAGCACCCATGCTAGAAATTTTGGCTGTTCTCACACCTATACCCCTAATTTCAGTAAAAATTGGCATTTTGAGGATATTTTGGAGACTAAACTTTGAAGAAAATGATTATAAATGCCCTAATGTCATGAGAAATGGCTGAATATATCTGTTCAAACCTTGTAACATGAACCAAACCAATAATTACTTACAATGGCTGAGAAAACTCGTTGCCATATTGCAGCGGGCTGTTCGGAAAGAGAGATTTGAAATTTTGCATTGGCTTGAGACCCTTGCCTGATGCCAAGTAACCTCAGTGTTATATTCAATTTGGAGTATATTCTTTTTCTTGTGTTCCTGTTTATACATTTACTGCAAGTCTGCTTTCCAAACAGACCAATGACAACTGATTTACATGGCTTTGAAGTACCACCCCCCCCCCCCCCACACACTTCCAGTTACATGGAACAGAAGCAAAAACTGATAAAATACACCCAGTTAGTCCTAAATTAGCACTAAACTTACAATTTGTACAGTTTCTGTGACAAAATACATGCCAGGAAGATCCATTTTAAGACACAGAATTGGAGGGAGCCTATTATGTGTGAAAATATTATGTAATGAATGAAAAAAAGGACATTGAAGCTGATTTTTACTTTCGGTTTAGGTGTCACTACAGTAAACACAAAAATCCCCATACTCACAATGTAAATTGGGGCATATTCCATAATCTACCACATTTCAGCAAGTCTAATGCTTCCATTATGAGGCATATAATTTGACAGGCTGACCATTTACCTTCCAGAAGCAGCTAAAAATATGGGTGCTGTGCAGCATATGTTGACCTTTTCGGCAGCCAGTGTCAATAAACCCATACCGCAGCGAATAAATCCAGGCATTTCCAGTGGCCAGTCAGCACAATTTTCTAGTTAAATTTAAATCAGCTGCTTTTCACAAAAGCAAATACCTACTAATATTTCTTCTAATAAACACTAATACTTCTCAGAAAAATAATGGCTTAGCAACAAATCCAATCAGAAGCAGCAGAATATTCAATTCTGTACTGAAAGCTCTCCCCAAAGCAACTACAGCTTTTATAAAGACCAATTATTTACCGTAGTGCAACCTATACCAAACTCTAATTTCTTTTTGATCCATCAAAAGAATTGCCAAACACAAGTTTAGACCATAATCTAATAACACAGTCATGCATCATTAATGTTCAGTGACAAAGGATCTTCAAACTTTGCGAAAAACTTATCGCTTCCAAATTCTACGATGAAAGCCGAACAAACCATGTTTTTTGAAAAAGCGCAAAGTTTACCTCTTTCCAGGATGGATACCAGAAACTGGCTTACATCAGTGCTTCTTCTCATATGTCTTTGGAATACTTTAATCCTAAAATGCACTAAATCATCTCCTATTAGCACCCATGCTAGAAATTTTGGCTGTTCTCACACCTATACCCCCTAATTTCAGTACAAATTGGCATTTTGAGGATATTTTGGAGACAAACCTTTGAAGAAAATGATTATAAATGCCTTAATGCCATGAGAAATGGCTGAATTTATCTGTTCTTACCTTGTAACATGAATCAAACCAATAATTACTTACAATGGCTGAGAAAACTCATTGCCATATTGCAGCGGGCTGTTTGGAGAGACAGTTTTGAAACTTTGTTTTGACTTGAGATCCTTGCCTGATGCCAAGTAACCTCAGTGTTATATTCAATTTGGAGTATGTTGTTTTTCTTGTGTCCCTATTTATACATTTACTGCAGGTCTGCTTTCCAAACAGACCAATGACAACTGATTTACATGGCTTTGAAGTACCCCGCTCCAGTTACATGGAACAGAAGCAAAAACTGATAAAATACACCCAGTTAGTCCTAAATTAGCACTAAACTTACAATTTGTACAGTTTCTGTGACAAAATACATGCCAGGAAGATCCATTTTAAGACACAGAATTGGAAGGAACCTATTATGTGTGAAAATATTATGTAATGAATGAAAAAAGGACAGTGAAGCTGATTTTTCTACTTTTGGTTTACCAAACCCTTATTTCTTTATGATCCATCAAAAAATTGCCAAACACAAGTTTAGACCATATCTAATAACACAGTCATGCATAATTAATGTTCAGTGACAAAGAATCTTCAAGCTTTGCAAAAAAAGTTATCGCTTCCAGATTCTACGATGAAAGCCGAACAAACCATGTTTTGTGAAATAGCGCAAACTTTACCTCTTTCCAAAATGGAACCCAGAAACCGGCTTACATCAGTGCTTCTTCTCAGATGTCTTTGGAATACTTTAATCCTAAAATGCACTAAATCATGTCTTATTAGCACCCATGCTAGAAATTTTGGCTGTTCTCACACCTATACCCCCTAATTTCAGTAAAAATTGGCATTTTGAGGATATTTTGGAGACAAAACTTTGGAGAAAATGATTATAAATGCCTTAATGCCATGAGAAATGGCTGAATATATCTGTTCAAACCTTGTAACATGAACCAAACCAATAATTACTGACAATGGCTGAGAAAACTCATTGCCATATTGCAGGGGGCTGTTCGGAGAGACAGTTTTGAAATTTTGCATTTGCTTGAGATCCTTGCCTGATGCCAAGTAACCTCAGTGTTATATTCAATTTGTAGTATATTCTTTTTCTTGCGTTCCTGTTTATACATTTACTGCAAGTCTGCTTTCCAGACAGACCAATGACAACTTATTTACATGGCTTTGAAGTACCCCCTCCCCCTCCAGTTACATGGAACAGAAGCAGAAACTGATAAAATACACCCAGTTAGTCCTAAATTAGCACTAAACTTACAATTTGTACAGTTTCTGTGACAAAATACATGCCAGCAAGATCCATTTTAAGACACAGAATTGGAGGGAACCTATTATGTGTGAAAATATTATGTAATGAATGAAAACAGGACAGTGAAGCTGATTTTCTACTTTCGGTTTAGGTGTCACTACAGTAAAAACAAAAATCCCCTTACTCACAATGTAAATTTGGGCATATTCCATAATCTACCACATTTCAGCAAGTCTAATGCTTACATTATGAGGCATATAATTTGACAGGCTGACCATTTACCTTCCAGAAGCAGCTAAAAATATGGATGCTGTGCGGCATATTTTGGCCTTTTCGGCAGCCAGTGTCAACAAACCCATACCGCAGCGAATAAATCCAGGCATTTCCAGTGGCCAGTCCGCACAAATTTCTAGTTAAATTTTAATCAGCTGCTTTTCACAATAGCAAATACCTACTAATATTTCTTCTAATAAACAATAATACTTCTCAGAAAAATAATGGCTTAGCAACAAATCCAATCAGAAGCAGCAGAATATTCAATTCTGTACTGAAAGGTCTCCCTAAAGCAAGTAAAGCTTTTATAAAGACCAATTATTTACTGTAGTGCAACCTATACCAAACCCTAATTTCTTTTTGATCCATCAAAAGAATTGCCAAACACAAGTTTAGACCATAATCTAATCACACAGTCATGCATCATTAATGGTCAGTGACAAAGAATCTTCAAACTTTGCGAAAAACTTATCGCTTCCAGATTCTACGATGAAAGCCGAACAAACCATGTTTTGTGAAAAAGCGCAAAGTTTACCTCTTTCCAGAATGGAACCCAGAAACCGGCTTACATCAGTGCTTCTTCTCAGATGTCTTTGGAATACTTTAATCCTGTAATGCACTAAATCATGTCCTATTAGCACCCATGCTAGAAATTTTGGCTATTCTCACACCTATACCCCCTAATTTCAGTAAAAATTGGCATTTTGAGGATATTTTGGAGACAAAACTTTGGAGAAAATGATTATAAATGCCTTAATGCCATGAGAAATGGCTGAATATATCTGTTCAAACCTTGTAACATGAACCAAACCAATAATTACTTACAATGGCGGAGAAAACTCATTGCGATATTGCAGCGGGCTGTTCGGAGAGACAGTTTTGAAATTTTGCATTGGCTTGAGATCCTTGCCTGATGCCAAGTAACCTCAGTATTATATTCAATTTGGAGTATATTATTTTACTTGTGTTCCTGTTTATACATTAACTGCAAGTCTGCTTTCCAAACAGACCAATGACAACTGATTTACATGGCTTTGGGGTACCCCCCCCCCCCACACACACACACACACACTCCAATTACATGGAACAGAAGCAAAAACTGATAAAATACACCCAGTTAGTCCTAAATTAGCATTAAGCTTACAATTTGTTCAGTTTCTGTGACAAAATACATGCCAGGAAGATCCATTTTAAGACACAGAATTGGAGGGAACCTATTATGTGTGAAAATATTATGTAATGAATGAAAAAAGGACAGTCAAGCTGATTTTTCTACTTTCGGTTTACCAAACCCTTATTTCTTTATGATCCATCAAAAGAATTGCCAAACACAAGCTTAGACCATATCTAATAACACAGTCATGCATAGTTAATGTTCAGTGACAAAGAATCTTCAAACTTTGCGAAAAAGTTATCGCTTCCAGATTGTACGATGAAAGCCGAACAAACCATGTTTTGTGAAAAAGCGCAAAGTTTACCTCTTTCCAGAATGGCACCCAGAAACCGGCTTACATCAGTGCTTCTTCTCAGATGTCTTTGGAATACTTTAATCCTAAAATGCACTCGATCATGTCCTATTAGCACCCATGCTAGAAATTTTGGCTGTTCTCACACCTATACCCCCTAATTTCAGTAAAAATTGGCATTTTGAGGATATTTTGGAGACAAAACTTTGAAGAAAATGATTATAAATGCCCTAATGCCATGAGAAATGGCTGAATATATCTGTTCAAACCTTGTAACATGAACCAAACCAATAATTACTTACAATGGCTGAGAAAACTCATTGCCATATTGCAGCGGGCTGTTCGGAGAGACAGTTTTGAAATTTTGCATTGGCTTGAGATCCTTGCCTGATGCCAAGTAACCTCAGTGTTATATTCAATTTGGAGTATATTCTTTTTCTTGTGTTCCTGTTTATACATATACTGCAAGTCTGCTTTCCAGACAGACCAATAACAACTTATTTACATGGCTTTGAAGTACCCCCTCCCCCTCAAGTTACAAGGAACAGAAGCAAAAACTGATAAAATACACCCAGTTAGTCCTAAATTAGCACTAAACTTACAATTTGTACAGTTTCTGTACAGAATACATGCCAGGAAGATCCATTTAAAAACACAGAATTGGAGGGAACCTATTATGTGTGAAAATATTATGTAATGAATGAAAAAAGGACAGTGAAGCTGATTTTTCTACTTTTGGTTTAGGTGGCACTACAGTAAAAAAAATCCCTTTACTCACAATGTAAATTGGGGCATATTACATAATCTACCACATTTCAGCAAGTCTAATGCTTCCATTATGAGGCATATAAATTGACAGGCTGACCATTTACCTTCCAGAAGCAGCTAAAAATATGGGTGCTGTGAGGCATATTTTGGCCTTTTTGGCAGCCAGTGTCAACAAACCCATACCGCAGCGAATAAATCTAGGCATTTCCAGTGGCCAGTCAGCACAATTTTCTTGTTAAATTTAAATCAGCTGCTTTTCACAATAGCAAATACCTACTAATATTTCTTCTAATAAACAATAATTTTTCTCAGAAAAATAATGGCTTAGCAACAAATCCAATCAGAAGCAGCAGAATATTCAATTCTGTACAGAAAGTTCTCCCCCTAGCAAGTACAGCTTTTATAAAAAGTAGAAGTATAACAAAGATCAGGAATTGATACAATTAACTTACTCCACCCATAAAAGACACCAAAGGGAAAGAAATACAAACATTAAGCGACCAGACCATAATGGAAACCTAAACAAAGGAAGGCCATAAGGACAGTTACTTTCCCACAAAATGGCCATATGGCCATCCAAAACCAAAAGACACAAGTGATACACAGTAAGTAACAAACAACAACATAAATAAATCGCCACAGAAGAGCCGCCTTGGAACGGTCAGTGGAAGATTTATAAAGACCAATAATTCATTTACTGTAGTGCAATCTATACCAAACCCTAATTTCTTTATGATCCATCAAAAGAATTGCCAAACACCAGTTTAGACCATATCTTATAACACAGTCTCGCATAATTAATGTTCAGTGACAAAGAATCTTCAAACTTTGCGAAAAAGTTATCGCTTCCAGATTGTACGTTGAAAGCCAAACAAACCATGTTTTGTGAAAAAGTGAAAAGTTTACCTCTTTCCAGAATGGAACGCAGAAACCGGCTCACATCAATACTTCTTCACAGATGTCTTTGGAATACTTTAACCCTAAAAGGCACTAAATCACATCCTTTTAGCACCCATGCTAGAAATTTTGGCTGTTCTCACACCTATACCCCCTAATTTCAGTAAAAATCGGCATTTTGAGGATATTTTGGAGACAAAACTTTGAAGAAAAAAATTATAAATGCCATGAGAAATGGTTGAATATATCTGTTCAAACCTTGTAACATGAACCAAACCAATAATTACTTACAATGGCTGAGAAAACTCATTGCGATATTGCAGCGGGCTGTTCGGAGAGACAGTTTTGAAATTTTGCATTGGCTTGAGATCCTTGCCTGATGCCAAGTAACCTCAGTGTTATATTCAATTTGGAGTATATTCTTTTTCTTGTGTTCCTGTTTATACATTTACTGCAAGTCTGCTTTCCAAACAGACCGATGACAACTGATTTACATGGCTTTAAAGTAACCCCCCCCCTCCAGTTACATGGAACAGAAGCAAAACTGATAAAATACACCCAATTAGTCCTAAATTAGCACTAAACTTACAATTTGTACAGTTTCTGTGACAAAATACATGCCAGGAAGATCTATTTTGAGACACAGAATGTGGGGGGAACCTATTATGTGTGAAAATATTATGTAATGAATGAAAAAAGGACAGTGAAGCTGATTTTTCTACTTTCTGTTTAGGTGGCACTACAGTAAAACAAATCCCCTTATTCACAATGTAAATTGGGGCATATTCCATAATCTACCACATTTCAACAAGTGTAATGCTTCCATTATGAGGCATATAATTTGACAGGCTGACCATTTACCTTCCAGAAGCAGCTAAAAAATATGGGTGCTGTGCGGCATATTTTGGCCTTTTCGGCAGCCAGTGTCAACAAACCCATACCGCAGCGAATAAATCAAGGCATTTCCAGTGGCCAGTCAGCACAATTTTCTAGTTAAATTTAAATCAGCTGCTTTTCACAATAGCAAATACCTGCTAATATTTCTTCCAATAAACAATAATACTTCTCAGAAAAATAATGGCTTAGCAACAAATCCAATCAGAAGCAGCAGAATATTCAATTCTGTACTGGAAGTTCTCCCCCAAGCAAGTACAGCTTTTATAAAGACCAATTATTTACTGTAGTGCAACCTATACCAAATCCTAATTTCTTTATGATCCATCAAAAGAATTGCCAAACACAAGTTTAGACCATATCTAATAACACAGTCATGCATAATTAATGTTCAGTGACAAAAAATCTTCAAACTTTGCGAAAAATGTTATTCCTTCCAGATGAAAGCCGAACAAACCGTGTTTAGTGAAAAAGCGCAAAGTCTACCTCTTTCCAGAATGGAACCCAGAAACCGGCTCACATAATTTTTTATGTGCTTCTTCTCAGATGTCTTTGGGATACTTTAATCCTGAAAGACACTAAATCACGTCCTATTAGCACCCATGCTAGAAATTTTGGCTGTTCTCACACCTATAGCCCCTAATTTTAGTAAAAATTGGCATTTTGAGGATATTTTGGAGACAAAACTTTGAAGAAAATGATTATAAATGCCTTAATGCCATGAGAAATGGCTGAATATATCTGTTCAAACCTTGTAACATGAACCAAACCAATAATTACTTACAATGGCTGAGAAAACTCATTGCGATATTGCAGCGGGCTGTTCAGAGAGACAGTTTTGAAATTTTGCATAGGCTTGAGATCCTTGCCTGATGCCAAGTAACCTCAGTGTTATATTCAATTTGGAGTATATTCTTTTTCTTGTGTTCCTGTTTATACATTTAATGCAAGCCTGCTTTCCAAACAGACCAATGACAACTGATTTACATGGCTTTGAAGTAACGCCCCCCCCCCCTTCCAGTTACATGGAACAGAAGCAAAAACTGATAAAATACACCCAATTAGTCCTAAATTAGCACTAAACTTACAATTTGTACAGTTTCTGTGACAAAATACATGCCAGGAAGATCCATTTTAAGACAGAGAATTGGAGGGAACCTATTATGTGTGAAAATATTATGTAATGAATGAAAAAAGGACAGTGTAGCTGATTTTTCTACTTTCAGTATACAAAACCCTAATTTCTTTATGATCCATCAAAATAATTGCCAAACACAAGTTTAGACCATATTTAATAACACAGTCATGCATAATTAATGTTCAACTTCAGTGACAAAGAATCTCCAAACTTGGCAAAAAAGTTATCGCTTCCAGATTCTACGATGAAAGCCGAACAAACCATGTTTTGTGAAAAAGCACAAAGTTTACCTCTTTCCAGAATGGAACCCAGAAACTGGCTTACATCAGTGCTTCTTCTCGGATGTCTTTGGAATACTTTAATCCTAAAATGCACTAAATCATGTCCTATTAGCACCCATGCTAGAAATTTTGTCTGTTCTCACATCTATACCACCTAATTTCAGTAAAAATTGGCATTTTAATGATATTTTGGAGATAAAAAGTAGAAGTAAAACAAAGATCAGGAATTGATACAATTAACTTACTCCACCCATAAAAGACACCAAAGGGAAAGAAATACAAACACTAAGCGACCAGACCATGATGGAAACCTAAACAAAGGAAGGCCACATGGACAGTTACTTTCCCACAAAATGGCCACATGGCCATCCAAAATTAAAAGACACAAGTGATACACACAGTAAGTAACAAACAACAACATAAATAAATCGCCACAGAAGAGCCGCCCCGGAACGGTCAGTGGAAGATTTCCACTTGGGGGCTTAAATCGATTTTACGTGGCCACAATCCTCGCCCTTACTTCCGTCGCGATTTAGACAAATAATTTGTGCAGTCCGCATGAAGGCCCCCCAACCCACCAGCGCAACATCTCCGTGAACACAGAAATCAAAGAACCACAGAGGTGAGACAACTGCGAGGACTCTACAGCAAGAAACCACCGAAATGCCGGAGCAAAAGGAAACCAACAGTCAGACCCCGACGAGCCCGACCAGAGACAGAGCACCAGGCACCAACCAACATTATCTCTTTAATTTTCAATAAGCCTTCACGTTGGAGCCGTCATAGAATCTGAGGCCTGACCCACCGGCGCGCAACCAAAGAGGGAAGCAAAGCCGCCAACCGCGACCGGGCCAACCACCACGCATGCAGTCTGTCGTATAATATACATGCCGCACCCAATCTTTTTATATAGAAGAACGACCCCACGAAACCGGGTGCCGAAGCCATTGCGGTTATATATTTTTCTGAATTTATATACCAAGTCACCACAAAATTCGGGCTCCGACAGACCTTGTTGCAGAAGAGATCCAAGTCCAATATTGAATTTTGAAATTAAATCAGAATGGCGTCTATAAAATTTTGAAAAGGCTCTGCGTAGTCTATGGTACCGATAACCCTGATTAAGAAGTTTAGCCGTTAACAACCCATTAAGAGTGCTGAAGCCAGCCACACGACTACACACCCCAGCAAATCGAATTAATTGCGAAACACAAACGCCAAAGGATGGCGCACGAGGAACACCACCACCCAAAAAAGGAAAACCCACAATCTCAAAATCAAAGTCATCGCGTTTATCATAAATTTTGCACGAAACAAATCCATCCACAATAGACAGATGTAAATCCAAAATCGGGGCCTCGGTATCAGAAGAATTTGCTTTATTTAACTGAAGTTCTAGGGGGTAAATCTGACTGATCAAACCATCAAAATAGGCATTATCAACATCCAACAAACCATCCAAATATCTAGAAGTAGAGCTAAAAGCTTCAATAATTTCAGATTGGTTATCGATGGAAAGCGACAAAATGAAGTCTCTTTCATAACAACACAAGAACAGATCAGCCACAAGAGGTGCGCAATTAGTACCCATCGGAATACCCACAATTTGTCCAAACAACCCAGTACCGAATCCAACACAAACATTGTCAAGTAGAAAGGTGAGGGCATCACACACTTTCTGACATGACCAAAGTGCACAACTCCCACGCTCCTTAGAAGTGGAAAATGCATTTCTGACATTACATGCAAGATAGAGAGAATCTTCTCTGTGAAAAGCCCATTCAATTAAATCGTTAAGCTTTTCTTTTATAAGATTATGAGGAAGTGTAGTGTAAAGAGTGGAAAAATCGTAGGTAGACAGACTGGAAGCACGAAACTGTCTAGATTTCAATCCATTTAAAACCTCATTCGAATTTTTTATAGACCAAAACAGATTTCTTCCTGATCTTTCAAAGACTTTATCACAATATTTAATTACATGCGTTTTAATAGCAGTAAGACAGGAAGTTAATAATTTAGAAAGTTCAGTGGTAGTGCAAGAACTAGAATTTGCAATAAACCGTGCTTTGTAAGGTTTTTTATGAAGTTTTGGTAACCAGTATAGCGTAGGAAGCTTGTCTTGGCCTTCGTTAACACACACAGCAAACTTGGTGGCTGAAAGACAAACATGTTTATCTACTATAGCTCTCTCTTCAGCCAAAGGCTGAAGTTCATAGGCCTTAGTACCACCAAGCTCCTGCTTAAGCGTGTTAACATAGTGGAGCCGTCACACAACGACGACGTTGTTAGCGGCCTTGTCTGCAGGGGCCAAAACAAACTTCTTATGAAATTCTTGAATACCTAGTTTAAGATGACGTAAAGACGTCTTGGGCTTAGGAGGTAAAACTTTGAAAAAAAATGATTATAAAATAATGCCTTAATGCCATGAGAAATGGCTGAATAGATCTGTTCAAACCTTGTAACATGAACCAAACCAATAATTACTTACAATGGCTGAGAAAACTCATTGCCATATTGCAGCGGGCTGTTCAGAGAGACAGTTTTGCAATTTTGCATTGGCTTGAGATCCTTGCCTGATGCCAAGTAACCTCAGTTATATTCAATTTGGAGTATATTCTTTTTCTTGTGTTCCTGTTTATACATTTACTGCAAGTCTGCTTTCCAAACAGACCAATTACAACTGATTTACATGGCTTTGAAGTATCCCCCCCCCACTCCAGTTACATGGAACAGAAGCAAAAACTGATAAAATACACCCAGTTAGTCCTAAATTAGCACTAAACTTACAATTTGTACAGTTACTGTGACAAAATACATGCCAGGAAGATCCATTTTAAGACACAGAATTGGAGGGAACCTATTATGTGTGAAAATATTCTGTTATGAATGAAAAAAGGACAGTGAAGCTGATTTTCTACTTTCGGTTTAGGTTGCACTACAGTAAAAAAAATCCCTTTACTCACAATGTAAATTGGGGCAAATTCCATAATCTACCACATTTCAGCAAGTCTAATGCTTCCATTATGAGGCATATAAATTGACAGGCTGACCGTTTACCTTCCAGAAGCAGCTAAAAATATGGGTGCCGTGTGGCATATTTTGGCCTTTTTGGCAGCCAGTGTCAACAAACCCATACCGCAGCGAATAAATCCAAGCATTTCCAGTGGCCAGTCAGCACAATTTTCTTGTTAAATTTAAATCAGCTGCTTTTCACAATAGCAAATACCTACTAATATTTCTTCTAATAAACAATAATACTTCTCAGAAAAATAATGGCTTAGCAACAAATCCAATCAGAAGCAGCAGAATATTCAATTCTGTACAGAAAGTTCTCCCCCTAGCAAGTACAGCTTTTATAAAAAGTAGAAGTATAACAAAGATCAGGAATTGATACAATTAACTTACTCCACCCATAAAAGACACCAAAGGGAAAGAAATACAAACATTAAGCGACCAGACCATAATGGAAACCTAAACAAAGGAAGGCCATAAGGACAGTTACTTTCCCACAAAATGGCCATATGGCCATCCAAAACCAAAAGACACAAGTGATACACAGTAAGTAACAAACAACAACATAAATAAATCGCCACAGAAGAGCCGCCTTGGAACGGTCAGTGGAAGATTTATAAAGACCAATAATTCATTTACTGTAGTGCAATCTATACCAAACCCTAATTTCTTTATGATCCATCAAAAGAATTGCCAAACACAAGTTTAGACCATATCTTATAACACAGTCTCGCATAATTAATGTTCAGTGACAAAGAATCTTCAAACTTTGCGAAAAAGTTATCGCTTCCAGATTGTACGTTGAAAGCCAAACAAACCATGTTTTGTGAAAAAGTGCAAAGTTTACCTCTTTCCAGAATGGAACGCAGAAACCGGCTCACATCAATGCTTCTTCACAGATGTCTTTGGAATACTTTAACCCTAAAAGGCACTAAATCACATCCTTTTAGCACCCATGCTAGAAATTTTGGCTGTTCTCACACCTATACCCCCTAATTTCAGTAAAAATTGGCATTTTGAGGATATTTTGGAGACAAAACTTTGAAGAAAAAAATTATAAATGCCATGAGAAATGGCTGAATATATCTGTTCAAACCTTGTAACATGAACCAAACCAATAATTACTTACAATGGCTGAGAAAACTCATTGCGATATTGCAGCGGGCTGTTCGGAGAGACAGTTTTGAAATTTTGCATTGGCTTGAGATCCTTGCCTGATGCCAAGTAACCTCAGTGTTATATTCAATTTGGAGTATATTCTTTTTCTTGTGTTCCTGTTTATACATTTACTGCAAGTCTGCTTTCCAAACAGACCGATGACAACTGATTTACATGGCTTTAAAGTCCCCCCCCACCTCCAGTTACATGGAACAGAAGCAAAAACTGATAAAATACACCCAATTAGTCCTAAATTAGCACTAAACTTACAATTTGTACAGTTTCTGTGACAAAATACATGCCAGGAAGATCTATTTTGAGACACAGAATTGGGGGGAACCTATTATGTGTGAAAATATTATGTAATGAATGAAAAAAGGACAGTGAAGCTGATTTTTCTACTTTCTGTTTAGGTGGCACTACAGTAAAACAAATCCCCTTATTCACAATGTAAATTGGGGCATATTCCATAATCTACCACATTTCAACAAGTGTAATGCTTCCATTATGAGGCATATAATTTGACAGGCTGACCATTTACCTTCCAGAAGCAGCTAAAAAATAAGGGTGCTGTGCGGCATATTTTGGCCTTTTCGGCAGCCAGTGTCAACAAACCCATACGGCAGCGAATAAATCAAGGCATTTCCAGTGGCCAGTCAGCACAATTTTCTAGTTAAATTTAAATCAGCTGCTTTTCACAATAGCAAATACCTGCTAATATTTCTTCCAATAAACAATAATACTTCTCAGAAAAATAATGGCTTAGCAACAAATCCAATCAGAAGCAGCAGAATATTCAATTCTGTACTGGAAGTTCTCCCCCAAGCAAGTACAGCTTTTATAAAGACCAATTATTTACTGTAGTGCAACCTATACCAAATCCTAATTTCTTTATGATCCATCAAAAGAATTGCCAAACACAAGTTTAGACCATATCTAATAACACAGTCATGCATAATTAATGTTCAGTGACAAAAAATCTTCAAACTTTGCGAAAAATGTTATTCCTTCCAGATTCGACGATGAAAGCCGAACAAACCGTGTTTAGTGAAAAAGCGCAAAGTCTACCTCTTTCCAGAATGGAACCCAGAAACCGGCTCACATAATTTTTTATGTGCTTCTTCTCAGATGTCTTTGGGATACTTTAATCCTGAAAGGCACTAAATCACGTCCTATTAGCACCCATGCTAGAAATTTTGGCTGTTCTCACACCTATAGCCCCTAATTTTAGTAAAAATTGGCATTTTGAGGATATTTTGGAGACAAAACTTTGAAGAAAATGATTATAAATGCCTTAATGCCATGAGAAATGGCTGAATATATCTGTTCAAACCTTGTAACATGAACCAAACCAATAATTACTTACAATGGCTGAGAAAACTCATTGCGATATTGCAGCTGGCTGTTCAGAGAGACAGTTTTGAAATTTTGCATTGGCTTGAGATCCTTGCCTGATGCCAAGTAACCTCAGTGTTATATTCAATTTGGAGTATATTCTTTTTCTTGTGTTCCTGTTTATACATTTACTGCAAGTCTGCTTTCCAAACAGACCAATGACAACTGATTTACATGGCTTTGAAGTAACCCCCCCCCCCCTTCCATTTACATGGAACAGAAGCAAAAACTGATAAAATACACCCAATTAGTCCTAAATTAGCACTAAACTTACAATTTGTACAGTTTCTGTGACAAAATACATGCCAGGAAGATCCATTTTAAGACAGAGAATTGGAGGGAACCTATTATGTGTGAAAATATTATGTAATGAATGAAAAAAGGACAGTGTAGCTGATTTTCTACTTTCAGTATACAAAACCCTAATTTCTTTATGATCCATCAAAATAATTGCCAAACACAAGTTTAGACCATATTTAATAACACAGTCATGCATAATTAATGTTCAGTGACAAAGAATCTCCAAACTTGGCAAAAAAGTTATCGCTTCCAGATTCTACGATGAAAGCCGAACAAACCATGTTTTGTGAAAAAGCACAAAGTTTACCTCTTTCCAGAATGGAACCCAGAAACTGGCTTACATCAGTGCTTCTTCTCGGATGTCTTTGGAATACTTTAATCCTAAAATGCACTAAATCATGTCCTATTAGCACCCATGCTAGAAATTTTGTCTGTTCTCACATCTATACCACCTAATTTCAGTAAAAATTGGCATTTTAATGATATTTTGGAGATGAAACTTTGAAAAAAATGATTATAAAATAATGCCTTAATGCCATGAGAAATGGCTGAATAGATCTGTTCAAACCTTGTAACATGAACCAAACCAATAATTACTTACAATGGCTGAGAAAACTCATTGCCATATTGCAGCGGGCTGTTCAGAGAGACAGTTTTGCAATTTTGCATTGGCTTGAGATCCTTGCCTGATGCCAAGTAACCTCAGTTATATTCAATTTGGAGTATATTCTTTTTCTTGTGTTCCTGTTTATACATTTACTGCAAGTCTGCTTTCCAAACAGACCAATGACAACTGATTGACATGGCTTTGAAGTACCCCCCCCCCCCTCCAGTTACATGGAACAGAAGCAAAAACTGATAAAATACACCCAGTTAGTCCTAAATTAGCACTAAACTTACAATTTGTACAGTTACTGTGACAAAATACATGCCAGGAAGATCCATTTTAAGACACAGAATTGGAGGGAACCTATTATGTGTGAAAATATTCTGTTATGAATGAAAAAAGGACAGTGAAGCTGATTTTCTACTTTCGGTTTAGGTTGCACTACAGTAAAAAAAATCCCTTTACTCACAATGTAAATTGGGGCAAATTCCATAATCTACCACATTTCAGCAAGTCTAATGCTTCCATTATGAGGCATATAAATTGACAGGCTGACCGTTTACCTTCCAGAAGCAGCTAAAAATATGGGTGCCGTGCGGCATATTTTGGCCTTTTTGGCAGCCAGTGTCAACAAACCCATACCGCAGCGAATAAATCCAAGCATTTCCAGTGGCCAGTCAGCACAATTTTCTTGTTAAATTTAAATCAGCTGCTTTTCACAATAGCAAATACCTACTAATATTTCTTCTAATAAACAATAATACTTCTCAGAAAAATAATGGCTTAGCAACAAATCCAATCAGAAGCAGCAGAATATTCAATTCTGTACAGAAAGTTCTCCCCCTAGCAAGTACAGCTTTTATAAAAAGTAGAAGTATAACAAAGATCAGGAATTGATACAATTAACTTACTCCACCCATAAAAGACACCAAAGGGAAAGAAATACAAACATTAAGCGACCAGACCATAATGGAAACCTAAACAAAGGAAGGCCATAAGGACAGTTACTTTCCCACAAAATGGCCATATGGCCATCCAAAACCAAAAGACACAAGTGATACACAGTAAGTAACAAACAACAACATAAATAAATCGCCACAGAAGAGCCGCCTTGGAACGGTCAGTGGAAGATTTATAAAGACCAATAATTCATTTACTGTAGTGCAATCTATACCAAACCCTAATTTCTTTATGATCCATCAAAAGAATTGCCAAACACAAGTTTAGACCATATCTTATAACACAGTCTCGCATAATTAATGTTCAGTGACAAAGAATCTTCAAACTTTGCGAAAAAGTTATCGCTTCCAGATTGTACGTTGAAAGCCAAACAAACCATGTTTTGTGAAAAAGTGCAAAGTTTACCTCTTTCCAGAATGGAACGCAGAAACCGGCTCACATCAATGCTTCTTCACAGATGTCTTTGGAATACTTTAACCCTAAAAGGCACTAAATCACATCCTTTTAGCACCCATGCTAGAAATTTTGGCTGTTCTCACACCTATACCCCCTAATTTCAGTAAAAATTGGCATTTTGAGGATATTTTGGAGACAAAACTTTGAAGAAAAAAATTATAAATGCCATGAGAAATGGCTGAATATATCTGTTCAAACCTTGTAACATGAACCAAACCAATAATTACTTACAATGGCTGAGAAAACTCATTGCGATATTGCAGCGGGCTGTTCGGAGAGACAGTTTTGAAATTTTGCATTGGCTTGAGATCCTTGCCTGATGCCAAGTAACCTCAGTGTTATATTCAATTTGGAGTATATTCTTTTTCTTGTGTTCCTGTTTATACATTTACTGCAAATCTGCTTTCCAAACAGACCGATGACAACTGATTTACATGGCTTTAAAGTAACCCCCCCCCCCCCTCCAGTTACATGGAACAGAAGCAAAAACTGATAAAATACACCCAATTAGTCCTAAATTAGCACTAAACTTACAATTTGTACAGTTTCTGTGACAAAATACATGCCAGGAAGATCTATTTTGAGACACAGAATTGGGGGGAACCTATTATGTGTGAAAATATTATGTAATGAATGAAAAAAGGACAGTGAAGCTGATTTTTCTACTTTCTGTTTAGGTGGCACTACAGTAAAACAAATCCCCTTATTCACAATGTAAATTGGGGCATATTCCATAATCTACCACATTTCAACAAGTGTAATGCTTCCATTATGAGGCATATAATTTGACAGGCTGATCATTTACCTTCCAGAAGCAGCTAAAAAATATGGGTTATGTGCGGCATATTTTGGCCTTTTCGGCAGCCAGTGTCAACAAACCCATACCGCAGCGAATAAATCAAGGCATTTCCAGTGGCCAGTCAGCACAATTTTTTAGTTAAATTTAAATCAGCTGCTTTTCACAATAGCAAATACCTGCTAATATTTCTTCCAATAAACAATAATACTTCTCAGAAAAATAATGGCTTAGCAACAAATCCAATCAGAAGCAGCAGAATATTCAATTCTGTACTGGAAGTTCTCCCCCAAGCAAGTACAGCTTTTATAAAGACCAATTATTTACTGTAGTGCAACCTATACCAAATCCTAATTTCTTTATGATCCATCAAAAGAATTGCCAAACACAAGTTTAGACCATATCTAATAACACAGTCATGCATAATTAATGTTCAGTGACAAAAAATCTTCAAACTTTGAGAAAAATGTTATTCCTTCCAGATTCGACGATGAAAGCCGAACAAACCGTGTTTAGTGAAAAAGCGCAAAGTCTACCTCTTTCCAGAATGGAACCCAGAAACCGGCTCACATAATTTTTTATGTGCTTCTTCTCAGATGTCTTTGGGATACTTTAATCCTGAAAGGCACTAAATCACGTCCTATTAGCACCCATGCTAGAAATTTTGGCTGTTCTCACACCTATAGCCCCTAATTTTAGTAAAAATTGGCATTTTGAGGATATTTTGGAGACAAAACTTTGAAGAAAATGATTATAAATGCCTTAATGCCATGAGAAATGGCTGAATATATCTGTTCAAACCTTGTAACATGAACCAAACCAATAATTACTTACAATGGCTGAGAAAACTCATTGCGATATTGCAGCGGGCTGTTCAGAGAGACAGTTTTGAAATTTTGCATTGGCTTGAGATCCTTGCCTGATGCCAAGTAACCTCAGTGTTATATTCAATTTGGAGTATATTCTTTTTCTTGTGTTCCTATTTATACATTTAATGCAAGCCTGCTTTCCAAACAGACCAATGACAACTGATTTACATGGCTTTGAAGTAACCCCCCCCCCCCCCCCCCCCCCCACTTCCAGTTACTTGGAACAGAAGCAAAAACTGATAAAATACACCCAATTAGTCCTAAATTAGCACTAAACTTACAATTTGTACAGTTTCTGTGACAAAATACATGCCACGAAGATCCATTTTAAGACAGAGAATTGGAGGGAACCTATTATGTGTGAAAATATTATGTAATGAATGAAAAAAGGACAGTGTAGCTGATTTTTCTACTTTCAGTATACAAAACCCTAATTTCTTTATGATCCATCAAAATAATTGCCAAACACAAGTTTAGACCATATTTAATAACACAGTCATGCATAATTAATGTTCAGTGACAAAGAATCTCCAAACTTGGCAAAAAAGTTATCGCTTCCAGATTCTACGATGAAAGCCGAACAAACCATGTTTTGTGAAAAAGCACAAAGTTTACCTCTTTCCAGAATGGAACCCAGAAACTGGCTTACATCAGTGCTTCTTCTCGGATGTCTTTGCAATACTTTAATCCTAAAATGCACTAAATCATGTCCTATTAGCACCCATGCTAGAAATTTTGTCTGTTCTCACATCTATACCACCTAATTTCAGTAAAAATTGGCATTTTAATGATATTTTGGAGATAAAACTTTGAAAAAAATGATTATAAAATAATGCCTTAATGCCATGAGAAATGGCTGAATAGATCTGTTCAAACCTTGTAACATGAACCAAACCAATAATTACTTACAATGGCTGAGAAAACTCATTGCCATATTGCAGCGGGCTGTTCAGAGAGACAGTTTTGCAATTTTGCATTGGCTTGAGATCCTTGCCTGATGCCAAGTAACCTCAGTTATATTCAATTTGGAGTATATTCTTTTTCTTGTGTTCCTGTTTATACATTTACTGCAAGTCTGCTTTCCAAACAGACCAATGACAACTGATTGACATGGCTTTGAAGTACCCCCCCCCCCTCCAGTTACATGGAACAGAAGCAAAAACTGATAAAATACACCCAGTTAGACCTAAATTAGCACTAAACTTACAATTTGTACAGTTACTGTGACAAAATACATGCCAGGAAGATCCATTTTAAGACACAGAATTGGAGGGAACCTATTATGTGTGAAAATATTCTGTTATGAATGAAAAAAGGACAGTGAAGCTGATTTTCTACTTTCGGTTTAGGTTGCACTACAGTAAAAAAAATCCCTTTACTCACAATGTAAATTGGGGCATATTCCATAATCTACCACATTTCAGCAAGTCTAATGCTTCCATTATGAGGCATATAAATTGACAGGCTGACCGTTTACCTTCCAGAAGCAGCTAAAAATATGGGTGCCGTGCGGCATATTTTGGCCTTTTTGGCAGCCAGTGTCAACAAACCCATACCGCAGCGAATAAATCCAAGCATTTCCAGTGGCCAGTCAGCACAATTTTCTTGTTAAATTTAAATCAGCTGCTTTTCACAATAGCAAATACCTACTAATATTTCTTCTAATAAACAATAATACTTCTCAGAAAAATAATGGCTTAGCAACAAATCCAATCAGAAGCAGCAGAATATTCAATTCTGTACAGAAAGTTCTCCCCCTAGCAAGTACAGCTTTTATAAAAAGTAGAAGTATAACAAAGATCAGGAATTGATACAATTAACTTACTCCACCCATAAAAGACACCAAAGGGAAAGAAATACAAACATTAAGCGACCAGACCATAATGGAAACCTAAACAAAGGAAGGCCATAAGGACAGTTACTTTCCCACAAAATGGCCATATGGCCATCCAAAACCAAAAGACACAAGTGATACACAGTAAGTAACAAACAACAACATAAATAAATCGCCACAGAAGAGCTGCCTTGGAACGGTCAGTGGAAGATTTATAAAGACCAATAATTCATTTACTGTAGTGCAATCTATACCAAACCCTAATTTCTTTATGATCCATCAAAAGAATTGCCAAACACAAGTTTAGACCATATCTTATAACACAGTCTCGCATAATTAATGTTCAGTGACAAAGAATCTTCAAACTTTGCGAAAAATTTATCGCTTCCAGATTGTACGTTGAAAGCCAAACAAACCATGTTTTGTGAAAAAGTGCAAAGTTTACCTCTTTCCAGAATGGAACGCAGAAACCGGCTCACATCAATGCTTCTTCACAGATGTATTTGGAATACTTTAACCCTAAAAGGCACTAAATCACATCCTTTTAGCACCCATGCTAGAAATTTTGGCTGTTCTCACACCTATACCCCCTAATTTCAGTAAAAATTGGCATTTTGAGGATATTTTGGAGACAAAACTTTGAAGAAAAAAATTATAAATGCCATGAGAAATTGCTGAATATATCTGTTCAAACCTTGTAACATGAACCAAACCAATAATTACTTACAATGGCTGAGAAAACTCATTGCGATTTTGCAGCGGGCTGTTCAGAGAGACAGTTTTGAAATTTTGCATTGGCTTGAGATCCTTGCCTGATGCCAAGTAACCTCAGTGTTATATTCAATTTGGAGTATATTCTTTTTCTTGTGTTCCTGATTATACATTTACTGCAAGTCTGCTTTCCAAACAGACCGATGACAACTGATTTACATGGCTTTAAAGTAACCCCCCCGCCTCCTCCAGTTACATGGAACAGAAGCAAAAACTGATAAAATACACCCAATTAGTCCTAAATTAGCACTAAACTTACAATTTGTACAGTTTCTATGACAAAATACATGCCAGGAAGATCTATTTTGAGACACAGAATTGGGGGGAACCTATTATGTGTGAAAATATTATGTAATGAATGAAAAAAGGACAGTGAAGCTGATTTTTCTACTTTCTGTTTAGGTGGCACTACAGTAAAACAAATCCCCTTATTCACAATGTAAATTGGGGCATATTCCATAATCTACCACATTTCAACAAGTGTAATGCTTCCATTATGAGGCAAATAATTTGACAGGCTGACCATTTACCTTCCAGAAGCAGCTAAAAAATATGGGTGCTGTGCGGCATATTTTGGCCTTTTTGGCAGCCAGTGTCAACAAACCCATACCGCAGCGAATAAATCAAGGCATTTCCAGTGGCCAGTCAGCACAATTTTCTAGTTAAATTTAAATCAGCTGCTTTTCACAATAGCAAATACCTGCTAATATTTCTTCCAATAAACAATAATACTTCTCAGAAAAATAATGGCTTAGCAACAAATCCAATCAGAAGCAGCAGAATATTCAATTCTGTACTGGAAGTTCTCCCCCAAGCAAGTACAGCTTTTATAAAGACCAATTATTTACTGTAGTGCAACCTATACCAAATCCTAATTTCTTTATGATCCATCAAAAGAATTGCCAAACACAAGTTTAGACCATATCTAATAACACAGTCATGCATAATTAATGTTCAGTGACAAAAAATCTTCAAACTTTGCGAAAAATGTTATTCCTTCCAGATTCGACGATGAAAGCCGAACAAACCGTGTTTAGTGAAAAAGCGCAAAGTCTACCTCTTTCCAGAATGGAACCCAGAAACCGGCCCACATAATTTTTTATGTGCTTCTTCTCAGATGTCTTTGGGATACTTTAATCCTGAAAGGCACTAAATCACGTCCTTTTAGCACCCATGCTAGAAATTTTGGCTGTTCTCACACCTATAGCCCCTAATTTTAGTAAAAATTGGCATTTTGAGGATATTTTGGAGACAAAACTTTGAAGAAAATGATTATAAATGCCTTAATGCCATGAGAAATGGCTGAATATATCTGTTCAAACCTTGTAACATGAACCAAACCAATAATTACTTACAATGGCTGAGAAAACTCATTGCGATATTGCAGCGGGCTGTTCAGAGAGACAGTTTTGAAATTTTGCATTGGCTTGAGATCCTTGCCTGATGCCAAGTAACCTCAGTGTTATATTCAATTTGGAGTATATTCTTTTTCTTGTGTTCCTGTTTATACATTTAATGCAAGTCTGCTTTCCAAACAGACCAATGACAACTGATTTACATGGCTTTGAAGTATCCCCCCCACCTTCCAGTTACATGGAACAGAAGCAAAAACTGATAAAATACACCCAATTAGTCCTAAATTAGCACTAAACTTAAAATTTGTACAGTTTCTGTGACAAAATACATGCAAGGAAGATCCATTTTAAGACAGAGAATTGGAGGGAACCTATTATGTGTGAAAATATTATGTAATGAATGAAAAAAGGACAGTGTAGCTGATTTTTCTACTTTCAGTATACAAAACCCTAATTTCTTTATGATCCATCAAAATAATTGCCAAACACAAGTTTAGACCATATTTAATAACACAGTCATGCATAATTAATGTTCAGTGACAAAGAATCTCCAAACTTGGCAAAAAAGTTATCGCTTCCAGATTCTACGATGAAAGCCAAACAAACCATGTTTTGTGAAAAAGCACAAAGTTTACCTCTTTCCAGAATGGAACCCAGAAACTGGCTTACATCAGTGCTTCTTCTCGGATGTCTTTGGAATACTTTAATCCTAAAATGCACTAAATCATGTCCTATTAGCACCCATGCTAGAAATTTTGTCTGTTCTCACATCTATACCACCTAATTTCAGTAAAAATTGGCATTTTAATGATATTTTGGAGATAAAACTTTGAAAAAAATGATTATAAAATAATGCCTTAATGCCATGAGAAATGGCTGAATAGATCTGTTCAAACCTTGTAACATGAACCAAACCAATAATTACTTACAATGGCTGAGAAAACTCATTGCCATATTGCAGCGGGCTGTTCAGAGAGACAGTTTTGCAATTTTGCATTGGCTTGAGATCCTTGCCTGATGCCAAGTAACCTCAATGTTATATTCAATTTGGAGTATATTCTTTTTCTTGTGTTCCTGTTTATACATTTACTGCAAGTCTGCTTTCCAAACAGACCAATTACAACTGATTGACATGGCTTTGAAGTACCCCCCCCCCTCCAGTTACATGGAACAGAAGCAAAAACTGATAAAATACACCCAGTTAGTCCTAAATTAGCACTAAACTTACAATTTGTACAGTTACTGTGACAAAATACATGCCAGGAAGATCCATTTTAAGACACAGAATTGGAGGGAACCTATTATGTGTGAAAATATTCTGTTATGAATGAAAAAGTGACAGTGAAGATGATTTTCTACTTTCTGTTTAGGTTGCACTACAGTAAAAAAAATCCCTTTACTCACAATGTAAATTGGGGCATATTCCATAATCTACCACATTTCAGCAAGTCTAATGCTTCCATTATGAGGCATATAAATTGACAGGCTGACCATTTACCTTCCAGAAGCAGCTAAAAATATGGGTGCCGTGCGGCATATTTTGGCCTTTTTGGCAGCCAGTGTCAACAAACCCATACCGCAGGGAATAAATCCAAGCATTTCCAGTGGCCAGTCAGCACAATTTTCTTGTTAAATTTAAATCAGCTGCTTTTCACAATAGCAAATACCTACTAATATTTCTTCTAATAAACAATAATACTTCTCAGAAAAATAATGGCTTAGCAACAAATCCAATCAGAAGCAGCAGAATATTCAATTCTGTACAGAAAGTTCTCCCCCTAGCAAGTACAGCTTTTATAAAAAGTAGAAGTATAACAAAGATCAGGAATTGATACAATTAACTTACTCCACCCATAAAAGACACCAAAGGGAAAGAAATACAAACATTAAGCGACCAGACCATAATGGAAACCTAAACAAAGGAAGGCCATAAGGACAGTTACTTTCCCACAAAATGGCCATATGGCCATCCAAAACCAAAAGACACAAGTGATACACAGTAAGTAACAAACAACAACATAAATAACTCGCCACAGAAGAGCCGCCTTGGAACGGTCAGTGGAAGATTTATAAAGACCAATAATTCATTTACTGTAGTGCAATCTATACCAAACCCTAATTTCTTTATGATCCATCAAAAGAATTGCCAAACACAAGTTTAGACCATATCTTATAACACAGTCTCGCATAATTAATGTTCAGTGACAAAGAATCTTCAAACTTTGCGAAAAAGTTATCGCTTCCAGATTGTACGTTGAAAGCCAAACAAACCATGTTTTGTGAAAAAGTGCAAAGTTTACCTCTTTCCAGAATGGAACGCAGAAACCGGCTAACATCAATGCTTCTTCACAGATGTATTTGGAATACTTTAACCCTAAAAGGCACTAAATCACATCCTTTTAGCACCCATGCTAGAAATTTTGGCTGTTCTCACACCTATACCCCCTAATTTCAGTAAAAATTGGCATTTTGAGGATATTTTGGAGACAAAACTTTGAAGAAAAAAATTATAAATGCCATGAGAAATGGCTGAATATATCTGTTCAAACCTTGTAACATGAACCGAACCAATAATTACTTACAATGGCTGAGAAAACTCATTGCGATATTGCAGCGGGCTGTTCGGAGAGACAGTTTTGAAATTTTGCATTGGCTTGAGATCCTTGCCTGATGCCAAGTAACCTCAATGTTATATTCAATTTGGAGTATATTCTTTTTCTTGTGTTCCTGTTTATACATTTAATGCAAATCTGCTTTCCAAACAGACCGATGACAACTGATTTACATGGCTTTAAAGTAACCCCCCCCCCCCTCCAGTTACATGGAACAGAAGCAAAAACTGATAAAATACACCCAATTAGTCCTAAATTAGCACTAAACTTACAATTTGTACAGTTTCTGTGACAAAATACATGCCAGGAAGATCTATTTTGAGACACAGAATTGGGGGGAACCTATTATGTGTGAAAATATTATGTAATGAATGAAAAAAGGACAGTGAAGCTGATTTTTCTACTTTCTGTTTAGGTGGCACTACAGTAAAACAAATCCCCTTATTCACAATGTAAATTGGGGCATATTCCATAATCTACCACATTTCAACAAGTGTAATGCTTCCATTATGAGGCATATAATTTGACAGGCTGACCATTTACCTTCCAGAAGCAGCTAAAAAATATGGGTGCTGTGCGGCATATTTTGGCCTTTTCGGCAGCCAGTGTCAACAAACCCATATCGCAGCGAATAAATCAAGGCATTTCCAGTGGCCAGTCAGCACAATTTTCTAGTTAAATTTAAATCAGCTGCTTTTCACAATAGCAAATACCTGCTAATATTTCTTCCAATAAACAATAATACTTCTCAGAAAAATAATGGCTTAGCAACAAATCCAATCAGAAGCAGCAGAATATTCAATTCTGTACTGGAAGTTCACCCCCAAGCAAGTACAGCTTTTATAAAGACCAATTATTTACTGTAGTGCAACCTATACCAAACCCTAATTTCTTTATGATCCATCAAAAGAATTGCCAAACACAAGTTTAGACCATATCTAATAACACAGTCATGCATAATTAATGTTCAGTGACAAAGAATCTTCAAACTTTGCGAAAAATGTTATTCCTTCCAGATTCGACGATGAAAGCCGAACAAACCGTGTTTTATAGTGAAAAAGCACAAAGTTTACCTCTTTTGAGAATGGAACCCAGAAACCGGCTCACATAATTTTTTATGTGCTTCTTCTCAGATGTCTTTGGGATACTTTAATCCTGAAAGGCTCTAAATCACGTCCTCACCCATGCTAGGAATTATGGCTGTTCTCACACCTATAGCCCCTAATTTTAGTAAAAATTATCATTTTGAGGATATAAATTTGGAGACAAAACTTTGAAGAAAATGATTATAAATGCCTTAATGCCATGAGAAATGGCTGAATATATCTGTTCAAACCTTGTAACATGAACCAAACCAATAATTACTTACAATGGCTGAGAAAACTCATTGCGATATTGCAGCGGGCTGTTCGGAGAGATAGTTTTGAAATTTTGCATTGGCTTGAGATCCTTGCCTGATGCCAAGTAACCTCAGTGTTATATTCAATTTGAGTATATTCTTTTTCTTGTGTTCCTGTTTATACGTAACATTTACTGCAATATGTTCTATAAAAGTCTGCTTTCCAAACAGACCAATGACAACTGATTTACATGGCTTTGAAGTAACCCACCCCCCCCCCACCCCTTCCAGTTTCATGGAACAGAAGCAAAAACTGATAAAATACACCCAATTAGTCCTAAATTAGCACTAAACTTACAATTTGTACAGTTTCTGTGACAAAATACATGCCAGGAAGATCCATTTTAAGACAGAGAATTGGAGGGAACCTATTATGTGTGAAAATATTATGTAATGAATGAAAAAAGGACAGTGAAGCTGATTTTTCTACTTTCAGTATACCAAACCCTAATTTCTTTATGATCCAGCAAAAGAATTGCCAAACACAAGTTTAGACCATATTTAATAACACAGTCATGCATAATTAATGTTCAGTGACAAAGAATCTCCAAACTTGGCAAAAAAGTTATCGCTTCCAGATTCTACGATGAAAGCCGAACAAACCATGTTTTGTGAAAAAGCACAAAGTTTACCTCTTTCCAGAATGGAACCCAGAAACTGGCTTACATCAGTGCTTCTTCTCGGATGTCTTTGGAATACTTTAATCCTAAAATGCACTAAATCATGTCCTATTAGCACCCATGCTAGAAATTTTGGCTGTTCTCACACCTATACCCCCTAATTTCAGTAAAAATTGGCATTTTGAGGATATTTTGGAGACAAAACTTTGAAGAAAATGATTATAAATGCCTTAATGCCATGAGAAATGGCTGAATATATCTGTTCAAACCTTGTAACATGAACCAAACCAATAATTACTTACAATGGCTGAGAAAACTCATTGCCATATTGCAGCGGGTTGTTCAGAGAGACAATTTTGAAATTTTGCATTGGCTTGAGATCCTTGCCTGATGCCAAGTAACCTCAGTTATATTCAATTTGGAGTATATTCTTTTTCTTGTGTTCCTGTTTAAACATTTACTGCAAGTCTGCTTTCCAAACAGACCAATGACAACTGATTTACATGGCTTTGAAGTACCCCCCCCCCTCGAGTTACATGGAACAGAAGCAAAAACTGATAAAATACACCCAATTAGTCCTAAATTAGCACTAAACTTACAATTTGTACAGTTTATGTGACAAAATACATGCCAGGAAGATCCATTTAAAGACAGAGAATTGGAGGGAACCTATTATGTGTGAAAATATTATGTAATGAATGAAAAAAGGACAGTGAAGCTGATTTTTATACTTTCGGTATACCAAACCCTAATTTCTTTATGATCCATCAAAAGAATTGCCAAACACAAGTTTAGACCACATCTAATAACACAGTCATGCATAATTAATGTTCAGTGACAAAGAATTTTCAAACTTTGCGAATAAGTTATCGCTACCAGATTTGACGATGAAAGCCGAACAAACCATGTTTTGTGAAAAAGCGCAAAGTTTACCTCTTTCCAGAATGGAACCCAGAAACCGGCTTACATAAGTGCTTCTTCTCAGATGTCTTTGGAATACTTTAATCCTAAAATGTACTAAAGCATGTCCTATTAGCACCCATGCTAGAAATTTTGGCTGTTCTCACACCTATAGCCCCTAATTTTAGTAAAAATTGGCATTTTGAGGATATTTTGGAGACAAAACTTTGAAGAAAATTATTATAAATGCCTTAATGCCATGAGAAATGGCTGAATATATTCTGTTCAAACCTTGTAACATGAACCAAACCAATAATTACTTACAATGGCTGAGAAAACTCATTGCGATATTGCAGCCGGCTGTTCGGAGAGACGGTTTTGAAATTTTGCATTGGCTTGAGATCCTTGCCTGATGCCAAGTAACCTCAGTGTTATATTCAATTTGGAGTATATTCTTTTTCTTGTGTTCCTGTTTATACATTTACTGCAAGTCTGCGTTCCAAACAGACCAACTGATTTACATGGATTTGAAGTACCCCCCCCCCACCTCCAGCTACATGTAACAGAAGCAAAAACTGATAAAATACACCCAATTAGTCCTAAATTAGCACTAAACTTACAATTTAAACAGTTTCTGTGACAAAATACATGCCAGGAAGATCCATTTTAAGACACAGAATTGATGCGAACCTAATATGTGTGAAAATATTATGTAAAGAATGAAAAAAGGACAGTGAAGCTAATTTTTCTACTTTTGGTAATTTTGGCTGTTCTCACATCTATACCCCCCTAATTATGCCCCCAACTTTGAAAAAGTTGGAGGGGCATATTGCCTCTGGTTCGTTCGTCCGTTCGTCCGTTCGTCTGTTCGTCCGTTCGTCCGTCCGTTACGCTTTTGATGCATAGCATAACTAAAGAACCGTGTATGCTAGGGTTTTGAAATTTCATATATGGATTCCTCATGGAAAATTAGCTGACGCGTATTTTTTTTCTCGTCCGGATTATGCCCCCTTCAAGAGTTATTGCCCTTTGAAATTTTTTTAATAAAATCTTGTCAGCAAGATATCTCAAAAACTATTGGAGCTAAGGCCTTGAAAGTTGGTGATTATATTGGTGGTGATGAGTAGATGAACTGATTAACTTTTGACAAAATTCCGAAAAATACTTTGTGAGTTATGGCCCTTTGTCATTTTGGTAATTTGTGCCCATTGTAATGTATGCTAAAAGTGATGCATAGCACAACTTTAGAACCGTGTATTCTAGGGTTTTGAAATTTCATATATGGATTCCTCATGGAAAATTAGCTGACGCGTATTTTTTTTCTTGTCCGGATTATGCCCCTTTTAAGAGTTATTGCCCTTTGAAATTTTTTTAATAATATTTTGTCAGCAAGATATCTCAAAAACTATTGGAGCTAGAGCCTTGAAAGTTGGTGAATATATTGGTGGTGATGAGTAGATGAACTGATTAACTTTTGACAAAATTCCGAAAAATACTTTGTGAGTTATGGCCCTTTGTCATTTTGGTAATTTGTGCCCATTGTAATGTATGCTAAAAGTGATGCATAGCATATCTTTAGAACCGTGTATGCTAGGGTTTTGAAATTTCATATATGGATTCCTCATGGAAAATTAGTTGACGCGTATTTTTTTTCTTGTCCGGATTATGCCCCTTTTAAGAGTTATTGCCCTTTGAAATTTTTTTAATAAAATTTTGTCAGCAAGATATCTCAAAAACTATTGGAGCTAGAGCCTTGAAAGTTGGTGAATATATTGGTGGTGATGAGTAGATGAACTGATTACCTTTTGACAAAATTCCGAAAAATACTTTGTGAGTTATGGCCCTTTGTCATTTTGGTAATTTGTGCCCATTGTAATGTATGCTTAAAGTGATGCATAGCATATCTTTAGAACCGTGTATGCTAGGGTTTTGAAATTTCATATATGGATTCCTCATGGAAAATTAGCTGACGCGTATTTTTTTTCTCGTCCGGATTATGCCCCTTTTAAGAGTTATTGCCCTTTGAAATTTTTTTAATAAAATCTTGTCAGCAAGATATCTCAAAAACTATTGGAGCTAGAGCCTTGAAAGTTGTTGAGTATATTGGTGGTGATGAGTAGATGAACTGATTAACTTATGACAAAATTCAGAAAAATACTTTGTGAGTTATGTCCCTTTGTCATTTTGGTAATTTGTGAAAAACATTGTCATTGTTCTAGCGCCTGCATTTCTTCACCAATTTCAATATAACTTCACACAAATGTTCCTTATAAAAAAATCTCAAGCGAGTTCGACTTTCAAGGTCATGACCTCAAGGTCAAGGTCACTGTGGCTATTTTTAGAAAAACTTTGTCATCGCTCTAGCGCCTACATTTCTTCACTAATTTCAATATAACTTCACACAAATGTTCCTTATAAAAAAATCTCGAGGGAGTTCGACTTCAAGGTCATGACCTCAAGGTCAAGGTCACTGTGGCTATTTTTAGAAAAACTTTGTCATCGGTCTAGCGCCTACATTTCTTCACCAATTTCAATATAACTTCACACAAATGTTTCTTATGATAATATCTCAGCGAGTTCGACTTTCAAGGTCATGACCGCAAGGTCAAAGTCACTGTGGCTATTTTAAGAAAAACTTTGTCATCACTCTAGCGCCTACATTTCTTCACTGATTTCAATATAACTTCACACAAATGTGCCTTATGACTATATCTTGAGCGAGGTCAACTTTCAAGGTCATGACATCAAGATCAAGGTCACTGTGGCTATTTTTAGAAAAACTTTGTCATTGCTCTAGTGCCTACATTTCTTCACTGATTTCAATATAACTTCACACAAATGTTCCTTATGACAATATCTCGAGTGTGTTCGACTTTCAGGGTCATGACCTCAAGGCAAAGGTCACTGTAGCTATTTTTAGAAAAATTTTGTCATCGCTCTAGCGCCTACATTTCTTCACCGATTTCAATATAACTTCACACAAATGTTCCTTATGACAATATCTCTAGCGAGTTTCACTTTCAAGGTCAAGGTCAGTGTGGCTATTTTTAGAAAAACTTTGTCAATGCTCTAGCGCTTACATTTCTTCATTGATTTCAATATAACTTCACACAAATGTTCCTTATGACAATATCTCAAGCCATTTCAACTTTCAAGGTCAAGGTCACAATGGCTATTTTTAGAAAAACTTTGTCATCGCTCCAGCGCCTACATTTCTTCACCGATTTTAATATAACTTCACACAAATGATCCTTATGACAATACCTCGAAAGAGTTCGACTTTCAAGGTCAAGGTCACTGTGGCTATTTTTAGAAAAACTTTTTCATTGCTCTAGGGCTTACATTTTTTCACCAATTTCAAAATCGATTCACACAAATGTTCCTTATGACAATATCTGTAGCGAGTTCCACCTTCAAGGTCAAGGTCACTGTGGCTATTTTTAGAAAAACTTTGCCAATGCTCTAGCGCTTACATTTCTTCACCAATTTCAATATAACTTCACACAAATGTTCCTTAAGACAATATCTCGAGCGATTTCGACTTTCAAGGTCAAGGTCACTGTGGCTATTTTTAGAAAAACTTTGTCATCGCCCTAGCGACTACATTTCTTCACTGATTTCAATATAACTTCACACAAATGTTCCTTATGACAATACCTCGAGTGAGTTTGACTTTCAAGGTCAAGGTCACTGTGGCTATTTTTAGAAAAACTTTGACATGGCTATAGCGCTTACATTTCTTCACCGATTTCAGTATAACTTCACACAAATGTTCCTTATGACAATATCTCGAACTTTTTCGACTTTCAAGGTCAAGGTCACTGTGGCTATTTTTTTAAAATCTTTGTCATCGCTCTAGTGCCTACATTTATTGATGGATGTTAATAGAACTTCACACAAATGTTTCTTATGGTAATATCTTGAGTTGCTTTGACTTTCAAGGTCATGACCTCAAGGTCAAGGTCACTATGGCTATTTTTAGAAAAACTTTGTCATTGCTCTACCGCCTACATTTATGATTTTAATCTAACTTCACACAAAAGATGCTTATGATAATATCTTGAGCAAGATCTACTTCAATGCAAGTATCCATTTCTGACCTTGACCTACATTTTATGGTTCACTGACTTTGTAAAATAGTGTGACAACCCTAACTTTCACCCTGATGTAAGAGTCTGTTTTTAAGAGTTTCATTGATGATACTTGGTACATGCTTGCAACTAGGAGTGAAATTTTTATGCAGGCGCTCATGTTTGACCTTGACCTAGATTTCATGGTTTGGTGACTTTGCGCCCCCACAGGCGCGACATAGCCTTCAGAGGAATTCTTGTTGTATGTTTTTGAGTCTTTAACAATATTTGTTGAATATTTTGCCATCTAAGGACAAGCAAAGGTTGGGGGCATTGTGTTTTACAAACACCATTTCTAGTTTCAGTAAAAACTGGCATTTTGAGGATATTTTGGAGACAAAAGTTTGAAGAAAATGATTATAAATGCCTTAATGCCATGAGTGTGTGTGAATTCGGGTTTAACGTCGCTTTCAACAATTTTTCAGTCATATCACGACGGTGTCTGGTTGCGACAGGGAGCTCAATGCTCACATTTATAGTGCTGCCTCACTGAAGTATCATGTCCCAGACACATTACATGATACCACACCCAGTCACATTACCCTGACACTGGATCGACCAGTCCTAGCTCTACCCCGTAAATCTGAGTGCCAAACGAGGAGCAGCTAGTACCATTTTTAACGACTTTGGTATGTCGCGGCCCGGGGTCGAACCCCAGACCTCCCGTTCCCCGGAGCGGACACTCTACCAACTGAGCTATCGGGGCCGGTCTTAATGCCATGAGAAATGGCTGAATATATCTGTTCAAACCTTGTAACATGAACCAAACCAATAATTACTTACAATGGCTGAGAAAACTCATTGCGATATTGCAGGGGGCTGTTCGGAGACACAGTTTTGAAATTTTGCATTGGCTTGAGATCCTTGCCTGATGCCAAGTAACCTCAGTGTTATATTCAATTTGGAGTATATTCTTTTTATTGTGTTCCTGTTTATACATTTTCTGCAAGTCTGCTTTCCAAACAGACCATTGACAACTGATTCACATGGCTTTGAAGTACCCCCTCTCCAGCTACATGGAACAGAAGCAAAAACTGATAAAATACACCCAATTAGTCCTAAATTTGTACTAGACTTACAATTTATACAGTTTTTGTGACAAAATACATGCCAGGAAGATCCTTTTTGAGACACAAAATTGATGGGAACCTATTATGTGAGAAATTATTATGTAAAGAATGAAAAAAGGACAGTGAAGCTAATTTTTCAACTTTCGGTATACCAAACCCTAATTTCTTTATGACCCATCAAAAGAATTGCCAAACACAAGTTTAGACCATATCTTATAACACAGTCATGCATAATTAATGTTCAGTGACAAAGAATCTTAAAACTTTGCGAAAAAGTTATCGCTTCCAGAACCTACGATGAAAGCCGAACAAACAATGTTTTGTGAAAAAGCGCAAAGTTTACCTCTTTCCAGAATGGAACCAAGAAACCGGCTTACATCAGTGCTTCTTCTCAGATGTCTTTGGAATACTTTAATCCTAAAATGCACTAAATCATGTCCTATTAGCACCCATGCTAGAAATTTTTGCTGTTCTCACACCTATAACCCCTAATTTCAGTAAAAATTGGCATTTTGAGGATATTTTGGAGACAAAACTTTGAAGAAAATTATTATAAATGCCTTAATGCCATGAGAAATGGCTGAATATATCTTTTCAAACCTTGTAACATGAACCAAACCAATAATTACTTACAATGGCTGAGAAAACTAATTGCGATATTGCAGCAGGCTGTTCGAGGAGACAGTTTTGAAATTTTGCATTGGCTTGAGATCCTTGCCTGATGCCAAGTAACCTCAGTGTTATATTCAATTTGGAGTATATTCAAATATTCAAAGCCAAACTAGCTTAAATTATACTCCCTTTAAGGCCATATTCAGGTGTAAAAATGTTCAAATCCTTGAAAATTAACAATATTTCCATCCCCAGTATGTGAATTAATTGTTTAAGGGCACAGGCTGCAGTCTGGTGTAAAAAAAATGTTTGTCGGCTTTAATCAGACAATCATACGGTACCTATAGCGTATCATTTCCTGCGTAAATATGGACTGCGCCATGCACAACTAGAGCTATCACTAAAGGTGATGAATACCCCCACAAAAACTGCCTTGATAGTACATCAGCGCATTTTGCAATTTGTTCACTTGAAAGGGGCCATAACTATGTCGAAAATTGCTGAACTGTAGTGGAAATCGAACTTGACCTGTATTATATGATGTTACATCAGTGTACCAAAAATTATAAAAATCGGTGAAGCGCTTTTTGAGTTATCGTCTGGAAACCAAGTCAACAGACCGACCGACAGACAGACAGACCGACCGACAGACAGACCGACCAACAAGCTCACTCCTATATACCCCCCCCAAATTTCATTTGTGGGGGTATAAAAACATTGTGGGTACTCGTTCGACAAATAATAAGCTTTTCAAATTGCAGCGAATAAGACCCCAAACGTTAACTTGAATGTTTTGCATTTTCCCTTAAGTTTGGAAGGTTTCTTTGATTTTCAGCCATTGGTGATCCTACATGGTAATATGGCTTATTTGTAATAAAAACAAATAAAAAAGTGTTGACTAAAATACATGTTCTTGCTTTCATAGCCCTTTTGGAATTTCATTAATACTGAAGAGCGGCCAAGTGCAATTCTGAGAATTGCGCAATAAGTCCATGATGGACAATGCTTTCTGGAGATGGCATTTAATAGTACAAAGCAATGTGGTTAATAGGGATGTAAACAATGATGTTTGATGTTAAACATGTAATTGATAGCACTGGCCCTAAATGACTGAACTGGTGGAAATGGGCTGAAACTTTAAGAACCCAGCCCCAATCCCCAAAGTTTCATAAAATGACTGGGACTTTGAGATATTCATTATCTCCCCTTTGCTACTGATCAGAGTCTAAAAAGGACACTCTGCAGGAAAGAAAAAGGGAGAGAACAAACCAATTAAGTCAGTTGTGTCATTTCTTATCTGATAATTGTCTTAGATAAAGATACTGACAGGCTCTAAAACAATCAAAATCATAAGATTTCTACTGAAGCTGAATGTGTTTGAGAAAGGTTCTACTTTGTTTTTGTTACAGTCAAAGCACTATTTTCTGAGTCTGGGGCATACTGCAAGGTAAGAACTGAGTCCCACACTAAAAAAATCTCCATAAAGAATCAGGGAGAAGTGTAACATTGCACTAGCCTTGTCATTCTCCATAATGTAAAATGGAGTCAGCACAAGAAAACACTTTCTGGCTGCAAGGAACTACACTCACTTGAATAAGAAGAACTTCTTAACTTGCACATGTGCTGTCATCAGCAACTAGCAGCTAGACCTGGTGAGTATTCTTAGGTAACTAGCTACAGATTGGAAAAGAGAAACAATTCTATCAGAATAATGTGTCCAAAGTACATTCTTGGACACACAGAAGGTCTTATAGTGCTGAAAAGGACATTGTTGTTAATATTAAGAAACTGGAGAGGCTTTTGGTGCATTTGAACAGCACAAATTTGAGATCTGTTAATGAGGCAACCTTTGCATCTATAGTGGCCATGGCACTGTCCATCATTTTTACTTAATTACCTATTATTTTTTTCACAGAATGTGGCTCATGAGACAGGTCATAACATTTACACAGAGATGGTTAGGGCAAAAATGTGCAAAATAGCATATTAAGTACTCCTGTGAGAAATATATAAATGGTCTCATGCAAAATCAATGCGGTGTAATTTCAGACAAGCGCACCCATTGCGATGCCGTAAAAGCTTTTCACCAAAACCGATATCATCTGTGCACCCTTGCCAAGCTTGACAACTGTTTTTGTTTAAAACATCCCTGTTCAAGTGTCTTGGAATGCTGTTAATTGCTTTTTCTGGTAGATTTTAATGCTTGATAGAATGCCTGTGCCACTGTGATGTGGACTAGAGCCAAATTTTTTACTTAAGTAAAATTTTGCAAATTTCCCCAATGGAAAATTCATTCAAAATTGGGAAAAATGACCAAAAACAAAGCCAAACTAGCTTAAATTATACTCTTTAAGGCCATATTTAGGTGTAAAAATGTTCAAATCCTTGAAAATTAACAATATTTCCATCCTCAGTATGTGAATTAAATGTTTAAGGGCACAGGCTGCAGTCTGGTGTAAGAAAAATGCTTGTCGGCTTTAAATCGGACAATCATACGGTACCTATAGCGTATCATTTCCTGCGTAAATATGGACTGTGCCATGCACATAAACATTGTGGGTACTCATTCGACAAATAATAAGCTTTTCAAATTGCAGTGAATAAGACCCCAAAAGTTAACTTGAATTTTTTGCATTTTCCCTTAAGTTTGGAAGTTTTCTTTGATTTTCAGCCATTGGTGATCCTACATGGTAGTTTGGCTTATTTGTAATAAAAACAAATAAAAAAGTGTTGACTAAAATACATGTTCTTGCTTTCATAGCCCTTTTGGAATTTCATTAATACTGAAGAGCGGCCAAATGCAATTCGGAGAATTGCGCAATAAGTCCATGATGGACGATGCTTTCTGGAGATGGCATTTAATAATACACAGCAATGTGGTTAATAGGGATGTAAACACTGATGTTTGATGTTAAACATGTAACTGATAGCACTGGCCCTAAATGACTGAACTGGTGGAAATGGGCTGAAACTTTAAGAACCCAGCCCCAATCCCCAAAGTTTCATAAAATGACTGGGACTTTGAGATATTCATTATCTCCCCTTTGCTACTGATCAGAGTCTAAAAAGGACACTCTGCAGGAAAGAAAAAGGGAGAGAACAAACCAATTAAGTCAGTTGTGTCATTTCTTATCTGATAATTGTCTTAGATAAAGATACTGACAGGCTCTAAAACAATCAAAATCATAAGATTTTTACTGAAGCTGAATGTGTTTGAGAAAGGTTCTACTTTGTTTTTGTTACAGTCAAAGCACTATTTTCTGAGTCTGGGGCATACTGCAAGGTAAGAACTGAGTCCCACACTAAAAAAATCTCCATAAAGAATCAGGGAGAAGTGTAACATTGCACTAGCCTTGTCATTCTCCATAATGTAAAATGGAGTCAGCACAAGAAAACACTTTCTGGCTGCAAGGAACTACACTCACTTGAATAAGAAGAACTTCTTAACTTGCACATGTGCTGTCATCAGCAACTAGCAGCTAGACCTGGTGAGTATTCTTAGGTAACTAGCTACAGATTGGAAAAGAGAAACAATTCTATCAGAATAATGTGTCCAAAGTACATTCTTGGACACACAGAAGGTCTTATAGTGCTGAAAAGGACATTGTTGTTAATATTAAGAAACTGGAGAGGCTTTTGGTGCATTTGAACAGCACAAATTTGAGATCTGTTAATGAGGCAACCTTTGCATCTATAGTGGCCATGGCACTGTCCATCATTTTTACTTAATTACCTATTATTTTTTTCACAGAATGTGGCTCATGAGACAGGTCATAACATTTACACAGAGATGGTTAGGGCAAAAATGTGCAAAATAGCATATTAAGTACTCCTGTGAGAAATATATAAATGGTCTCATGCAAAATCAATGCGGTGTAATTTCAGACAAGCGCACCCATTGCGATGCCGTAAAAGCTTTTCACCAAAACCGATATCATCTGTGCACCCTTGCCAAGCTTGACAACTGTTTTTGTTTAAAACATCCCTGTTCAAGTGTCTTGGAATGCTGTTAATTGCTTTTTCTGGTAGATTTTAATGCTTGATAGAATGCCTGTGCCACTGTGATGTGGACTAGAGCCAAATTTTTTACTTAAGTAAAATTTTGCAAATTTCCCCAATGGAAAATTCATTCAAAATTGGGAAAAATGACCAAAAACAAAGCCAAACTAGCTTAAATTATACTCTTTAAGGCCATATTTAGGTGTAAAAATGTTCAAATCCTTGAAAATTAACAATATTTCCATCCTCAGTATGTGAATTAAATGTTTAAGGGCACAGGCTGCAGTCTGGTGTAAGAAAAATGCTTGTCGGCTTTAAATCGGACAATCATACGGTACCTATAGCGTATCATTTCCTGCGTAAATATGGACTGTGCCATGCACATAAACATTGTGGGTACTCATTCGACAAATAATAAGCTTTTCAAATTGCAGTGAATAAGACCCCAAAAGTTAACTTGAATTTTTTGCATTTTCCCTTAAGTTTGGAAGTTTTCTTTGATTTTCAGCCATTGGTGATCCTACATGGTAGTTTGGCTTATTTGTAATAAAAACAAATAAAAAAGTGTTGACTAAAATACATGTTCTTGCTTTCATAGCCCTTTTGGAATTTCATTAATACTGAAGAGCGGCCAAATGCAATTCGGAGAATTGCGCAATAAGTCCATGATGGACGATGCTTTCTGGAGATGGCATTTAATAATACACAGCAATGTGGTTAATAGGGATGTAAACACTGATGTTTGATGTTAAACATGTAACTGATAGCACTGGCCCTAAATGACTGAACTGGTGGAAATGGGCCATAAACTTAAGAACCCAGCCCCAATCCCCAAAGTTTCATAAAATGACTGGGACTTTGAGATATTCATTATCTCCCCTTTGCTACTGATCAGAGTCTAAAGAGAACACCCTCTGCAGGAAAGAAAAAGAGAGAGAACAAATCAATAAACTCAGTTGTGTCATTTCTTATCTGATAACTGTCTTAGATAAAGATACTGACAGGCTCTAAAACAATCAAAATCATAAGATTTCTACTGAAGCTGAATTTCGACCAAAACAGAGTCTACAGGTCATGATAAAGCAGCAACTATGCATACCAGAAACTGCAAAAAAGGGTATTTCAGTTCTGAATGTGTTTGAGAAAGGTTCTTCTTTGTTTTTGTTACAGTCAAAGCACTATTTTCTGAGTCTGGGGCATACTGCAAGGTAAGAACTGAGTCCCACACTAAAAAAATCTCCATAAAGAATCAGAAAGGAGTGTAACATTGCACTAGACTTGTCATTATCCATAATATAAAATGGAGTCAGCACAAGAAAACACTTTCTGGCTGCAAGGAACTACACTTAATTGAATAAGAAGAACTTCTTAACTTGCACATGTGCTGTCATCAGCAACTAGCAGCTAGACCTGGTGAGTTTTCTGAGGTAACTAGCTACAGACTGGAAAAGAGAAACAATTCTTAGTATCAGAATAATGTGTCCAAAGTATACATTCTTGGACACACAGAAGGTCTTATAGTGCTGAAAAGGACATTGTTGTTAATATTGAGAAACTGAAGAGGCTTTTGGGGCATTTGCACAGCACAAATTTGAGATCTCTTAATGGGGAAACCTTTGCATCTATAGTGGTCATGGCACTGTCCATCATTTTTACTGACTTACCTATTATTTTTTTACAGAATGTGGCTCACGAGACAGGTCATAACATTTACACAGAGATGGTTACGGCAAAAATGTGCAAAATAGCATATTAAGTACTCCTGTGATAAATATATAAATGGTCTCGTGCAAAATCAATGCGCTGTAATTTCAGACAAGCGCACCCATTGCGATGCCGTAAAAGCTTTTCACCAAAACCGATATCATCTGTGCACCCTTGCCAAGCTTGACAACTGTTTTTGTTTAAAATATCCCTGTTCAAGTGTCTTGGAATGTTGTTAATTGCTTTTTCTGGTAGATTTTAATGCTTGATAGAATGCCTGTGCCACTGTGGTGTGGACTAGAGCCAAATTTTTGACTTCAGTAAAATTTTGCCCATTTCCCCAATGGAAAATTCATTCAAAATTGGGAAAAATGACCAAAAACAAAGCCAAACTAGCTTAAATTATACTCTTTAAGGCCATATTTAGGTGTAAAAATGTTCAAATCCTTGAAAATTAACAATATTTCCATCCCCAGTATGTGAATTAAATGTTTAAGGGCACAGGCTGCAGTCTGGTGTAAGAAAAATGTTTGTCGGCTTTAAATCGGACAATCATACGGTACCTATAGCATATCATTTCCTGCGTAAATATGGACTGCGCCATGCACAAAAACATTGTGGGTACTCATTCGACAAATAATAAGCTTTTCAAATTGCAGTGACTAAGACCCCAAAAGTTAACTTGAATTTTTTGCATTTTCCCTTAAGTTTGGAAGTTTTCTTCGATTTTCAGCCATTGGTGATCCCACATGGTAATTTGGCTTATTTGTAATAGAATTAAATAAAAAGTGTTGACTAAAATACATTTTTTTGCTTTCATAGCCCTTTTTCGAATTTCATTAATACTGAAGAGTGGCCAAATGCATTTCGGAGAATTGCGCAATAAGTCCATGATGGACGATGCTTTCTGGAGATGGCATTTAATAATACACAGCAATGTGGTTAATAGGGATGTAAACACTGATGTTTGATATTTAAACATGTAACTGATAGCACTGGCCCTAAATGACTGAACTGGTGGAAATGGGCCGTACACTGACGAACCCAGCCCCAATCCCCAAAGTTTCATAAAATGACTGGGACTTTGAGATATTCATTATCTCCCCTTTGCTACTGATCAGAGTCTAAAGAGGACACCCTCTGCAGGAAATAAAAAAGGAGAGAATAAACCAATCAAGTCAGTTGTGTCATTTCTTATCTGATAACTGTCTTAGATAAAGATACTGACAGGCTCTAAAACAATCAAAATCATAAGATTTCTACTGAAGCTGAATTTCGACCAAAATAGAGTCTACAGGTCATGATAAAACAGCAAATATGCATACCAGAAACTGCAAAAAAGGGTATTTCAATTCTGAATGTGTTTGAGAAAGGTTCTACTTTGTTTTTGTTACAGTCAAAGCACTATTTTCTGAGTCTGGGGCATACTGCAAGGTAAGAACTGAGTCCCACACTAAAAAAATCTCCATAAAGAATCAGAAAGGAGTGTAACATTGCACTAGCCTTGTCATTCTCCATAATATAAAATGGAGTCAGCCCAAGAAAACACTTTCTGGCTGCAAGGAACTACACTTACTTGACTAAGAAGAACCTCTTAACTTGCACATGTGCAATCATCAGCAACTAGCAGCTAGACCTGGTGAGTATTCTTAGGTAACTAGCTACAGACTGGAAAAGAGAAACAATTCTATCAGAATAATGTGTCCAAAGTACATTCTTGGACACACAGGTCTTATAGTGCTGAAAAGGACATTGTTGTTAATATTAAGAAACTGGAGAGGCTTTTGGGGCATTTGCACAGCACAAATTTGAGATCTGTTAATGAGGCAACCTTTGCATCTATAGTGGTCATGGCACTATCCATCATTTTTACTGAATTACCTATTATTTTTTTCACAGAATGTGGCTCATGAGACAGGTCATAACATTTACACAGAGATGGTTAGGGCAAAAATGTGCAAAATAGCATATTAAGTACTCCTGTGAGAAATATATAAATGGTCTCGGGCAAAATCAATGCGCTGTGATTGCAGACAAGCGCACACATTGCGATGCCGTAAAAGCTTTTCACCAAAATCGATATCATCTGTGCACCCTTGCCAACTGTTTTTGTTTAAAATATCCCTGTTCAAGTGTCTTGGAATGCGGTTAATTGCTTTTTCTGGTAGATTTTAATGCTTGATAGAATGCCTGTGCCACTGTGGTGTGGACTAGAGCCAAATTTTTGACTTCAGTAAAAATTTGCCCATTTCCCCAGTGGAAAATTCATTCTTTTTTTTTTTGGGGGGGGGGGGGGGGTGTTTTGGTTTTACGGCCCTTTCAAGATTATTTCACTCATTTCGAGCCGATCGTTAATCAGAGGTGGGCGAAAACCGGAGTACCCAGAGAAAAACCACCTGACCTTCCGTTGCAGAACTTGGCGTCTCACGTGTGACCGAAGCGAGGCTCGAACCACAGCGGTGAGAGACCTAATGATTAAGAGTCAGCGCTCTTATCCACTAGGCCACGGAGGCCCGTCGGAAAATTCATTCAAAATTGGGAAAAATGACCAAAAACAAAGCCAAACTAGCTTAAATTATACTCTTTAAGGCCATATTTAGGTGTAAAAATGTTCAAATCCTTGAAAATTAACAATATTTCCATCCCCAGTATGTAAATTAAATGTTTAAGGGCACAGGCTGCAGTCTGGTGTAAGAAAAATGTTTGTCGGCTTTAAATCGGACAATCATACGGTACCTATAGTGTATCCGTAAATATGGACTGCGCCATGCACAAAAACAATTGTGGGTACTCATTCGACAAATAATAAGCTTTTCAAATTGCAGTGAATAAGACCCCAAAAGTTAGCTTGAGCCAGAAACTTTATCCACATTGTTTAGTATTGGTTCCTACCCAAGAGAAAGAGGGTCACATGGAAGATAAGTACTAGTATGTTTTACCCTCTATAAACAAGGTCGAAAATTATTATTATTATGATAATGATTTCTCAAGGGACATTTCTATAAAAATTTGGTCAAAATATCTGCAAATGTCATTTTTCTATTTTCCCCATGGAATCATTAAGTTGCCACAGCAACCAAACTAATGAGCTAATTTTCATAAAAAAAAAAAAAAAAAAAAAACTTTCAATCCGGGGTTCTGCTGGCTCAAAATGCAGTTCAGACAAATTGTCCAGTCAGCTCCATCATTTATCGGACAGACTGAATTTCATTTGGACAAGTTTGAAGATGAAATTTTCTTATACTAAAATAGTCAATGTTACCACTGTACCACTGATCACAGGCGCTTGAAGTTTGGTCCATCAAACGTGCTAAAAATGTCCAAATACAAAAGCTCCAGAAGCAATTTCAAAGAAATTGCCAGGTGTGCAAGCGCTGTTTCGGAGCCATTGCGCCTCTGACTTCCGTAACACCGCAGCAAATGTTGCACGGCAACGTCATGAACGTCAAAGTATTCGATGGAAACTTGACGTAAAATAAAAATGGATGACTGCTATGCAGAAAGACTCAGAATTAGCGTTGATGAGACAAAACCTGCATGTCTCTGCACGTTGTGTATTTGGCAACAGCTTTTAATAGGCTGCTATAAAATTACTAGTTGCCCCTTTCGAGGTTTTCACTCGTCGAGGTGAAATATCTTCCTGCACAATGTCTTAAAGCACCTTGCAATTTATCCGGCCATACTGACCGGCATAGGGTAACGTGAGAGAAAATGCACTACAATGCTCCAAACCTTCACAAATGTGGTTGAAGCAGAGAGACAATGAAACTCTAGAAAGGGTAGCTTCTTAAATCGCACACCATCCCCAACCCAAACCTAAAAATGATTAAGTAAATCTCAGTTATTACCTGTTGTTTACACGGCATCGGGTCGCATGAAAACAGGAATGTAGGCCTAATCATCAGGTAGCGCTCTGCGCTGTCAATGTTCGAAGAATATGACATGCGCAGAGAAAGAAAAAAAAAGAAGAAGAAGAAAAAAAAAAAAAGTATTCACATCCAGCTATGTACAGTTCATCCGATTTCCGAATAGATATGTGACCTTTATACTGCATCGATGATCTAAATATGACGTCAAATGTATCACGAAGTATAATCGTACAGTGCATTATAGATAAATAGCGACATACTTCAGTGACATTTGTTTTTAAATAAGAGAAAAACGACAGAACTTATTTTGGCTTGTGTATGTATGTACACATATCGGAGCTTGAAGAAATAGATGGGCTGCATGATGCTTCCACGCAGAGCTGAAACCGACTGCACACGAGGACTGGTAAACTGCGTAGAGGATAGAGCCTGCGAGTCGGACTTATAAACCCTATTTTTTTCATCTCTATGTTGGGTAAAAGTCCCACAAAATTGAAGCAACGTCTCCTATACAGTGTTGACGGGGACGTTAAATCTCAAATCAAACAAACAAACATTCCTATAGATCTTGGTCGTCACCATGACAAATTTCTCTGTCACCGTGTTCCTTCGACTTGCCATCGAGACGAATGAGACAGCTAGCACGACGCACAGGTGTTCTCCGCATGACATTGTAGGGGTACACTGAGCGAGCCAGCGCAGATCAAAAAACCTTTTCCTACCAAGGAAGAATCAGATCCGCCTATGAATCTAGCCAATGCGTTTAAGTCTTTGCCGGGTTGTAACTCTCATGCAAACAGTGGAGACTTAGTTCAGTCGGCTGATCTCAGTTGTCAGTGATCGCTTTCTTATTGTCCTAAACGGTAAACTTCAAGATAGAACCAAGGGCGAAGATGGTGGCCACGTAAAATCAAATTATAGCATCCCCCACCTCCGCCAGTATTTTTTCTTCACTGACCGTAACCAGAACAGCGCACATCCTTCCGCCAGAAACTGACAAATGCCCTTCTTGAATCAGCGGAAGGGAAAGAATGACCCTAGAGAAGATTTCATGATCAATCTCCACGAAAGAATGTTGCCGACCCCGGCAGATATCGAACCCGCGTCCTCCTGATCACAAGTCAGATGCGCATCCGACTGAGCTACTGAGGGCGGCACAGGAGAAATAGAGTGAACAAGAAATTCAAGGCTCAAACTGTTGACGTAGTTTGTGAACATGGTATGGTAATGAGTTCTGCAAATCAGCTCGTGACGGCGAATATTTGACGGAAGTTTTTTTTTTTGTTTTTTTTTCTGTTGGAATAACTTGCATCAACATTGATCCATTATTATGTCTTGTGTCTTCTTTTGCGGCTGGACCCCTGCTGGTCCGTGTCTATGCTTTTCAGGATGCGTGGTGGTTGGGTCTTAACTATGCGTTCTTAGTCTGTTTAAAGTCCGATTATAATATGGTCAGCCTGAGCGTAGACGCGTCCTGGCAATTTATCTTTTCTTTTTGCGGGCCGTTGTTATTTCCTCTACGGAGTCTGGTGATAGTTTTCCTTGATGCGACAATTCATTAGATTTACATGCGTGCGCGGCGGCCCCGCCCATCGGGGCCTGAAGAAATAGATGGGCTGCATGATGCTTCCACGCAGAGCTGAAACCGACCTGCACGAGAGCTAAGAGGATCTAAGCCTGCCCAGGCAAAGCCGTGGGAGATGGACCACCTCCATGCTTATAAACCCCATTGGTTTCATTGGGCGACAGGGCTTGACATGTCATTTCATCTCAGTGTTGGGTAAAAGTCCCACAAAATTGGAAGCAACGCCTCTAAAATGACCCATACTGTGTTGGCGGGGACGTTAAAAAACAAAAGATTTACATGCGTGCCCGGCTTTGACTCGGCTCAGCCTGCGCATTTGCGCAGTCTGATCTGGGTCTTCGCTGTGTGCGCTTGGATAGCCGGACAACAAAACAAACGCATAAAACCCCAAGAGAATGGAAGAATTTGTTCACATATGAGCGACAGCATATTCCTGTAACGACCTTTTCGTATGCAATAACCGCTCGTGATGACATCACGTGTCGCTGTAGAATCAACGAGGCACGGCATGAAAATAGTCGCATGAGACAAAATGGAAAACAAACTGTTAGCGCCCCATATAAGGGGTCAATTGTCTGTTAAAAGCGGGTTCACTACTGAAACGCTTCGGTGAGGCTAATCTAACTGAAAATGGCTCATGTCAAATCTGCTCTCACTATTCTAATTATGTATCCTATATCATAATAGTTTGTATTAAAGCGATGGTAGATTGCGACGAGGTCAAGACACAAACCGGTCATCTCAGCTCCAAACTGGCAGCAAGTTAAAGAGCTGATCAGACTGCACGGATGCGCACGCTGTGTCGCTGACCGTCCCTATGTTGCATGGATATAATTGAAGACATTTTCTCATGACGTGGCACATTCTTGCTGAGCGATGGGGTCAGATTGTTCCATTGCGTTTTTGCGGCTTCACATTTGAAACACCTCTCGAGGCTAGCTAAAATAATGGTCAATTAAGTTGTGTAACGACCAGGGTGTTATCTGCTCAGTCTTGGTAATCTTCAAAGTCTATACTGCTCCTATTTTTTTCAGTGTATCAGTTTAATATCATGACGCAAATGAGCCAGCGCACAGCCAAAAAAAAAAAAAAAAAAAATAAAGAAACTGTGTCCTACCAAAGAAGAATCAGATCCGCTTATGAATCTAGCCAATGTGCTTAAGTCTTCGCTTGTAACTCTCATGCGAACAGCGAAGACTTTGATCTGTCTACGCAAATGTGTAGGCTGATCTGAGTTGTTATTGGTAGCTCATTTCCTATTGTCCTAAACGGTAAACTTCACGGCGAAGCTCGTGGCAACCTAAAATCAATTTACAGCCTCGACCCCCACCCCTGCCAGTGACCGTTACATGTACCATTTTAGCGCACATTCTTGCGCCAGAAACTGACAAATGCCCTTCTGGAATCAGCGGAAGAGGGAGAATCACCCTATATAGAAGATTTCATGATTAATCTTCACGAAACAATGTTGCCAAGTCCGGCAGGTATCGAACCCGCGTCCTCCTGATCACCAGTCAGACGCGCATCCGACTGAGCTACTGAAGGCGGCACAGGAGGAATGGAGTGGACAAGAAATTCAAGGCTCAAACTCGTGACCTTAGTTTGTGAACTTGGTATAGGTATAGTATCATCATATAGTTCTGCAAATCAGCTCACAAAGGCGTATATTTGACTTCAGTTTTTGTTGTTGTTTTTTTATGTTGTAATCAACATTGATCCAGTATCATGTCCTTGCATATAAATAAAAATCAAAAATGAGTTCCTTTAAGAGCAATGAAAACATTCATAAGAAAGAAGATGGGTCATACTACGTAGTTTCGGCTGATAAAGCCTCATCAGTGACCCTGTAATGATCCGGCAAAGAAAGCCAGAGGAAACATACTGCAATTTTTCGAATTTCGAATAGGCAGTCGATTCAAAGACTGATATAAATCAAAATGGGGTACAAATAATAATAATAATAATAACCTGTCTAGAATATGAGTCTAAACCAATAATTTATTTCCGATTTCTCAGAATATTCACGCTGATCTCAAAGGACCAAAAGAAAAATATAAACTGCACTATGGTTGATGTACGGGGAGTCGTTTTACGGCCGCCACACGGCACAACACCAGCTGCAGTGAAGGCAAATAAAAATCAAAAATGAGTTCCTTTAAGAGCAATGAAAACATTCATAAGAAAGAAGATGGGTCATACAACGTAGTTTCGGCTAATAAAGCCTCATCAGTGACCCTGTAATGATCCGGCAAAGAAAGCCAGAGGAAACATACTGCAATTTTTCGAATTTCGAATAGGCAGTCGATTCAAAACCTTATTGGTTTCGTTGGGCGACATGGCTTGAGAAGTCATTTCATCTCAATGCCGGGTAACGGTTCCAAAAAATTGGAAGCGGCGACAACAAAATGACCTAAATATTGTTGACGGGTCGTTAGCCTTCAATTGAAACAAACAAACCATCGACGCCTATATTCATGTAATTTCTCACTCGAAGTCCCAAATTGTACGTGCATGCTTGAGATGGTGCAGATCGTGCCTGTGAATAGTCTGTGCTAATTATTGAACAAATCGGGTCACATGTGAGACGCCAAGTTCGGAATGTCAGGTGTTTTTCTCTGGATACTCCGGTTAAACGATCGGCATAAGTGAAATAATCTTGAACGGGTCGTAAAAGAAAAAAAGACTGAACAAGGCGCTTCAGTATATTTGTGTGAGAGAGAGAGAGAGAGAGAGAGAGAGAGAGAGAGAGATTTCATTCCCGGCGTTACCAAGAAGGGTAGCGTATCACAAGCCTGCTCTAACGTATCGACATGGTCACTCTGTTTTAAACCGTGAAATCGAAAACAAAATAATCATATTCTCCGTTTTTTTTTTTTTTTTTATTTATTTATTTATTTATTTTTTTTTTGGTTTGCCTGAGAAGGTGTGGCTACCTTTAAAATCATGACGCTGTCCACACCTTTAGAAAGGTATGAAATATTTCATAATTTTACCTGTTTTAATCGAAGATCGACGTTTGGGTGCTTCTGCTATCAAAGCGGCTTTTAAGTATAATTGGCCAACAGTGTCAAAATGAATCTTGTCGCAGCAGGCAAAAAGGGGCTAATGCGAGCGATGCGACTTTTGAATCTTGTTCTGTCTGGATCGGGCCTTCATCAGACTGGTCGGATGTGTACTGAGGTTGATCATCTGTTTTTCTTTCGAGCCGTTGAACATTTTATGATAAGCCTGTCCAGGAACCGCGGTGCGAGGCGGACCGTCCATGCTAATAAAGCCTTTTGGTTTCATTGGGCGACAGGGCTTGAGATGTCATTTCATCTCAGTGTCGGGTAAAAGTCCCACAATATTGGAAGCAACGTCTCCAAAATGACCTTTACAGTGTTGATGGGGAAGATAAACCTTAAATCAAACAAATGAAACAAAATCTTCTTAATCTGTGTTTACACTGGTGTTTAACCCGCCCGGGAAGACGGACACCTTTACTTCTATATAAATCTACAGATAGCATAAAAGAAATGGTCGATTCAATTACCCCAGACAGAAGAGACAAAAACACAAACATGAAACTAATGAAACATCACTAGCGGAATGGTTAAAGGACAATTACATGTACTTTCCCACAAAATGGCCAACCAAAATACAAATACATTGAAGCAAGACGATATCTAACAAAAATAAACGAAACCGCGACAGAATATTGTGCCGAGGGGGAGGGGGGGAGGGGGTGATTCGATTTTACGTGACACCACAATTCTGTCAGACAAATACTTTATTGCCCGTTGACAAAACACGGACCTTTTACGGTCCGTGAAAATTGGGTCCGTAAATGGTCAGATGAAGTCCGTAAAATGCAAGTTATGGTCCGTAAAACAACCGAAATAAATGACTACGATTTTTTCAAATTTTATTTATTTGTATGTTACGACCTACAATCTAAACATTTGATGGTTTTTGATAATTTCACTTGCCTTACTGACTGTGTGATATTCTGGCATTTCGGATGAAACCATTTTTGGCATTTTGAGCAAGTAAACATAAAACCAGAATCGGGCATGCGGCAGGTACAAAAGAGTGGAATTCCAGTCACTTTCAGAAGAGCCTGTTTCACATTACTTAATTTTCTGTGTGGGAAAGCTGTTATGTTTTTAGCCTCAAGGCCTTTGATGAGGTGATCTCTCATTTTGGGGACGGTATACCTTATGCCACTTGGGTCAATTCCGTTCAAGATACTTACCATACACAAATTATAATGATTATGGAGATGAATAAATCGGGGAAACCGTGGTGAGAATCACTGAACGTTAGATTCCGGTATAGCATAAGTAACGGTTGTGCATTGTGGTTTGCAAACGTCATCAAGATGTGCCAATGTCATTATGATGTAGCCGGTGCACTGGTAAACAAAGGCTTTGGAAAACCGTTTTCTATTTTGAATCTAATTTTTTCAAAACATGTTCTCGTCTAAGACTTAGGTAAGGATTGCATTTAAATAATCTGACAAACACATAAAAATGACCTGTTTTATTTATCTAAGCAATTGTATGTATTTGTTAAAATTGATTTTACCAAAGCGTGACAAAGAGATTTATCTACCCGAGGGTACCGGAAACTGGACACGCAATGGCTGTCGTCAATTTTGACAACATTTTAATCGTTGTTTATTGCATCATGCTGATGTGTCAGAAAAAGTTATCCATGCCCCGCATTATAATTTGATATATATTTTCACTGCACACAGTCGGTATTTGCCGAGAACCTGTGGTTGAAGCACTGCAAAGGTGCAGCAAAAACGCTTGCACTCCTGGCCATTTCTTACGAAATGGCTTACTGTCACTTTTGTTTTTGGACATTATAAATTATTTATGGACAGAACTTCAAGCTCCTGTGCACTGTTAACCATATTGATCCTGAAAAGAATATTAATGTAAAAAAAAAAAAAAAAAAAAAAGAGTCCAAAATTGGGGAAATCCGGCAAAGTTCGGACAGGAGGGGAAGTTCGGACGAACGTTTTTCGATTCTGAATAATTGTACTGGACTACCGTAAATGCACAGAGCTTGTTGTAACTTAATGAAGCATTTATCTAAATATGATTTTTTGCGGTCATTTACGCTCTATTCCGTCAGCAATACTGTAATCTCGTGTGATTTCCTCAGCCTTTTCCCGCGAAAGCATTTTTGAGCCGGGACCGAACTTGACGTCATATTTCGTAAATTTGGCTTTGAAGAGGTATAGGAGGTTTTAGGAATTACGTTTATGACGTCATTCTTGCGCATGCGCAAAGTACTGGCCGTCAATTGAAACGGCCATCGCTATTCAAATGTATTGGCGGAACTTAAAATGCTAACAATATTCAGACATTTTGAGAGAAAATATACCCGTTTTCATTGAAATAATGCCTCGAGAAGGAAAGAATGATATTTTACTTTCATTACCGAAATTCATTTATCCTAAATCCGTTTTTAATTGACGAAAATCTTTTCGTGAATGACCCATGTCAAGGGCTTGAGACAACGTTATTCACAAAATAAGTTTTTACGTAACTTTCGTTTTATCTATCTATCTATCTATCTATCTATCTATCTATCTATCTATCTATCTATCTATCTATCTATCTATCTATCTATCTATCTATCTATCTATCTATCTATCTAAATATCTATCTTGAGAAATCTGTCCAACGATTTGTCTACATGTGCAATTTAAATGTCCATACTGACAGTCGAAATAAACTAATGAATGGACTGACGGAGGGGCGTTGAGTCAATGTTGGTCCGACGTCATGCCGTCGACACCCACTCCAACTCACTTCATTGTCACATGACCATTGGTAAGAGAGAGAGAGAGAGAGAGAGAGAGAGAGAGAGAGAGAGAGAGAGAGAGAGAGAGGTTTGACTGACAAACTGACAGTAGATAGACAGACGACACACAGACCGACTGACTGAATGATTGACTAACAGAAGAACGGACCGTGGACTGTTAGACAGAAAAATAAACATACTGACAGTCGAAAAAAACAACAACAAAAAACAACAACAAAAGAATGAGTGTACTTTCAGACGGGCGTCAAGTCAACGTTGGCTCAACGTCATGCCGTCGACAACCACTCCAACTCACTTCAATGGCACGTGACCGTTGAGATGTATCCATGAAGCCCATAACGCTTTTTATACCTAATGGAATCTTCCTCCTTATATATAGCAGGAGTCATTTTCAAAATTTAGGGGTGTCAGGTTGTGTTTTCTTCAAAATTTATTTGGAAAATGGCCGAACTTTTTGCAAACAGTGTTGGCCCGTATCAGACGCCGCGTTCTGTGGCGTCTGATCTGGGCCTGCACTGTTTGTCACTTACCCCTTTTGGGGTTTCTGGTACCAAATGGGCTAATGAAGACCTAAGGGCTGGGCATGTTCAACCAATCTACAAATCTACCAGATTTTACTGTAAAATCTTGCACTTGCGAAGGAGTGTTTAACATGCTTATGCTCTGAAAGGGTGTTCTACGTTTGTTTTGAATTTAATGTTCCAATCCCACTGAGTCTTGATGGGTCAGAGCACTGGGCAAATGACATTTTATCAAGCAACGCCGTATTATCGCCAACGAAACGATGTGACATTTCATCGACGTGGCAATGTCAAATTCAATGCATCGCTTTGAAGTTGGTTTGATGCAGACACGCTACATGTCGGTTGACGAGAGAGAGAGAGATATCGTATTTACAATATATCATTTTCGTAATGCGAAATTTCACATCTGGCAGCATATCGGTGTTTCTCCTATTATCTTACATTAGAATTCCCCAAAAGTTTAAAAGAAGTCCAGTGTTTTTCGCTGTAATTAACACTTTATCTGTCCCACTGCCTTTGAAGCAATACGACAGATGACGGCCAGGGCTTTTCCCGTTCTATTTTTAGAACCGGAAGTACGTCACGAAAAAAGCTCCTATAAAGACATTCTGGATTACTGGATTTGTGTTATTTCACGTTGTTTATTGATAATGATGCATTTCGTTTAATAAAATCTATTAACACAAACATCTATAGACGAGAAATATGTGGTAATAATCAATAAAAAATGTCCGAACTTCCCCACGTCTTGAGTGAGGGCGACGGGGAAGATCAGACACGGTGTGGAAGCAAATTCCGAGCTGTTTTAAACCAGAAATTCAACTTCGGTGAAGTTGATGTCGCACCTGCTCCCCACCTGCCCAACACATATAAAATAAAAGTGTATTTAAGGCAGAAGAGATGAATATAGGGCTTTGAGAAGAATCCATAGCCTATATATGTGAGGTAAAAAACTGACTAATTTCACAATGTGATAAAATGAACTAAAAAGATCCAAGAATTATATCCAAAGCATATGAACATCCTCATATCATGGAGAAAACACAAACTAAGTTTCAAAATGATTAGTATAAAACTGTAAGAGGAGTTGCGATGACGAGGTACATATCATATATCAACTGAAGGTTCACAATGACAAAGTTCACAATGTCGAAAAAGTGACAAAAATTGATCCGAAGATAAAGTACAAACCACATGCAGGGCCACATGCCATGGCAAAAACACGTGCAAAGTTTCAAAATGATTAGTATAAAACTGTAAGAGGAGTTGCGGTGACAAAGAGGTACCTCCTGTATATCAACTGAAGCTTAAAAATGACTAAGTTCACAATGCGCAAAAAGCAAAACAAAATATATTCTGAGAATTATGTCGAAATCACATGCACATCCTCATACCATGGCAAAAGCACATGCAAAGTTTCAAAATGATTGGTATAAAACTGTAAGAGGAGTTGCGATGACAAGAGGTGCCTATCATATATCAATCGAAGGTTAAAAATGACTAAGTTCACAATGTGGAAAAAGTGATAAAAAATGATCCGAAGTTAAAGTCCAAACCACATGCACATCCTCATACTATAGCAAAAACACACACAAAGTTTCAAAATGATCAATATAAAACTGTAAGAGGAGTTGCGATGACAAGAGGTACCTATTGTATATCAACTGAAGCATAAAAATGGCTAAGTTACCAATGTGCAAAAAGTGAAAAAAAAATATTCTGAGAATTATGTCGAAACCACATGCACATCCTCAAACCATGGCGAAAGCACACGCAAAGTTTCAAAATGATTGGTTTAAAACTGTAACAGGAGTTGCGATGACTAGAGGTACCTATCATATATCAGTTGTAGGTTAAAAATGACTAAGTTCACAATGTGGAAAAAGTGACAAAAATTGATCGGACGATAAAGTCCAAACCACATGCGCATCCTCATACCATGGCAAAACACAGGCAAAGTTTCAAAATAATCGGTATGAAACTGTAGGAGGAGTTGCGATGACAAAACACCCCGTGTAAAATGTTGGCAGAAAGACGGACGGACGGACGTCCGAACGAACGAAGGGACGGACAGACGGACGGAAACTTGAACGCCTATGTCTTCCTGCTAAAGCAGGTGCGACAAAAAGCAGTGTGTGTCATATACCATGTGCGCGACCTTGAGGACCCGGAGTGCAGGGAATGCCAGGGATGGTGGGAGATAGGGGGAGGGAGATGAGAGAACAACACTGGATAGTTGTCTTCTAACCTCTGTAACAAAGCCTCTATAATCTTTTCCAGCCAAATGTTGCTGAAGTTAGACTGCCTGAATACCTGGCTTTCAGCTGACTGCCATATTATTTTCATCGCTTACACTATCTTTGTTTTGTTTGTATTGGGGTTTTACGGCCCAGTCAACACTATTTAGGTCATTTTTGAGCCGGTTAGTTTACCTATCAACACTTTCCTGGGCAGGCTTATACGTAAGCGGTTAACCAGTACAGTGCACATTCTTTCGCCAGAAATACACTATCTTACAGACACAAATAAAAGTGATCCCTATCAAATTTTGAGTAGTATATATTATGATTGCGTGAGACTTTGACAATTTTAAGTAAAACAATTGTACATAAGCTGTCTCTTGATATATTCTTCATATATACCAGCCAAAAAGTCTAACCGGCCACTTCTAAAATTGGGATAAAAAAAATCCGAATTCAGTGATGATGGAAATGTCTGTTTTTCTTTTAAGGGAAACACTCAGCAAATTATTTTTGTGACCCAAATTGCTGCAAATGCAGTCTCTCGAGCTCCACCTGCATTTATTATACCCCCGACATACCAAGTATGTCAGGGGGTATATAGTTTTCGTTAACGGGCCTCCGTGGCCTAGTGGTTAAGAGCGCTGACTCTTGATCATTAGGGCTCTCACCGCTGTGGTTCGAGCCTCGTTCGGGTCATATGTGAGACGCAAAGTTCTGCAACGGAAGGTCAGGTGGTTTTTCTCCGGGTACGCCGCTTTTCGCCCACCTCTGATTAACGATCGGCTCGATATGAGTGAAATAATCTTGAAAGGGCCGTAAAACCAAAACCTAAACCTAAATATAGTTTTCGTCTTTCCGTCCGTTCGTTGGTTCGTTCGTTCGTTAGTTAGTTAGTTAGTTAGTTAGTTAGTTAGTTATTTAGTTCGTTCGTTCGTTCGTTCGTACTTCCGTCTGTTCCGCCGTTCGTCAACCTTTACGTCAAAGTTTTGCGTTAAACCTTTTTGATTGCTCATAACTCTGTAACCACACGTTAGATTCTCTTCATATTTTGGTAAAGGATATCTCTGTAGCATTACATTTCATACATGGTAAAGGATAATAGCATTACCTTTCATATGTAAAATCTAAGTCCCTGGGTCAAGCCCCTGGGTGGGCTGTCCGTCCGTGTGTCAACTTTTACGTCAAAGTTTTGTATTAAACCTTTTTGATTGCTCATATCTCTGTCACCACGTGTTGGATTCTCTTCAGATTTGGAAGAGGATATCTCTATAGCATTACCTTTCATATGGAATATCTAAGCCCCTGGGTTGGCTGTCCGTCCGTTTGTCAACTTTTACGTCAACGTTTTGTGTTAAACCTTTTTGATGGCTGATATCTCTGTCACCACAAGGTTTGATTCTCTTCATATTTGGTACAGGATATCTCTATAGCATTACTGTTCATTTGGAATATCTAAGCTCGCGGGTCAAGCCCCTGGGTGGGCTGTCCATCCGTCAGTCCGTTCATCAACATTTACGTCAATGTTTTGTGTTAAACCTTTTTGATTGCTCATATCTCTGTAAACACATGTTAGATTTGGTGAAGGATATCTCTATAGCATAACCTTTCATATGGAATATCTAAGCCCCTGGGTCAAGCCCCTGGGTGGGCTATCTGTCAGTTTGTCAACTTTTACGTCAAAGTTTTGTGTTAAACCTTTTTGACTGCTTATATCTCTGTAACCTCATGTTAGATTCTCTTCATATTTGGTACAGAATATAGCTATAGTATTAACTTTCATATGGAATATCTAAGCTCCTGGGCCAAGCCCCTGGGTGGGGCTAGGGGTCAATAATTAGGTCTTACACATTTTGATTACGTCCAAGTTTTGTGTTAACAAAATTTTAAACCAAAACAGTTTAAACAATATTTATTAGAATAAATTCACATGTATACAACGCACAATAGAATATGGTACAGGATTTGATAACTGTTTTCATTAAACTCTTTGCATACAAAGTATATCAAAGGTCATAGAACTTTTTTGTCTTTCCATCTGTTCATTATTAGTTAGTTTGTTCTTTCTTTATGCTGTGACCCTTGTCAGATTTGTCAGCTTATATATTGGTCCTTGTGATCTTAGAAACTACAGCGACTAGAACTGTTAAATTTTGCATAATATTTTTTCTTGAAATGCAGACAATAATAAATGCAAGTAATAATAAAAAAATGCATTGCTTTTTTATGTCATTATACAGCTACTTTAATTCAGCAAATGTTCTATGACAGCCTATATGTTTGTTGTTTCCAGGTAAAATTGTTCCCAATTGCAACAAACTTTGAATTGTTATATATTCAGCAAAGACAAGCGGTTTCATCTTTGCATATGATAAATTATACTATATTTGTTGAAATGCAATAGTTATTCTCAGTGGACTAAATGGAAAGTTTATATGGAAGGGTTCAATGCTACAAACGAATTTTCATTTCCACTAAAAGGGGATGGCACTGGTCGGGATATACGTGCCCCACTGGGCACTTTCTCTAGTCGTTTTTGAGCAATTCCCACTTTGCACATGGAGTTTTGCTGAGTATCTGAATAATTATCACGGCAATTGAAGGTTATAATACTTGTGACTTCACGTTTAAATATTCGTAAAAATATTTTGCCTATTAACAGTTTTATCCCAATTTTAAAAGTGACCGGTTAGAACTTTGACTAGTATATAATTATAATACAAATACGATTCCTAATATGAGGGACAGTGGATTGAGAATTTTGAAGATCACCGTTTCGCCATGTATTTTTAAAAAATCAAACATGTCCGAACTTCCCCATCTGAGAAAATAATGTTGTCCGAAGTTTACCTTAGCTGGCCGAAGTTCTACGAACTGTTAGGTATATTTTGTAATGCGCTTGAACCCGTTTTTTATGGCGGTAGCACGAAATAAAACTGTCATTTAAGAGTCAGAAGAATGGATAAAACCCGAAACGTATTCCTTGTAAAGCGGAAACCATCCAAGTAAAGGTAAAATACAACGCCGTGTAGTATACCGTGGGAAAGGACCGACTATGTCCGAACTTTGCCGAATCTCCTATATCAGGAAAATTTGTCCTGACTGGCCTGAACTCTATCGGACAATCATAAATTTTTAAGGACTATGGCCGATGTCCGGCCCCAAACAAAATCCCTGATTATTATTATTAAATTAATTAATTATTATTATCCCCCAGCCCAAGGATGCTACAAACGAAATTTGGGTTGAATCGGCCCAATGGCTTCAGGGGAGATGTTGTTTAAAAGTGATGACGTCAGACGACGACAGACAACTGCTGGAGCCTTACGCTCTGGTGAGCTAATAAAATAAGAAGGACATGTTGTTTCAGGTGCATATCCTGTTTTAGGCACTATATCTCCTGAACCTATGGATGGATTATGGGATTGTGACCAATCTTACATGGTTATATCTATAGGAGGGTCATCACTAGGCGGGGAAAATCAGTCATTATGTTTTGATGACCTTTACCTTGTTTTCAAAGGTACATGCCCCTAAAAACTGTTAACTTTGGGCAAAAAATGGCCCGAATTTTATGGTGACTTAGTATATAAATTCAGAAAAATATATAACCGCAATGACTTCAGCACCCAATTTCGTAAAATCATTATTCGATATAAAAAGATTGGGTACAACATGGATGTTATACGACAGACTGCATGCATGGTAGTTAACCCAATCACGGTTGGCAACTTTGCTTCCCTCTTTAATTGCACGCCGGTGGGTCAGGCCTCAGATTCTATGACGGTTCCAACGTAAAGGCTTATTGAGAATTAGAGAGATCTAATTCAAAGTAATTTTGGTTGGTGCCTGATGCTCTGTCTCTGGTCGGGCCCATCGGAGTCTACGTGTAACTGTTGGTTTTCTTTTGCTCCAGCATTTCAGTTGTTTCTTGCTGTCGAGGCCTCACCGTTGGCTCACCTCTGTGGTTCTTTGATTATAAATGTGTGTTCACGGAGATGTTGCACTGATGAGTTAGGAGGCCTTCATGCGGACTGAACAAATTATTTGTCTAAATCGCGATGGAAGTAAGGGCGAGGATTGTGGCCACGTAAAATCGATTTTAGCCCCCCCCCCCCCCCCCACCCCCAGTGGAAATCTTTCCACTGACCGTTCCAAGGCGGTTCTTCTGTGGCGGTTTCTTTATGTTGATGTTTGTTACTTACTTTGTGTATCACTTGTGTCTTTTTATTTTGGATGGCCATATGACCATTTTGTGGGAAAGTAACTGTCCTTATGGCCTTCCTTTGTGTAGGTTTCCATTATGGTCTGGTCGCTTAATGTCTGTGTTTCTGTCCCTTTGGTGTCTTTGATGGGTGGAGTAAGTTAATTGTATCGATACCTGATCTTTGTTTTACTTCTACTCTGTCTGCACCCTATCTAATGAACAATATGTTCTATAAAAGGGTTATCCTTTAGAAGCAAGGAATACACCAAAGAACCAAAAAATATGGAGTGTACATGTTTTCTTGGCCAGACTAGTAGTTTCGGCCAATTAGGCCTCATCAGTGACCCTCAGATATTTTCAAAATTCCAGAATGGAATCAATGATCCCAAAGGACAAGAAAATATAATCTAAACTATTATGAGGACAGGGAGACGTTTTACCGCCGCCACACATTCACACACACTGGTGCAGTCAATGGTTCAAGTCCAGATTCTTTCCTCCCTCTTACACAAAACTCTGACCTCACATGGGCTGTTTTCTATAAACAACCGTTATTCCGACAAGTAATGGTCAAGCGGACTTTAGCACGGAAGGGCTTTAATGCTTACTTTACAATGTTTTAGTGCTATGCTTCTGTCTTGCCAGACAGGAAAAGTGAATGTTCAATCTTCAAGAAACGGAAATGCTCGTCTCGATTGTACCCTGTAGTGAAGTTAAATATGTTCTATAAAAGGGTTATCCTTTGGAAGCAAGGAATACACCAAAGAACCAAAAATTATGGAGTGTACATGTTTTCTGGGCCAGACTTGCTAGTTTCGGCCAATTAGGCCTCATCAGTGACCCTCAGATCAATGAATTTTGGTCGAACTTCATTTATACCACGAACAAAATATATATATATATATATATATATATATATATATATATATATATATATATATATATATATATATATATATATTTGATTTGATTTTGGTGACCTTGTCTTAAATTTATAAGGTCATAGGCTCCAGAAAACTTGATTTCAGCCAAAAATGGCTTTTCTGCACCCTAGCTAATGCCAAATTGGTGAAATTTGATCTAACTTGGAACATTTCTAGTCCTATAATTGGAACCAGTGATATGGTGAAAATAAGGATATACAAATGTACCTAGTATTGAAGAAATAATATTGCCTGCTGTCAGCAGACTTTTAGGTCTGGTGATAGCCGGCTGTCACTAGACCTAAAAATCTGGTGCCAGCCGGCTGTCAGCAGACCTCGCCAAAGATAAATTATATATCCCGCATGGTGTCGGAATGGGTAGAGGGAATAAAATCGTTCCAGTACCTGAAAAGTTTTCTACTTACATTTTACATTATTTATTTTGTGCCGTATTACCTGTTGTCATGTTTACAAACAGCTGATTTGTTTGTTTGATTTGAGGTTTAACGTCCCCGTCAACACTATAAAGGTCATTTTGGAGACGCTGCTTCCAATTTTGAGGTACTTTTACCCGAAATTGAGACGAAATGACATCTCAAGCCCTGCCGCCCAATGAAACTAATAGGGTTTATAAACATGGACGGGCCGACTCGCACCGCTTTGCCTGGGCAGGCTTAGTTCCTCTAAGCGGTTTACCAGTACATGTGTGCGGGTCGGTTTCAGCTCTGCGTGAAAGCATCATGCAGCCCATCTATTTCTCCCAGCCCCAATGGGCGGGGGCCGTGTAAACAGTTGAATGAGAGAGGAACGAGTGAGTGACTGACCGAGGCGAGAGTGAGCGGGGTTTTTGACTGCATGCACGTTTTCGTAGAAACAAAGAATATTATTTCATTTAATATGTGTAGCACTGTGTACACCTTACAAATACGCCACATTATCTATTATTACCTGTTTTTTTTTTTTGTTTTTTTTTTTTTATCATATGATATCATGTCAGTACTTGAGTGAGTGAGGGGGACACTTGACTGATGTGAATGCGAGGCAAGCACGTTTTCATGGAATCAAAAAAATATAATCTTTATCTGATGTTTAGCAGTATAGCAGTTTGGACACTTTTTCTAATCACAATCGTCTGACCTGATATGGTGTACGTACCTGAATTAATGAGTGAGTGAGTGAGTGGGTTAAATTGACTGCATGAGTGCCGGGCAAGCATGATTTCCAAGAAACAAAGATTACCATTTGATCTGATGTGTGGCGCACTGTTGAAACCTTCGAAATGCTCAACATTATCGATTCAGTATCGTATGGCCTGTTCCATTTATATAATATGATGTAAAATACTTGAATGAGTGAGTGAGTGGGTCACTTACTAAATAGCGCGTGGCAAGAGTGTTTCTTATGGATACAAACACTATCACTTTATTTGATGTGTGTCGCACTCTGGACACCTTCCAAATAAACCACATAATCCATTCAACATCCTATCACGTGTTTACTTATATAATATCATGTACTTGAGTGAGTGAGTAGGTGAGTGAGTAAGTGATAACGCGGGGCGGTTGAATGAATGAGTCCAAAGCAAGCGTGTTTCGCATGGAAACAAAGAATATCACTTTATTCGATGTGTGTAGCACTTTGGATACCTTCCAGTATATTCAGTATCATATGACCTGTTTATTAAAAAATATCATGTAGTGAGTGAGTGAGTGGGGCACTTGATTGCAGGAGTGCGTGGCCAGCATTCTTTCATAAAAACAAAGAATATCATATTATATGATGTGTTTATCTATCTATCTATCTATCTATCTATCTATCTATCTATCTATCTATCTATCTATCTATCTATCTATCTATCTATCTATCTATCTATCTATCTATCTATCTATCTTCTGATACTGCGTCGGTCACATTTGACCATTAAAGCAGGTGTATATTACATACACTTAACGGCTAAACTTCTTACAGGGTTATCGGTACCATAAACTACGCAAAGCCTTTTCAAAATTTTATAGACGCCATTCGGATTTCAAAATTCAATATTGGACTTAAATCTCTTCTGCAACAAGGTCTATCGGAACCCAAATTTTATGGTGACCTAGTATATAAATTCAGAAAAATATATAACCGCAATGACTTTAGCACCCAATTTCGTAAAATCATTCTTCGATATAAAAAGACTGGGTATAACATGGATATTATACGACAGACTGCATGCATGGTAGTTAACCCAATCACGGTTGGCAACTTTGCTTCCCTCTTTAATTGCACGCCGGTGGGTCAATCCTCAGATTCTATGACGGTTCCAACGTAAAGGCTTATTGAGGATTAGAGAGATCTAATTCAAGGTAATGTTGGTTGGTGCCTGATGCTCTGTCTCTAGTCGGGCCCATCGGAGTCTAACTTTTTTTTTGCTCCAGCATGCGGACTGAACAAATTATTTGTCTAAATCGCGACGGAAGTAAGGGAGAGGATTGTGGCCACGTAAAATCGATTTAAGCCCCCCAGTGGAAATCTTTCCACTGACCGTTCCAAGGCGGTTCTTCTGTGGTGATTTATTTATGTTGTTGTTTGTTACTTACTGTGTGTATTACTTGTGTCTTTTTATTTTGGATGGCCATATGGCCATTTTGTGGGAAATTAACTGTCCTTATGACCTTCCTTTGTTTAGGTTTCCACTATGGTCTGGTCGCTTAATGTTTGTGTTTCTTTCCCTTTGGTGTCTTTGATGGGTGGAGTAAGTTAATTGTATCGATTCCTTATCTTTGTTTTGCTTCTACTTTGCAGGATGAAAGCCTACACAGTAATCATGTAATTACGGTAGGGATCTTTAACCTGCACAGGGGATGGTTCTCCCTGCACAGGGGACCTCCAGTTAACGTCCCGATCCGATAGACGGTGCACTTTATGACATTCATCCCTCCAAACGATGCCAATGGAGCGTGTTCGGACACCGAAATTTTATCGCCGCTGCCGCGGATCGAACCCGGGACCTCTAGCATCAGAGGCAAGTGCACTTACCACTGAGCTATCACGCTCCTTGTGTGTTGCACTGTGGACACATCCCAAAATGCGACACATTATCTATTCAGTATCATATCACCAATTTTATTCGTATAAAATTATGTAAATATTTGCGTTAGTGAATTAGCGAATAGATGAAGTGAGTGAGTGATAGAACGGGGCACTTAAATGAATGAGTGCCTTGCAAGCATGTTTATAGACATATCACTTTTTCTGATGAGTGAAGCACTGAGCACATGTTTCAAATGCGCGACATTGGCTATTCTGTATCGTTTTACATGTTTTATGGATATCATATGATTTACATTCTTTAGTAAGTGTGCGAGTGAGTGAATGATTCAGTGAATGAGTGAACGAGGCACTTAACTGAAAGAATGCATGGCAAGCATATTTTTCATGGAAACAAAGAATACCACTTAATCTGAAGTGTGTAGTGCTGTGGAAACTTTTCAAATACGGGGCATTATATTTATCGATTCAGTATCGTATCACCTGTTTTATGCATATCATATGATTTACATACTTGAGTAAGTGAGTAATGCACGAGTGAGTGAATGGATGGGTGGTGGGTGAGTGAGTGAGTGTGTGTGTGTGAGTGAGTGGGGCGCTTGACTGAACGAGTTCGTAGCAAGCATGTTTTCATGAAAGAAAATCATTTTTGAAAGTTGATTTATAAAATCAAGTTTCTATGTCATTACATTTCTACTTCCGGTATTGGACCGCGTTACTCCATTTCCGCTATTCGTTCGCTGCATAAAATAATCCAAAGGAACTCTGGAAAACTAATTTTGCAGGCATGGAACGTCTTTCAAAATATTTCATTTTTCGAGATTTTATAGGATTGAATATAAATTGGAACAAAACGACATATTCTGAACAGAAAACAATACTCTAGGACTATTTTCCTACGCGCTTTCCGATGATATTTATGTTTTACTCTTTCATCCCTGAGTTTCTGACAGGACTCTTCTCGCTTTAAGTATATTCTTATAGAAAGGGATTTCTGATTAGTCCACTGACATGATGGCATTTAACAGTGTACATGTAGATTCTGGCAAGACGTGCTAGCTACGTACCGTCTTATCAGAATCTACAAGGTTTGCAGAGATACAGTGTATTTCTACCTAGAGATGCGTCTGCATCGGTCTACAGGGTTAAAAATGGTTAGCTCGCTTCTCTGTGATTATCAGTGACCGACTAAACAACCCATAACTGACCGACATTAAACACAGTTATTCACCTGCTTTCGAGAGCTCTAATTAGAAAACATTTGTTGTAAGCTGTGAGTTTTACATCAGGTTCTGTACATTTAGCAAATAGTGAAGACACCGGTCAGACACTACATTCTGTGGCCTCTTATCTACCTTAACTGTTTCCGAATGTCCCAGTATTGTAACAATTAGCATTTATGGGTTATTGTTTTTATTGGGAATTAACGTATTTTATTTCGCCTTGGGTAGTCGAAGTTCGCTAAACGCGGCGTCTGATCAGGGTTATAATGTCTAAATCAAATGGTTTAGCCAAAACTGATTGTTTTCCGACGCCCGAAGGAACATAGCTCCAAACGGCTGCACAACGTACGTGCATCGTCGTATCAACGCAACGTTGATGCGACGTTGCTAAGACGCCATGTGCCCGCTAGGAGAAATTGTCTATAAGATTATTAGCAGATGGGACAAGCACAGAATGTACTGAGCTAATTTATAAATTTATGGTATTGCCATTAAGAAATTAGCAGACACGTTTATCTTTCTTTCTTTCTTCCTTTTTTCTTCGCCTTTTTTTTCTTCGCGGCATTAGTTGGGGGAGGCACAGGTGATATGTATCTTGTGTCACTGGAGAGTCCAGCTGATACTGACTTACAGTTGGGCAACGCCTGCTGTCCTTGCAGCAGGTAACGGTAGATTGTGAGGGTTGATATTCACTCTGTCCCTCACTTTCATCTCCTCTGCTATCTCTTTTGTCTCTCCCCCCCCCCTTCCTCTTGGAGAAGACAAAATGATCCACAAGGGTTGATCTGTCGTTAAATTCAAAACAATCGATGAATCCTTTTTATTTTCTTCGTCGAATTTTTTAACCTTCACAAAATGTGTAGATAACTAGATAACTACTTGATCTACGACTGGCATTGTTATCATAATAATTATTCCACATAAATCAACTTTCCCTCAGTACTTTCAGTACTTTGATTTCTGACGTATGCGGCACTGTGGACATCTTCCAATAAGCCACATAATCTGTTTAGTATCGTATAACCTGTTTTATTAATATGACATCTTGTAAATATACTTGGGTGAGTGAGTGAGTGAGTGAGTGAGGAGAAAATTTAAGTATATGAATGCGTGGCACAAGGGTTGATCTGTCGTTAAACTCAAAACAATCGATGAATCATTTTTATTTTCTTCGTCGAATTTTTTAACCTTCACAAAATGTCTAGATAACTACTTGATCTACGACTGGCATTGTTATCATACTAATTATTCCACATAAATCAACTTTCCTCAGTACTTTCAGTACTTTGATTTCTGACGTGTGCGGCACTGTGGACACCTTCCAATGCGCCACATAATCTGTTCAGTATCGTATAACCTGTTTTAATAATATGATATCTTGTAAATATACTTGAGTGAGTGAGTGAGTGAGTGAGTGAGGAGAACATTTAAGTATATGAGTGCGTGGCAAGCCTGTCTTCATGAAACAAATACGGTCGGTATAGCTTATGTGTGGACACCCATCAAATGCGTCACGTTAACATATTTTCCAAAGATTTATTTTATTCACATAAATTATAAAATTTTAATACTTTTAATCGTATATGACATAATGTAAAATACTTGAGTGACTGAGCGGGGCATATTGCTGAATGACCGTGTGGCAAGCGTGTTTCTTACGGATACAAAGACTATCACTTTATTTGATGTGTGTAGCACTTGGACACCTTCCAAATACAACACATTACTCATATATTATCATGTAAGTGAGTGAGTGAGTATGTGAGTGAGTGGGTTAGTGATAACGCGGGACAGTTGACTGAATGAGTCCTTAGCAAGCGTGTTTTGCATGGAAACAAGAATATAACTTATTCGATGTGTGAAGCACTTTGGACATCTTACAATTGCGCAACATTGTCTATTCAGTATCGTATGACCTGTTTTACTCAAATAATACCATGTAGTGAGTGAGTGAGTGAGGCACTTGACTGAAGGGTTGCTTGGCAAACATTCTTGCATAGAAACAAAGAATATCATATTATATGATGTGTGTAGCACTGTGGACACATTCAAAAAGCGACATTCAGCACCGTATGACCTGTTTTATTCATATAAAATTTTTGTAAATATTTGCGTGAGTGGGTGAGTTGGTGAAAAGATGAATAAATGAGTGACTGAGTGAGCGAGTAACTGAGTGAGTGAGTGATAGAACGGAGCACTTAACTGAATGAGTGCGTGGCAAGCATGTTTGTAGACAGATCACTTTTCCTGATGTGTGTTGCACTATGCACATGTTTCAAATGCGCGACATTATCTATTCAGTATCGTTTTACCTGTTTAATGGATACCATATAATTTACATTCATTAGTGAGTGTGTGAGTGGGTGAATGAGTCAGTGAGTGAGTGAACGAGGCATGTAATTGAAATATGTTCTACAAAAGGGTTATCCTCTGGAAGCAAGGAGTGCACCACAGAAGTGAAAAATATGGAGTGTACATGTCCCCTGGGCCAGACTAGCTAGTTTCGGCCAATTAGGCCTCATCAGTGACCCTCAGACCTTTTCAAAATTCCACAATGGAATCAAAGATCCCAAAGGACAAGAAAATATAATCTACACTATGATGCGTGGCAAGCTTGCTTTTTATGGAAATAAAGAATACTCATGTAGCTCTGTGTACACTTGTCGAATGCGGGACATTATATCGATTCAGTATCGTATCACCTGTTTTATGCATATCATATGATTTACATACTTGAGTGAGTGAGTGAATGCACGAGTGAGTGGGTGGATGGGTGGAGGGTGAGTGAATGAGTGTATGAGTGAGCGGGGCACTTGACTGAACGAGTTCGTGGCAAGCATGTTTTCATGAAAGAAAGAATATCATTATATCGGACGAGTGGGTTATTGTGGACACCTTCCAATGCGCCACACCGTATGACCCGTTATACTAACATGCTATCATGTAAATACTTGCGTAAGTGAGTGAGTGAATACGTGAGTGAGTGAGTGAGGAGGACACTTGAGAGTGTGTGAGTGCGTGGCAAGCTTGTCTTTATAAAACAAATATGGTCAGTTAAGCTTATGTGTGTAGCATTGTGGACACCCATAACATGCGTCACGTTAACATATTTTCCAAACATTTGTTTGTTGTTTTACACAAATTATAAATATAAAATTTTAAAACTTTTAATATACAGAAAAAAAAAAGAAAATTAGTTAAGCCACCTGATTGAATGCAAGTTTGTTTATGAGAATGATGACTGTGGACTGTGATCAGTTTGATAACGTTTCTTTCTATTTACTAATAGTTAGACCAGCCTGCATGAGGTCTTCACTAACAAAGTGAAAGTGGAGTTATTCAATATATTGTTATATAATGAATTCCTGAATGAAGAGTGAAGTGAGTGAGTGAGTGGGTGAGTAGGCGAGTGAGAAGGGCACTTGACTGAAGGGGTGCTTGTCAAGCATTCTTTCATAGAAACAAAGAATATCATATTATATGATGTGTGTAGCACTGTGGACACACCCAAAAGCACTGTATGCCGTGTTTTATTTATATAAAATTTTGTAAATACTTGCCTGAGTGAGTGGGTTGGCGAATAGATGAATAAATGAGTGACTGAGTGAGCGAGTAACTGTAAGAGTAAGTGATAGAGCAGGGTACTAAACTGAATGAGTGCGTGGCAAGCATGTTTATAGACATATCACTTTTTCTGATGTGTGTAGCACTGTGCACATGTTTTAAATGCGCCATATTATCTATTCGGTATCGTTTTAATAATAACAATTATATGGTATTCTTTGTCTCATAAGTGTGTTATGATGTGAACACCTTTCAAACCAAAACTACTATGACTCACCTTTACTTTTCTTTCAGTCTATTTACTTGACAACAGTCATCCGATGATAATTTATGGTCGATTTCGTGATTGAGACTGATTGATGTTTGATTGAGTATCTATGTGAGTTTTGGGTTATGATTAAGGGAGCGAGTAAGTCGCAAGTTGTAAGGAATCAGTAAAAATGAATTCATCTCACAAGCATCTTATGCTGTGAACACCCTCCAAAACTACTCAATTATTCTTTTCTGACTCATCTGAACGTTTCTTTCATGTATTTATTTGACAACACCATCCAAGTATAATAATTGATCGACTTCATGAATGAGAGTGATTGATGTTTGAGTGAGTACTTTTGTGAGTTTTGGAATATGATTAAGAGAGCGAGTAAGCCACAAGCTTGTAAGGAATCAGTAAAAATGTAATCATCTCATAAGTGTGTTATGTTGTGGACACCTCCCAAAACTACTCAGATATTCTTTTCTTACTTATCTGTACGTCTCTTTCTGCCTATTAATGTGACTGCAGAACTGAGGATAATTTAAGATGGACTACGTGAGCGAGAGTGATTGGTGTTTGAGTGAGTACTGTTGTGAGTTTTGACTCATGGATAAGAGAGCGAGTGAGTTGCAAGTTTGTAAGGAATCAATAGAAATGAATTCATCTCATAAATATGTTATGCTGTGAACACCTTTTCTGACACATCTGAACGTTTCTTTCAGTCTATTTATTTTACAACAACCATCTGAGGATAATTTAATGATCGAGTATGTAAGGCGAGTGAGAGTGATTGTTGTTAGAGTGAGTATTTATGTGAGTTTTGACTTATGATTGAGAGAATAAGTCGCAAGAATGTAAGGAATCGATAACAAGAGGGCCTAGAGGGCCCTGGTTCTGTGTGTCACTGTCTCGAGTACATTCTATTTTAAGCTCTGGTGGCCATCTTGTTCATCAATATAGTGATTTTAGCTTATTTGGTATGGATTAACCTAGGCAACATTCCTGTGAAGTTTGAATCAAATTGGCATTATGGTTTAGGAGGAGTTCACGTTTGAATAAAATTTACAATATTTGTCTATTTTCAGCTCCGGTGGCTTTTTTGTTCATCGGAGCGGGATCGTTTTAGCCTTTTGCTAGAGGGTCATCTAAGCAACATTACTTCGAAGTTTGAATGAAATTGGTCCAAGGGTACAGGTGTGTTTTCGTGATGGATCTCTGAAAACCACAATGATGTTATCATTGGTTGTTATTGATATGAAACACCCCATTAACCCTTATATGCATAGCGTCTTTTTTTTTTTTTTGGGGGGGGGGGCATATTGCAAACATTACAGACCCAAATCAGACGCCACAACGAGTAGCGTCTGATCTGGGTCTAAACGTGCATATTACCGCTAACAATACAAACCTGACTTTCCTATAATTGGGCAAAGACCACTCCAAACTGATAAGCGTGGGGATTCATAGAATTACATAATCGACCTAGGATTTTAAGGTTGCTGATTCTATTCAGCATAAAAATGGTTAAAAGTACGCGGGAGATGGATCATGTCACACCGATCGATTATTCCTGTAGAGTGTAGCTTCACTTAAGCGCTGGGTGACTTGCTTACGATTGTCAGAGGGTTCGCTACCTCGAGGTTTTAGCACTGGGAAGTCTCGCTACGCTAGATGAGAGTTTTTTTCGCAATTTTTCGGACCAATACGTTTCGCTACTTCGTAGTTTATATCCCATGTTTCAGACAATATCCCATTACTGAAGTGACTTATCATGCTAATCCTGCGCTATGTTCACATTTCTTCACTGACACGCGAGATATAACATCATGCTCATTTTACACCAATTTAGTTGACAAAATTAATAAGTAGGGCTTACAAATCCAAGTCTTTTGATTGTGGCAGCCCTGGATCTTTCATTCATCGTTTTTCCCCTCAAAAGTTAAGCAAAGATGCATTATGCGACATTCTCGTTAGTGTTTATAGGAAATATTCTTCATACATGCTATCATAAGAGTGAATGAGTGAGTGATAAACATGTTTCAGGGAAATAAAATAATCCAGTTATCTGATTTGTGTTCCTTCCACCGTTCAATGGACGTTTCCGAGCTGTCAATCAAGAGCGCTGTTTCATCCAATCGAAAAAATCGATTTTATTTAGTGCCGCTGTGTTGGTCACTAACGGCCATTTTCTCCCACAAACAAAGAAACGCGGTATTGGGAAGGGCATTTCAGGGTTGTGTGGGAAGTTTATTATTAGGACTGTCAAACAATTGTCTTGTTGTAGTACGGCAATATTGAGATAAATATGTACATGTATATATGATGGCCCCCGCCCATCGGGGCTTGAAGAAATAGATGGGTTGCATGCTGATTCCACGCAGAGCTGAAACCTCAAATCAAACAAACAAACATGTATATGTGTATATACATATAGAGTGTATAAGTGACCGGTCTAACTGCTCCGGGCCTTTTGGCCTGGTCGTTGTGTCACTCGCTTTGTAACCCCAGGTTGTGGGTTCAGTCCCCGGTCGGAGCTCGACTGGATTTTTCTTAACAGAGTTTTTCCTCCTCCTGCTACAATGGTGCCTGGTGCCACGATGATAACCGTTTGAGCCCAGGGGCGGGGCAGTTGCGGCCGAGTCAAAAGAAGCTGGAAATGTGATATTATTACATTAGTATCTCCTGAACATTTGAAACAAATGTCTCTCTGTAGTATAGAAGAATGTAGTAGTACGACCATAATAAATATCCATATAGAGTGTATAACTGACTGGTCTGGTTTGTCCGGGCCTGGTGGTTGTGTCGCTCGCTTTGTAACCCGAGTTTCGCGGGTTCAATCCCCGGTCGTGGCACTCGACTGGAGTTTTATTTTTATTTACAGATTTTTCTCCTCAGACTGCAGTAAAGTCACAAATATTGTATGGTTGGTGTACTGTGGGGCCAGCGTTGGGGCTTATAAATGTGGACAACAAGGACTGGGCCAGCCTGCGCATTTGCGCAGTCTGACTGGGGCCCTCGCGGATTGCAACTGCCCTTCTATAGTCTGCTGGCTTTTCAAAGAGAGATGCGCGAAATCTCGTGTCGCGATTTGTTTGTTTGATTTAAGGTTTAACGTCCCCGTCAACACTGTAAAGGCTACATAAGTGATTATATGTCATACGACCTGTTGTATTTTCCATCCGTAAAAATTAGAGAGTGAGTGATTGTGACAAGCATGTTTTACGGATATAAAATGTTCAGTTAATCTGATATGTGTTACTCTGTGGACACCATATGTGTAACACTGTGAACACATTCCAAATGTGCTACATAAAATGGGGTGGGGGGAGGCCCTTTTTCTATCCCTGAAACAAAAGGTACATTACCCATAGTTTCCCATTTACTAAAATAGCATTGGTTTTGCAACGTAAGCCCTAGTTCTGGAGTAACATTAATATGAAAGTGGGTGGGCTAATTCAGTTTGAAACTGAGGTATCATATTTTATGCACTTTCTCTCTTTTAAAATATACCACACCCTGTCATGTCTTCCTCTGTTTGTCAGACAAATGCCACAGGCAATGTCTGACCTAACATTTCTTCCTTTAAAGTAAGGCGGGGAGGTTGAGGGTGGGGAGGGGGGGGGGGGGGGGCTGAAATTCTGTCTCTCATAAACCCTTAGAAAGTTGATCCATACTGATAAGATAGACAATAAAATTTCTGAAATAAGTGCCTCCCTTGCGGTTTTCATGTACGGTTTCTTCACCGTTTTGTTTATTCAAACAAATATTTGTTTAAAACATGCAGAAAGTCTTTCAGAGGTAAGGAAATATTATAATTTTAATAAATCCACACTTTCTATTTTTTTCGACCAGTGCCATTCTTAAAAAAAAAAAAAAAAAAGAAATACGCAGAAAAAACATCGCTGAAGTTGCCACCAATTTTAAGACAGACGGTTAACAACATTAAAACAGATTCAACTTAAACAACGTTAAAATACCGCGCCTCGATACCAGAAGGAGTAAGCATGTGTCGCGTAATCCGGAAAAAGCCTTTCCCGCGGGCATAAGCGAACAACACAGCACAGACGAGACTGCGCGGATGCGCAGACTGTTGCGAACGCAAAGACCCATTCTTACCCTATCAAAATGCACACTAGAACGAGCAGCACTGTACTAGTGAGGCTGTGCGGACGCGCACAGGCTCGTCAAAACTCTGCTGACCACTATAAAAATGATCCCGGCTGGACCGCACAGATGCGCAGACTGGTCCGAATCCCTCTAAAACATGCATGAGCGAACAACACAGTCCCGACCAAGAAAGCTTCAATGGGACCTGAAGCTTCAATGGGACCTTTCTTGTGGCGGGGTTCAGGCAGGCATGCGCGTGCGCGCGGGCTCGCAGGCACGGAATGTGTGGTGGTCAGCAAGGTTCGCTTGAGTCTGCATATCCGTGCAGTCTCACGGGGACATTGCTGTCCACACATATATGCACTTGATTTGGGTTAGGGTTTGGATAGGCCTGTGCAGTCTGGCTTGTTCTGTGTTGTTCGCCCATTTATTCAGGATAGGCTTACCTGGTGACCAAACACAGGCTTTTTTTTACTGAAGAAGGCCACTGGCCGAAATATTAAAACTAATGGATTTATCAAAGTTATATTTATTTGCTTATTTTGTTTTACTCTGTGAAGCCATTTTACTGGTCTCAAATCAAAACGATAACTAATAGGGTTTACAAACATTAACCCATATGTTAAGGGTTTTTACGGAGAAAATATGGAACACCACCAAATACCCACCTGGTTGGTCTTTGAAGTCCATCAGTCTAAAGTTACGCTACTCCGTGATATTGTTAGACGTGGTAAACTCATTGTCTGTTGTTAATTTATTCAAGATTTAAAACTACCTATAGATGTGATGCCTTTTCACTTATTAGCAACCATAGCATGAAATAAAGTGAAGATACACGCCCATTTTTGATAAAATCTGCTGAGAGTCTCTACGGTAGAACCGCAAAGTGTCAGAGCTTGTGTGTTGATTAGTGATTGATGTATTTGCAGTTAAATGTAACTTGTAGATAATGCTGTGAGAGCGGCAAGGTATTAAGACGATTGGCTGAAAGGAAAGAAAAACGTTCGGCAAAACTTCTTCTCTCTTGCAACTAGTTTGTCAGTAAAAGTAGGACCAACAAGTCAATTTGTTCCGACAGCATTTGCAGGGTATACACCATTGTCTTATTTTTTCCAAAGCACCATTTTTCATGACCCGGTATGTTTCTAGCCCTACCCCCAAATATTTACATTTTTCCCCAGGTTCAGATGGGCGAAACTGTGGAATGCACCCTTTAAGAAAAAAAAATGCACCATAAAATTATCGCCGTGTATCCCTATTGGATTTCCTAATATCGATAAAAATAGAACGGGACATTTAAAAGTGGTCACGTGGACGACAGCTTGTCTTCTTTTCTGTCATTTAACACATTGGGTCGACTCGACCCAAAAAGTGTCGACTGGACCAGCCAGACCCAAAAATGATTACAATAGAATTTATTGTTATTTGATTTCTATGTAGAATTAAAAAACTTAAACAATTTTAACTGCTTTTAAAACATCATAGACATCATAAACTCCTCATGAATATTAATGAGCAATGCAAAACCAATGACAAAAGGCCATTTTCAAAACTTTGCATCTTTGGAACCGTTTGGAATTTTTCAACGCGGTTTTCAGTGCCATGATTTTTGAAACAAGGCCTTTACATTTATTGACTTTTTAGGAAGGCTAAAATCCATTGCATTTGATCTTTAACGACGGCGCATGTGAGGTGGTATTCTAATCAAACACGTAATAATATTCGATTTTCACCTGTCCATGGGTTAGCACACCAGGACCAGAACAGAAATTCTGTCATTCCAATATGACTAACATCAGCTTTGAACCATCCTCGGGTTCAGTGGTAATTGGCAAAAATGGGACTCAAGCAAATGCATCAATGGAAGCTCTGAAATCGATATAACATATAAATCGCTAAAAAGTCAAGTGCACAAAAGGTATTGAACTGTGAATTTGAATCGAAGATATATATGTCTTCAGATTCTACAGTGGAGTTGAATAGGCTTTATATAATTTTACTGTGATAAAACCATGAACTCTATTGGAATTATTTGCTATTTTCAAATAAAAAATCATACTTATCCCCTACTTTTGTAACTTTTAGGACATGGAAAAACGGGCGAATGTGATACCTGAGGGGAGCCCTGTTACATAGAATGTGGGGCGTGTTACGCCATTTTAGAGTACGAACGGCAAGAACATAGATGCCCAGAAGAACAGTTTGGTTTAAACTTTATTTTATTTGCATAATACATAATAAATATACAAAAAAGTGTAGAATACGATTACAATACAATCACTATACAAATGGGATTCAGAAAAAAGTCAAATGACTTATTCGAATCTGTATCCCAAGTGTTTGCAATACTGTTATGTGTACAATCATATTGTAATTGTCATTCAATAATTGTGAAGAACAGTTTGACGAAGGATATTTTGAGGGATGCGTGAGCCGTTGCGACAAATGTGATATAGAAGACGTCAAGACAATATACACAAAGGGTCAGTATACTTTGTAATTCAACTTGACGTATTTAGTTTAAACTTTATTTTATTTGTATAACTAATACATCTACATTCAACACATAGAAGCTACAAAGTAACAATGTTATACAAATGGGATTCAGAAGAAAGTTTTTAGACTTTTGAAAAATCTGTATCCCATCTTGCTTACAGTAAAGACAATAGTGATACGTGATTTAGCTTGTAAACAAGACCCTTAGTATTTTATTTGATGGATGTTTGTGTCAACATTCCTCAGAATTTACATAATTTGCTGCAGGCTCCACGGGGAGTGGATATGTTCTTATTCCAACACTATGTTTTAAAAACACTAAGGACTTTGCGCATGTAAGCAAAGACAAAGCGTTATTTGCCAATTATTAGCCTATATCTAACGTTTTCATTGTAGCATTGGTACCTATGAAAAAGGTAAGAAATTGTAGAACAGAACAGGACAAGAGATCCATCTTATATGCCTTCCTAATGGGATGTTTTACACTGCAACTGACGTAAGGTATAAAGTGAATTCATCGGTTTATTTGAAGCGTTTTGTTTTTAGCAGAAATTCCTGCTTAGCGAGGAAAACCCGTTTATTCTGGAGTAAAGAAAGCTCTGAACTACCAAAGAGCAGCAGATTAAGAGTCGGGCGACAAAACTCCGATACTGTATTGAGTAAATCTTGTCTTTGGTTAGTGTAACGATTGCAAATTAACATAAAGTGATATGTATCTTCTATTGAGCCACAAACACACAGCGGGTTATCAATAATATTTTAAGAGAAGAGGTGCTGGTTTAACGAGCCTCAATTTGTCCTAAGTCTTGCATGATAAATTTGCCCAAGAGGTAATATTTTGCAGGAATTTCTACGTTTGCATTTAACTTGCGTTTGAAGGACTCACTAGAAGGAGAATTACTCACTTCGCTTGGGAGGTCGTTCCAATCTCTAATAGTAAATGGTAGAAGAGAGTTGTAATATTGTTGTGATTTGGCGTGTATAGCACTAATGTTTGATGCATTACGCAGTTGATAAGCCGAGGTATTACCAACAGAAGGTGGTACCAGAGAAGAGAGGTACTCCGGGGCTAGGCCATCTTTCATTTAAAAAAAAAAACATAAACGTGACGTATTTTTGACGAATCTAAATTTTACATGTAGCCTGCTAGCAACTTCTTTGCCTAATGTCCTTATATTTGGTATGTGGCATTGGGTGATGAATACTACCAACTATTTAACAATGATGACCCTAGGTTTACCTTGACCTATGTTACGTCAAAGCCAAACTACTTCATTTGGCTTCTAAATGAGGAATAAAGTGAAATAGTGCTTCTTTTCGAAAAACATTGTGGTCTTTGACATGTTAATAGGTTATTTCTCTCATATCGAGCTGATCGTTATTCAAATATGGGTGAAAACCGAAGTACCCGGTGAAAACACATGCCCTTCCATTGCAGAACTTGGGGCCTAACATGTAACCGCCATGTTTACCTCTACCTATGTACCAGTGCATAGTCACTTAGGTTAATGAAGAAATACCGAATAATACACAGGGCTCAGGGGAGCGATCAGGAACTCATGGTCCGCTTGTTGTCTCCTGGAATTCCAGTTGTCGCCCATCTCTGATACACGATGGACTCGAAATAAAATAAGTAATCTTGAAAAGGTCAATGAACCACAACAACGAACATAAAAGTAAGGAAGGAAAAGTTAATACTTTAGTGAGTGAGTGAGTGAGTGGCAAGCTTGTTTTCGTGGAAACAAAGAATATCGTTTTATCTGATGAGTGTAACACTGTGGACAACTTCTAAATGTGCCAAATTATATTATCAGTAGTTAAATGCATATACGAGTATCATGTGAATTCTTGAGTGAGTGAGAGTGAGAGTGAATGGGTGAGTGAGTAGGGCATTTTAGTGAATGACTGTGTGGCAAGCATGTATTCACTGAAACAAAGAATATAATTTAATTGATGTGTGTAGCACTATGGACACCTTCAATGTGTGTCACATTATATAATGACGCGTTTAATTCACATGATATCATGTAAATTCTTGTGTGATTAGTGCGTGCTAGAGGGAGTGAGTGCAGAGGGTAATTTGAGTGAATGGCTGTCACAAGTACGCATTCATGGAAACAAAGAGTGTCGTTATATATGATATTTGTAGCACTGTGGACAACTTCGAAATGTGCCACATTATCTTATGACCTGTTTAATTCGTATGATACCATGTGACTTCTTTGAGTGAGTGAGTGAGTGAGTGAGTGGGGTACTTAAGTAGATTAATGTGGCCACCATGTCTTCAAAGAAACAAAGAATATAATTTTATCCGATGTGTGCAGCATTATGGACACCTTCTAAATGCAGCGGATTATATAATGGCCATATATATCATGTAATATAGCAATATACCCGAATGTGTGAGTACGTGTGTGGCTGATTGAACAGGGCATTCGAATGGATGAATGCGGCCAGCATGTATTCGTGGAAACAAAGAATATCATTTTATCTGTTGTGTGTAGCACTATGGACACCTTCCAAATTTGCTATAATAAATAACACCCAACATTTTTCATATAATTTCATGTAGAGTGCATCTGTGTGTGAGTTAGTGAGTGAATGTGGCATTTGACTGAATGACTGTGTAGAAAGCATGTCTTCAAGGAAACAAAGAATTTTTTCTTTTATCTGATAAGTGTAGCACTGGGACAACTTCGAAATTTGCCACTATTTATTATGGCCTGTTTAATTCGTATTGTATCATGTGAATACTTTGAGGTCATGTTCTTTGAAATTTGGTATGTAGCTTCATCTAGTGCACATCTACCAAGATTGTTCAAGTTGTAGCCAATGAGCCCAAAAAATGGCCCCGCCCATGGACCCACTTATGTAACATACATTTATGTAGGGAAACATTTAAAAACTTCTCGTTTGACCCATGTTTGTCATGGACGTATGTATAGAATACCTTGAAAATCGTCTGGTTTGAAACCTGAATCCCAGGCCATTGATATTTGGTTTACAGCTTTGTCTAGTGGACGTCTGCCAAGATTGTTCAAATATAGCCCTGGAACCAAAAACGGCCCCGCCCAGAGGCCCACGTTTAACATAGACTGACATAGTGAAAATCTTGAAAACTATTCACGGCTGAAAGCAGAAGGCCCAAGCCTTTGATATTTTATATGTAGCTTCATCGTATGGACCTCTACAAATATTTTTCAAAGTGTAGCCATGGAGCCAACAAAATGGCCCCACCCAGGGGTCCACTTGTCTTACATATATACTTATATAGAGATAACCTTAAAAAGCTTGCGTCTTGTTTGAAACCAGAAGGTCCAGGTCTTTGTTATTTGGTAAACAGCTTCGACTTGTGGTCTCTGGGCCCTCTCGTTTCTATATTTAGCTCTGGTGGCCATTTTATTCATCGAGGCATAACCGTTTTAGCTATTTTGTTAGCGGGTCACCTAAGCAACATTCCTGTGAAGTTTGAATGAAATTAGCACAATGAATAGGATGAGTTGTCGTTTAATGATTTTTCTATTTTTGGGTCGATCGATACTAATTTACTAAATGGCCAAACGGAATTCATGCAGTTGTCCACGTGACCATCACCACGTGACCATCACTGATTTGGGAAAACCAATATTATGTTTTATTAATAGGACTTAAAACGTTGCGCTATTTTTATCGATGCAACAAGAGCTATCTATAGAGTCTTGACAGGAAACGTGTGCTGGATAATACCCAGATCAGACGCCGCGGAATGTGGCGTCTGATCAGCAGGTTGCACGGGAACTTCACTGTTTGCTTAAATAGTGGCATTTGATGGTTAAACGAAATAGTATAAGAATGCCAACTTGCTAACACAATATCTTAATCCAGGGCACGATGTCACGTGACGTCTTTCGGAACATTCTTTTTATAAAACTGTGTTACACAAATGTATGCCAAGTCGAGTAAAAATAGACTTTTCGCACTCCTGTTTAGGTGCAAAACCGAGTAACCCAGACTTTATAGGTGGTACCGTTATTAGACACACAGCGTAGACCAAGATCGGATGTAGAGTACATTGCTTCTGATCAGGTCGGCACTGTTCGCCATATGTATGCAACAACAGAGCCGAAAGGGGCGGGTTGAGGATGCGTGCAGAGGGTAAAAAACTGTATGAATCTGAAATAATTTCCAAAAGATGGAATGGGGCTTTGTTTGCACCCTCCCCACTCTGTTGAACAAAATCCAAGTACTACTCTAAGACGTCAGAGCGCAGCGTAACACTGTGCTCGTTTGTTTGATTTAAGGTTTAACGTCCCCGTCAACACTGTATAGGTCATTTTCAGACGTTACTTCCAATGTAAAGGGACTTTCCGCTCTGCGTGGAAGCATCCTGCAGCCCATCTATTTATTCAAGTCCCGATGGGCGGGGGCGGGTGGACTGTGCTCGTACACTTGGGCATTGGCAAACAGAATCTACATAATCAGACGCCACATAACGCGATGTCTGATCAGCTCTACTGTGCTTGCTTAAAGTTAAACGAACAGTTCGATTCTCAGCTCAGGACTATTTTCCCAACCTACACTCAGAGACAATCGACCCACCAGTACTCTCAGTGCTATGATTTAGTTATGGTGGCCATCTTGTTCATTGGAGCAGAACGATTTTACTCATTTTGGAAGAGGGTCACCTAAGCAACATTTCTATGAAGTTTGATTGGAATTTGCCCAAGGCTTTAGGAGGAGTTAACATTTGAAGCAAATTGTTGACGCTGCAAGAAACACGACGCACGACGGACATTGACTGATCACAATAGCTAAACATGAACACTTCGTGCTCAGGTGAGCTAAAGAGACAGGCTAGCATCTCAGAAAAAATACAGACCCAAAGAAATATTCCAACTCCCCCACCCCTCCCTTCTCCTCCCCTAATCATTGTGAACCATCATCTGCTTTGATGCCTACTGGTTAATGTACAAGTCATTGATCAATGCAAACAGTGTGGACCCAGATCAGACGGTTCCTTTATTTTTTTATTTTGAAACACCAAAGCGTAAAACAAAGTTTCTTGTTCAATGGTTCCCATGGTTACTTTCTGAATCTCTTTTGGTTGCTGCAGTCTTCGTTTTCAAAATTGAATTTTTATTCTTATGAAAACATATTTTCATGGAGAATTGTCAGTAATGTAATATTTGATAATTTATATTTGTTTGACTTGATGCAGTAGAATAGATAAGTTGGGCATTTGATGAAAACTGAAAGGTTAATTTTACCCATATCCCACTGAACACGGCCAAACCTACATGCACCTGTGCCAACAGTGTTGATGCAGATTAGATGGCTTCTCTCTGATCAGGATCTACACTGTTTGTCATTAAGTTTTCAAAAAATATTGGAGTAAATACACTAAATATTAAGACATTTGATTGGTCGCTGGTGAGAGATGCATGTAGCTAATAAATTTATGCAGCAGGATGAGGGTTAACTGTTCTCATAAGAATAGACTTGCAGAGGCAATTTAAATGAAAGAAATAAGAAAAAATGCCTCAGTAACCTTTTGTCTTCTGCTGACTTGGTGATAATTGCCACTGCTCCATTACATAATAGAAAGATGTATAAAAAAATAAAATTAAATAAAAAAAATCATTTACATATTTATGATTGTGCAATTACCACTTATAAGGGTAAACTGAATAAAGGGCAATATAGACTAGTGTAGTGCTTGATTTCATTAAATATTCTACTACACATCATAACATCCGTTTCTTCCCATTTACCTGAAACCAGCTGTCACGAGTCTGTAGTTAGAAAATTTATGCTGATAATAAATTAGCTTCCTGCTGAGATGTAGTGATAAACCTTAAGCACAGAGCACTGCCAATCGGAGCAAAATTCTTGGGCTAAACTGTAGACCGAGATTCTGCCTTTGATTTAGCTCAAGGGCTTGGCTACAGTAAACGTTCAGGCGAGGCTGCGCTTATGCCTGCGTGATATGTATACTTTTCTCATCATCTGCCTGATTTAGCGAAAACAACGAAATATGTACGTGGCGTGTCCGTCAAAAGTTTATCAGGTGATCTACGACTAACATTCAAACTGTATGTCCAATATGCATGTTTAATTCATTGTCATTGAATCAAGTTCGTTTTCTTATAAAATGAAATTCAAACATTGTTGATGGTGTAGGTTTTTGTTTAAATTCAGTTGTTACTAGTAGATATTATTTAAATATTTTATTATGTTTTGGTTCTCTTGACATAATGACAAAACAGATATTTCTGTCAGACTATGCATGAGATCCTTAACCCATTGCATGTGGGAAAAGGGTACCCTGGCAAACAGTGCAGACCCAGATCAGATGCCACAGAACCTGAAATAGGCCTTACACCCCCTAAATGACTAATGAAGTTGTCGGAAGAGTCCACTAGTATACAATGGGTTAAGTGTATGGAATGGTAAACATTGAATATTTAAATAAAACACAATGGCTGAGCAATCAGAAACTTTTACCAGGTCCTGATATATAACTATTTTGCTAACGGTAGAAATTTCCACACGAAGGATAAGGGGCTCCCGCTTATCTGGACTTAGAGAGATAGATTGGGCTGTACGGTGCTTTCACGCAGAGCTGAAACACGGCTCTACATATAATTTTTCTATGAAAAGGTTATTTTTGGAAGCAAGGAGTGCACACCACAGAACTGAAAAGAATACAACGTACAAGAATTTCTGGGCCAGACTAGCTAGTTTCGGCCAGTTAGATCTCATCATTGATCCTCAGATATTTTCAAAATTCAATAATGGAATCAATGATCCCAAAGGGCAAGAAAATATACACAACACTATGATGAAGGACGGAGAGACTTTACGGCCGCTGCATAAACCATATTGGTTTACTCGGGTAGAGGAACTTGAGATGTCATTTCATTTCAACTGGAAGTAATTAAGTCTTCAAAATGACCTAACTAGTTATGACAGGAATGTAAAACCTCAAAACAAACAAAACCTTGTAAGTATTGGAATTTGTATTGTGTTGGAGTTTAATGCCCCAGTCAACACTATTTAGGTCATTTTTGAGCCGGTGAGTTTACCTATCCAGACTTTTCCTGGGCAGGCTTATACGTAAGCGGTTAGCCAGTACAGTGCACATTCTTTCGCCAGAAACTGACAACTGCCCTTCTTGAATCAGCGGGAGGGAGAGAATGACTGTATAAAAGATTTCATGATCAATCTCCACGAAAGAATGTTGCCGACCCCGGCAGGTATCGAATCCACATCCTCCTGATCACCAGTCAGACGCGCATCCGACTGAGCTACCGAGGCCGGCCTGTAAGTCTCTCGAAGGCTATGAGTATTTCATAGACCAACATGTACATAACCTGCGATAAGTGGAAGACTATGTTTAATTGCTGATGGTTTGCCCAGTCGGAGACAGAGTGGAAAGAACAGTTTTGTACCACACAAATCTCATCGTTCACAAAACTGGGAAAAAAACCCATACATTCGAGCTTTAATGATACCTTTCTGCTAATTTATTCATAAGTGCTGTATCAAGCTTGATACTGACCCAGCTTGTCCATGCCTGATTTTGCAGACTTAACCCTTAACCTCCTCAACAGGAAAACCATTAACTTTGCAAACAGTGTTGATCCAGATCAGACGGCTTCTGAATCTACACTGTGATGCAGATGGCTTCTGAAGAATCCTTCAATGTAATACAGTTTGCGAACTGTCTGAATGCATAATATCAAGTAATTTTTGTCTAATAGTCAGAAATGGACGTGTTAAATAAATTAATTCAGCAGGATAAGTCAAAGGAGGAAAAACGAAAATCTAAAATCCTAAAATCAAGAAAAAAATCAACCTCTAAAAGCCTGAAATCAACCTCTAAAAGCCTGAAATCCTGCAAATGCCTGAAAACCATGAGTTCTTTCCTTTGACCTGCAACAGTAAAAGAAACAGTGCATCGACATTGATGAATGATACCCAGCAGACACACAGTGAGTAGGCAACGTCGTATGAGCATCGATGCAATGTCATTACGTTGCATTGACGGTGTGGCAATGTTGTTTAAGCGCCATGTACTGACTTTGGAACAAAATTACAGCAAAAACATTTGGACAGAAAGCCCAATGTGGAAGAACATACATTTTATATGAAATCACGCAAGCTCTAAATATCTTTAATCTATTAGGATATTTTGGAATTCTATGCAGAATGTTTTCTTCTTCTTGTTTTCATGCTATGAGCATCATACCATGCAATAGCGGCTCGCTGTTGTTGCTCCTGCATCTTTAACTGGAGTAGACCGCTGTTTACCCCCATGTAATTTTCATGAGAAACAGCTGTGTTTACTTGTTTAGTAGAATGTTGTCTATAGGTTTGACAAGTCCATTTGTCATATAAGGGGTGTCAAACCTAATTTTCAATAGCTTCAAAGCTGTTCCGATATTTATATATAAGTAGTGCTTTTGATTATGAATGTATAACATATATGTACCGGTCATCAAGGAGAGGATACGTATAGGCTGAGCCTTCATCCAATCCTTCGATGCATATGTATGTACTTTGTATGTATATATGTTGTCAAGAAATAAACCTATTTTTTTTTTCATTTTTATTCTATTTTTGACGGAAAATTCTGTTAGCTAATTGTGCAGGCCCTGATCAGATGCCGCGTTCTGTGGCGTCTGATCTGGGCCTGCACTGTTTGCCTAGGTATTCCTTTAGGGGTTTCCCGCATGCAATAGTTAAGAGAAAGCTTATAGTTTGGGGCATAGTGTTTTACCATCACATTTTCAAGGCGATAGAGTTTTAGAATTTTCTTGCTGCTAGAAAAGGGTTTATTTTAAATATCCAGAGAAACTAGAGCTGCCGCCTAACGGGCGCCAATTATACCCCCGCATCCTCAAGGTCAACGTAAAGGTCAAGGTCAGGTTTGTGTATATCAATCATAAGTACTAGTGGCAAGGTGTGTGGTGTGTGAATATTAAAGAAATCGGTCAAAGAATAAGGAAGTTATGAGCAATGTTAAAGTTTTTTGTAACGGACCGACGACGACAGACGACGACGACGACAGACGACAAGCTGACTCCTATATACCCCCTTCAAACTTCGTTTGCGGGGGTATAAATATAGATGGCTTTGGACCAAATTTGGCATTTGAATTGGTATCGACAATGTCTAGTTAAGGATTATAAGTCGACAATTTGCATCAATTTTTCAATCGTGTAATGGCCATTTCTTGATGTCTAAAAAAATTCTGCTCAATATCTTGAAAAAGGAATGATGGATTTGGATCAGATGTGGCATATGAATTGGTATTGACATTTTATAGCTTAGGATGTTTAGTTGACATTTTACATCCGTTTTCAACAGAGTTATGACCCTTGTTCGATCTTGAGACAGGATTATTGCATTTGTATCAAATTTGGCATATAAATTGATATTGGCAATGTTCAGATTAGGATTTTTGGTTGTCTTTTTGTATCAGTTTACAACAGAGTTATGGTCCTTACCTGGCTTCAAATTGGGGTTTCTGCTCAGTACTTAAGAAAGGATTGATGGACTTTGATTGACTTTGGGATGATATTGACGATGTCTACAACATCATAGGTTGTTAGTCAGCATTGTGTGACAATTTTCTGTTGAGTTATGGCCCATGCTTGCTGTCCAAAGTCATTTCCACTCAGTATTTTGGAAAGGGATTGCTGAATTCAGTTCAATTGCACGACCCGCAGAAAAAGCAACCGACTGAAGTCGGTTGATTTCTAAGAGTGCCCTAAAATCACTGTGTCATTCTGTCAGTCTGTCCGTCCGTAACCCGTTTGTGAAAATTGGTGATAGTGACTTAACCGCTTGGAATATTTAAACATTTTTTTGGCATACTGATAGATATCAATGAGATCTAACCAACGAGCTTGCAAAATATTACATTCCATTTCGTATAGCCTCGCCGAGGCAAAAAATGTGAAAATTTTTGAACTGCTTCTCCTAGGAAACCGTTGGGCCGATTGAAGTCAAATTTCATATGGAGCCTCTATGGGATGGGGGAAACCAAAATTTGCTCATGGGGTCCAGGTCAAATGACCAAAATGGCCGCCAAGCCATATATGGTCTGTCTGTCTGTCCGTCCGTAACCCGTTTGTGAAAATTGGTGATAGTGACTTAACCTCTTATAATATTTAAACAATTTTGGCCATACTGATAAATATCAATGAGATCTAACCAATGAGCTTGCGAAATATTACTTTCCATTTAGTATAGCCTCGCCGAGGCAAAAAATGTGAACATTTTTGAACTGCTTCTCCTCGGAAACCGTTGGGCCGATTTAAGTCAAATTTCATATGGAGCCTCTATGGGATAGGGAAACCAAATTTTGCTCATGGGGTCCAGGTCACATGACCAAAATGGCCGCCAAGCCATATATGGTAAAAACCCTTCATAAATAGTCTTCTCAGGAACCACTGGGCAGATTTCCACGAAACTTGATAAATAGCATCTGGGACGTAGGCCTATCATAAATTGCTAAAAAGGTGACCCTGGGTTGACCTTGACATTCTTTGGGTCCGTCCGTAACCCGTTTGTGAAAATTGGTGATAGTGACTTAACCGCTTGGAATATTTAAACAATTTTTGGCATACTGAGCCTCTATGGGATAGGGAAGCCAAAATTTGCTCATGGGGTCCAGGTCACATGATATCCGGGATATCTTATCCAGCAGGATTACGCGCGGGCTCTTAGTGCTGTTCTTACTCAAAACTTTCTTCAAGCCTATGGAATTCATGTACTGGACTAGCCAGTCTTTCTCCTCCGATCTCTTTTCCATAGAGTATCTTTTGGGAGAGGTATCCCCAACCGACCAGACAAAAACTGTTACTTATGGACAGTTGCATTGTTAAAACTTGAATTTTAATGTTTGGTTTTGAAAACGTAAATAGTTTCTTTCCAAAATTTGCACTTCATAATACCACCGGTGTATAGACATCTGCACCGGTGTATAGGCATCTGGGACGTAGGCCTATCATAAATTGCTAAAAAGGTGACCCTGGGTTGACCTTGACCTTCTTTGGGTCCGTCCGTAACCCGTTTGTGAAAATTGGTGATAGTGACTTAACCGCTTGGAATATTTAAACAATTTTTGGCATACTGATAGATATCAATGAGATTACCATTGAACTTGCGAAATATTACATTCCATTTAGTGCAGCCTCGCCGAGACAAAAAATGTGAAAATTTTTGAACTGCTTCTCCTCGGAAACCGTTGGGCCGATTGAAGTCGGAAAGATACGAGCTTTATTTAGATTGTATATTACCAGAGATTTTTTGTTTTATTTATTTATTCATTTTCTTATTTATTTACTCTTATATATACTCTTCCTAAAGATTTTTTTTTATTATTTGCCCATTTTAGCATTTAAACATTTCGTGCGCAAAGTATAGACCATATTGAAGACATTTTTCTCAAAAATGCCAAACAAAATAGTTAATATTTAAGGGACATTTTGATTGAAACTATAGCGGTCTACTTGCATTTTACCTGTACACTTGCGTTTATCGGGTACACTTCAATTTTTTACAAGTACACCCGCATTTTAAGATGGAGGTACTCCTGTTAATTAAGAAAAGTACTTGTAAATATAGGTGTGTGTACTTTTAAATGCAAGTATTTTTGCAAACGTCTACTAGGTCTTGTCAATATACATATGCATGCCAAAATTATCAAAGTATTTCTGTCGGTTTGAAGGTTATACACGCCCGTGTCAGTTAGTCAAAAATTTCCCTTGCCGAGGCTAAAATAAAGAAATTAGGCATTTAAGAATCTCGTTGATTAGAGCTTTTCACTATTAATCTGCATGCCATCAGTTTTCGGGATATTCCAAGCAGATTAAAAGTTACACTGCGATTTTTTTTTTTCAAATATTTTGCCTCGGCGAGACCATTTGTAAATATATGTGGCTTAAGGCAATTTTGTGGGTAAGGTATTGTCAATATCAACCGATATGCAGAATTTTATCAAAATATACCCAACGGTTTAGATGTTTTACCCCGTAATCATTTTTTATTTATGTTGCCTCGGTGAGGCCATTCATGAAGTAAACTGGTATAAAAAATCACATGTGTAAGGTTTTGTCAATTTTAATCCGTGTGCCAAAAATGAACGGAATATTCGAAGAAGTTTTAACATTTTACACTGTTGTCATTTTAAATAGATGATCTGGCATAAAGCACTTTCCTAGGTTTGTTATTATCAATATCAATCCGTATGCAAAAACGATCATGGTATTTAAATAGGCTTAGGCATTGCCTTGACGAGCCCACGAAGTGATCTCGCATAGGGCAAGTATGTGTAATGTATTCCACGGCTCTAACAAAATGCAAACCAGTTTTTTAGGATTGTGGGAACTCGTTCAACCAACTTTTGCATGGCGGTTCTTATCCTCCCTCACAAGGCAAGCTTTTGAGCAAGAATAATATTAAACTCTTACCTCATGCTTAGTGGTAACAATCAATTAATCTGAAAACAGGTGTGATTTTAATGGTCAAATCTATGTTTTGAACATGAAAAGCATTAAATCTCTTTTTTAATGTTCCAAACATTGTCAGGGAAACGGTTTTACCAAAACCAGTCTATGTTTCGGACAGAGATAACAATGTAAGTCCTGTAGTTAGTATAAAGATTTGTTTGAGCCGGTTCTAACAGTTCATAATTTTTATTGTCGTGTTTTTTCTTTCTTTTTTTTTTTTTTTTTTTTTTCGAATCGCCTCATTGATTGTTTCCGATAGATGTAAATGATTTATGGGTCACTTTCCTTATCTCTGTGAGTTACTCATTCTTATATTTTAAATGGTGATGAACAGCCTTCCTGTGTAGGCTGTGATCAGCCATTCACTGTGTAACATATTTTAATTGAATGTGTAGACTTTTCACAGTCCCGTAACTTATTCTTCAAAGCTGACACTTTGCAACAATTGTTTCAAGATGTACCTTTTGAAAATATTATTTTATTCTTAAAAGAAATTGGACTTTTTCATAAGATTTAACTAAGATTTTTATACATATCAAACTAACTTTTTTACTTTTAAATATCCTCATAATTCTCAATGCCGTTAACCATTAACCGTTTGACGCTTATGACCCACAAAGAGGGTTGACGCGTCGTTAAACACGAAATCATCATCATCATCCTTATCTCTGCTCCTTCTATCATTTTTTATATTTGTAAGAACCGATTCATTGTGTCAGATCTGATAAGTACAAAATGTTTGGGACGGACGATGCACGACCCGTAGGGACTGCACTATAATCACCTTCCGTTTTGTGACAATCGCTTAGCTAAAGTAGCGCTTGGAATATTTAGATCTATTTTAGCGTATGTATGGTTTGGTATACAACATAAAACAAACACTGCAGAAACGATTATATTTAAACATCATGTGGAATCCGATAAAGATCGCAATAAATGCCAACCACTTCTGGTAGTTCGTTTCGCATTGTAAAAAGAGGCAGTTTATAAGTGCTTGATGAACTGTTTATCTGACGTCTTCATTAGATATCTGTTTGTATTGGCGTTTAACGGCCCAGTCAACACAATTTAGGTCATTTTGAGTCGGTCAATTTACCTATTCACACATTTCCTGGACAAGCTTATCCGTGAACTGTTAAAGACACGAAAGAATTCTGCAGGAATCGAACCGCGTCCTTCTGATCATCAGTCAGAAACACATTCTACTGAGCTATAATACTAGGACCCCATATAAGCAGAAGGGTGTGAAAATTCACATATATGTTTTAATAACCATGGGGACAACAGCAAATGTCAAACCATAAATAACCCACTTTACTACTTGCTTACATAGTTTAAATCCCATGAAATCTGTGAAAACCTTTGTTCTAATAACGTATCTTTTTGAAAGCTATGAACACGTCGTATAACTGAAAAGGTAAGAGTGTACAAAGGTTTTCTAGGCGATACTAGCTACTTTGAGCACGCCTATATAGTTCTGACCCCTATAACCCCGTTCTTGAAACACACAGGTACATGTAACTAGGTAAGATTAATAAAGTGTGCGTTTCATTTTGAATCTAACTAGGGCTAAAAAGAAAATAAAAGTTGGGACCCGTGTTCATTTGCTTTAAGGTTAAGCTTTACTTTACGCACAGTGTACGCCGCAAATCAATGTTTGACTTAAGATAAACTTTTGTTTTTGTTTGTAACTACATGGAGTACGGAGAACCCTTTTACACGCTCAACAACTGCACTTAACAACGGCTGTTGCAAACAATACATAAATCTTCAAGAAATGAAGTCGCAAGATTCTGCCTGGTAAATGATTGAATGTGCAGTCATTAAATGGAACAACTTTCTGAATCAAAACGCCAGAGGCACTGAAATGACAGATTCTTTTAGAAAATCATGACATTCTTCACTTACATAAATACATAAATCTTTACTTGGTGGTACTAAGGCTAAGGCCTATGAACTGCGGCCCTTGGGTGTAGAGAGGGCTTTAGTTGATGACCGCATTTGTCATTCAGCCACCAAGTTTGTTGTATGTTTTACAGACGGCCAAGAAAGCATCCTACGTTATATTGAAACTAAACTTCATAAAAGCCCATACAAAACACGGTTTATTGCAAATTCAAGCTCTTGTACCACCACTGAACTCTCCAAATTATTACTTTCATGTTGTACTGCCATCCAAAACATGTTATTAAATATTGCGTCAAAGTCTTTGAAAGATCAAGAAGAAATCTGTTTTGGTTTATAAAAAAATCTAATGAAGTTTTAAATAAACTGAAATCCAGATGTTTTCGTGCTTCAAAATAGAAGTGAAGGCAATGATCAGGTATCGATACAATAAACCCACAGCTCCCATCAGACACACCAAAGGTAAGAAACACAAACATAAAACAACAGACCCTTATGTTTTTTTTTTTTTTTTTTTTTTTTTTTTGTTGTTTTGGTTTTACGGCCCTTTCAAGATTATTTGACTCATATTGAGCCGATCGTTAATCAGAGGTGGGCGAAAACCGGAGTACCCGGAGAAAAACCACCTGACCTTCCGTTGCAGAACTTGGAGTCTCACATGTGACCCGAGCGAGGCTTGAACCCACAGCGGTGAGAGACCTAATGATTAAGATTCCCACAAAATGGCCAACTGACTATCCAAAACAAAATAATATAAGCGACACAAACAGTCAAAGACAAACCATAACAAAAATAAACCGCGACAGAAGAACCGTCTTGGAACGGTCAGTGAAACGAACTCCACGTGTGTGTGTGTGTGTGGGGGGGGGGGGGATGGGTGGTGGGGTGTGTAACCCGATTTAACGTGGCCACAATCCTCGCCCTTACTTCCGTCGCGATTTAGACAAATTATTTGTTCAGTCCGCAATATGGCCTCAAGTCTGTCTACTTATAGTTTTCCACCCTTTACACTACACTTCCTCATAATCTTTTAAAAGACAAACTTAATGATTTAATTGAATGGACATTTCATAGGGAAGACTCCCTCTATCTTGCATGTAATGTCAGAAATGCTTTTTCACTTCTGAAGACCATAAAATTATACTTTATGGTCATGTCAGAAAGTGTGTGAAGCTCTCACCTTTTTTGCCACTTGTCAATGGAGTAATGATTTTGGATTAACGCTTTGGTACTACGACCTAACCGGCTTTCTACTTGACAATATTTACATACGAATTTTAGAATTTTACACAAGTTGTGAGTATTCCGATGGGTACAAATTGGACCCCTTTTGACTGATTTGTTCTTGTTTAGTTATGAAAAACACTTCATTGCCTTCACTTCTATTCTTCATGCTGTCCCTTTCCGATGAAAACCAATCTGAATGATAAAAAGTGCAATTATCTGTTCTCGTAGCTCAAGTTAACAGACTGTTGTGTTGACGTTCCAGTTAGCAGCCTCGATAGCTCAGTGGTTAATGCGTTCGACTTATGATCAAGAGGTTGGTTCGAATGCAGCTACCGGAGCCGGGATGTGTCTTTGGGCAGGACACGTAATGCCACAGCCCCACTCCATCCAGGTGTAAATAGGTAGTGGTGGTCTAAAAGTCACAGTCTCCCATTCGCGCGCACGTGATAACACCCGCAGTTAGTGTTCGTGAGCGATTCAAATAACCGTGAAGCGGTCACTGCAATCGAACTAAAATAAATTAGTATAAACTAACGGCCAAGTCTACGCTAATTAGACCATAACGAACAGGTCACACTTTTCAACACCTTCCTGGGCAGGCTTACCCATAAGCGGTAAATCGGTACAGTGCACATTCGTTCGCCAGAAACTGACAACTTTCCTTTTTGAATGAGCTAAAGGGGAAGCATGGCTATAGAAAGAAATTCATGATCAGTTTAGCTTGTCGAACGTAACCATTTTTAAATGTAAATATTAATCATAAAGAAGATCAAACTGTTTTGTTACTTTCTTCTTACTTGTACATGAAACATGAAACATGAAAAAGAAATATATATTTGCACTTGACTTCAAACCCTATTCTTGAAATTCTGCGATACACAATTATTACGAGATGAAATAGAAGCCTATATCTGGTGCTTTTGCACGTCTAAATTATTTTTAGTAGGTACATGGCAAAGCAGCGCGACTAAAGTATTTTAGTATTTTAGGTGTTTTCCTTTTCTTTCTTTATTTTTGTTTCGATCTAATGCTAATTTTGATGAAGAATCCTGCTATAATACCAGTAAAGACTTATATCAGCTGCCACATTATGCGGCGTTTGATCTGTGTCTGTTCTATTTACCTATGCCCATGGAGTTTCAATGTATGAATGTTCCTACCTGGTGGAGAGCAAAGACTTATGGCTGGGCCCATCCCAGGTAAGATTTTAATAAGCATGTGTTTTTCTTGTAGTATAATCAGCCTTTCCTTTTAAAGTCTAAAATAAGGTTCTTGTGCATTTATTTTGACAGCAAGTGCCTAAGCAGACTCGATGTATGGTAAGGATCGCCGTGCTTGAGTTCGAAAAATTACTAGTACATAGTGAGGGTATTTGATGATAGTTTAGCTACAATTTACCTTATTTTCCATATAGGTATATAATAGAGGGACGTTAATTTCGAATCAAACAAACAAAACAAATACATGTATAACACTTTCATCCCTGAGATTTCTATTCTGGACTCTTTCATCTTCTTACGCGATATGCTCATTATTACAGATTTTGGTTTTTAATCAAAATTGTAATAAGGAGTGAGTGTTTGAGTTTTACGTCCCACCAACAGCTAAGGTCATACGGAGACGGGACCTCGGTTTAAAGACTCATCCGAAAGTCTGGAGAAGCCCAGGATCGATCCTGCGATCCCTGGTTTACAAGGCGAGTAGCGTAACCACTACACCACAGAGGCTTCTATTGTAATAAGGATGAAAAATGAAATACATATATAAAAAAGATAAAAAAAAAAATAAAATTTTCTGTTCTGTTGTTTGTTTGATTTGAGGTTTAACGTCCCCATCAACACTGTAAACGTCATTTTGGAGACGTTGCTTCCAATGTTGTGGGATTTTTACCCGACATTGAGATGAAATGACATCTCAAGCCCCGTCGCCCAATGAAACAATTGGGTTTATAAGCATGGGCGGTCCGACTCGCGTCGCTTTGCCTGGGCAGGCTTAGATCCTCTAAGCGGTTTACCAGTACTCGTGTGCGGTCGGATTTCAGCTCTGCGTGGAAGCATCATGAAGCCCCATCTATTTCTTCAAGCCCCGTTGGGCGGGGGCCGTAAATTACGTAATGTAATGACGAGTCTGCGCCTTACATTAGGCCACGGAGGGTGTGCGGCTGTGTGAACATAAATATATCATAACCATACAGCCGGCCTCGGTAGCGGAGTCGGATGCGCGTCTGACTGATGATCGGTAGGACGCGGGTTCGATCCTGCCGGGGTCGGCAGCTTTCTTACGTGGGGATTGATCATGGAAGTATTTCTACTATAATTCTGTCCCTTCCGCTGAGGCGGTTCTAACGAATACCCACAACTCCACATCACCTCTTCAGATGCGACCGTAAAACTTGTTTGTTTTCAGCATGTCAGCGTTTTAGAATGTTTCTGAACGTATCCCTTTTTTGTTGTTACAAGCACCTACGGAATTGAAATGACAAACTGACTTTTATAATCATTATCAGCTCAGAAGAAGAAAAAGCTTAAACGTTTTATGTATTTAACATTAAGATTTTTTCAGTCACACATGTTCTGCTCAAAATATAGATTGTGGTTACACGTAAGAACCGCCTCGGCAAAGCGGTTCTAACGAGTACCCACAATCTATTTTTTGAACAAAATAAAAAATAATGTATACCCTTTTATTATTGATACTGTTGTTGTTGTTGTTTGTTACTAATAATGATATATGTCGTGATAATGTTGGTTGTCAGCCAATTTCAACGTTGATTAAATACTTTAATCTACAGAGTTATACCAACAAGTTAAATCAGCGTTGAACAGAGGTTGATAAGGTTGATCAACTGATAAACCTAATTTCAGCAAAAACTCAACGTTGATTCAACGTTTAGTGCCTGTGCCTGCTAGGAAATTATGTTGCTCGCGTGTTCTCACGATTGGAATCATTAAATAACCCGAACTCATTACGATTACACAACCGTGCTTTTCAATCTCCAAGATGGCTACCTTTCTAATGACAGTCAGTGATATTTTTCCTTATTTATACTCTGAACATAGGTTGTGGGTGCTCGTTAGAACCGCCTCGTAGAGGCGTGTCGAACGAGTGCCCACAACATATGTCTTGGAGAATAAATAATGGATACCCCCGTAAACCCCAGTTTTCTCTATATTAAATTGGGTGTATCGCCCCCGCCCATCGAGACTTGAAGAAATAGATGGGCTGCATGATGCGTCCACGCAGAGCTGAAACCGACCCGCACACGAGTACTGGTAAACCGCTTAGAGGATCTAAGTCTGCCCAGGCAAAGCGGTGGGAGTCGGCGCGTCCATGCTTATAAACCCTATTGGTTTCATTGGGCGGCATGAATTGAGGTGCCATTTCATCTCAGTGTCGGGTAAAAGTCCCACAAAATTGGAAGCGACCTTTACAGTGTTGACGGGGAAATCAATGAGGTGCATCACGTGATGATTTCTTCCAATTTACGCCCAACACTTCATTGTCGGTTGGAAGAATTGTTGTCTGCTCGCTGCATGTATTTAGACAAAACAGCAAGACCCCGACCAGATTGTGCATAAGCGCAGGCTAGTTTCTATCTCTACTTTTCGCATAATTAGTTCAATATTTCTTCGTCCCTTTTATGGAACGCTAGGCATAAATGGGAATAGTGGGATTAATAACCTAAAAATATCAGTTCAATACATATGTACGAAAGAGCATTAGGGCCAAGTATACTTTTTTTCTTTTGATAGGTATCTCGAAATTTCGACTTAGTATCTCGAAATTTCGACTTAGTAACTCGAAATTTCGACTTACTGACTCGAAATTTCGACTTATTATCTTGAAATTTCGACTTATTAACTTGAAATTTTGACTTATAAACTCGAAATTTCGACTTAGTCACTCGAAATTTCGACTTACTATCTCGAAATTTCGACTTAATAACTCGAAATTTCGACTTATCAACTAGAAATTTCGACTTAGTATCTCGAAATTTCGACTTAATAACTCGAAATTTCGACTTATTAACTTGAAATTTCGACTTAGTATCTCGAAATTTCGACTTACTATCTCGAAATTTCGACTTAATAACTCGAAATTGCGACTTAATAACTCGAAATTTCGACTTAACTCGAAATTTCAACATAGTATCTCGAAATTTCGACTTACTAGTCATTACAAGATATTAAGTTCTATACACAAAGTTAATGTTAAACACCCCCGTTTCATTATACCCACGCTTTGAAAACACAGATTATGCAAATTATGTGATAACATTGTGAAGAGACTATGGTCATTATCGGCTTACTTGTGTCGTATAAACGGCAATGACCTTTCTCGGTGTATTGTTTCACATGTTCTTTCATTCTTCTTTCTCTCTAAAATGGCCAATGTTAATTTTATCAAATATTTCTCATTAACTATAAAACTAGAGGCCCAAAGCATATGTATCATGTAAGAGACAGAGGGTTTTCTGTCTCATCAGGACGTCGCACATTCAATCCGCTCCATCGGGGCTTGAAGAAATTGATGGGCTGCATGGTGCCTCAACGCAGAGCTGAAATCCGACCGCACACGAATACTGGTAAACCGCTTAGAGCCTGCCCAGGTAAAGCGGTGCGAGTCGGACCGTCCATGCTTATAAACCCTATTGGTTTCATTAGGCGACAGGGCTTGAGAAGTCATTTCATCTCAACGTCGAGTAAAAGTCCCACAAACGTGGCAGCAACGTCTTCAAAATGACCTATACAGTGTTGACGTAGACGTTAAACCTGGAATCAAACAAACAAATTCAATCCCGTTTCAGTAAAATACAAGCGGGCTAAAAGTCATATTTGACAGGTTTTTTTTTCGTAATCAAACTTTCTCATCGTGTGCTGTAAAAATCATTTATAGCAGCACTTGTGGGTCGATTGTCTTCGAGTGTGGATTTGTACATGTTTCGTTTATCCTTTAAATTCCTATACTACAAGCAAAACGTGTAGATCCTGATCAGACGCCGCGCTTGGGTCGATTAATCATCAATTGACTAAAAGTTACTAACTACAGAAGCTTCCCGCTTACTATTGACCTCGTGACTATCACTGACCGCATGTTCAAAATCCATGTACCAGTTATTTATAGCAGCGCTATAGTCTTTCCTTGTGACGTCAGTGTGCCATGTAGAACATGGCCGGTGAACATGCACATTGCAAACAGTGTAGACCCTGATCTGACGCCGCAGAAGAGAGCTTCATTAAATAACCGGTACCTTCATGGTGCAGATGGTCAGCGATAGTCACGTGGACAATAGTAGGCGAGAAGCTTCTGTAGGTAGTTACTTTGGGTCGAATGAAAAAAAAAAATCGACCCATAAGCAACAACCGGACAGAAAATGCGGTATCAGAATACGTTGCGTGTTCAAGATGTATCATTTTGACTGAGACCCTTCGATTCTTCCCAGCGGTCAGACGTCGAAATTGATGGCTGGTCAGCTCTAGCCACGCGTGTGTGTGGTGGTGGGGGAGGGGAGGGCGTGGGTGGGGGGTGTTCAATGTTCTGTATTCGACGCCCAAGAATCTCCCAAATATGTTCCAGGAAATTCAAAACCGGGCTTCTAGCTAGCCAAGCCAATGTCCCAATTCCGTAACGGCGGGGTCTAGCACACAGGTCTAGTGGCAAATGATTCTTTCTAAAAATGAGGCATGACTTCTGGCGCTAAACATGCAAAAATATCCAACTCCATATTTAAACCGTGATAATGAAGTTGTGGAAAGTTGGTTCTGAGATCTGAGGTCTTCCTTCAACTCTGAGTTGACCATAACAAGATTCCTGTTATGGCTAATCCCTATTCAGAGTTGAACGCACATCGCAGATCACAGAGTCAGTTTCGAGTTAGTATGTCGAAATTTCGAGATAGTAAGTCGAAATTTCGAGTTATTAAGTCGAAATTTCGAGAAAGTAAGTCGAAATTTCGAGTTACCAAGTCGAAATTTCGAGTTATGAAGTCGAAATTTCGAGATAGTAAGTCGACATTTCGAGTTACTAAGTCGAAATTTCGAGTGACTAAGTCGAAATGTCGAGTTACTAAGTCGAAATTTCGAGTTACTAAGTCGAAATTTCGAGATACTAAGTCGAAATTTCGAGTTACTAAGTCGACATTTTGAGATAGTAAGTCGAAATTTCGAGTTATTAAGTCGAAATTTCGAGATAGTAAGTCGAAATTTCGAGTTACTAAGTCGAAATTTCGAGTAAGTAAGTGGAAATTTCGAGATACTAAGTCGAAATTTCGAGATACTAAGTCGAAATTTCGAGATAGCTAACAAAAGAAATAAAAGTGCACCTGGCCCTAATGCTCCTTCGTACATATGAGGAAATTCATTCATTTAAATTATTTTCTGGTAACCATTGCTGCATCTCAATGTGTTTCTCACAGCCCCGATGGGCGGGGCCCGTTTAAGCAACGTCGTGGAGCGCTGTGGTGCAGTGGTAAAGCATCGGATTTGAGATCGAGAGGTAGCCGGTTCGATCCCCGCAAGCGCTAAGTGTTGTAACTTCATCCACATTGCTTAGTCCTCGTTCCTACCCAGGAAAAGAGGACCACATGGAAGATTAGTACCAGTACTAAATGTGTTACCCTCTATAAGTAAGGATAGAAGCCTCTGTGGTGTAGTGGTTATGCTACTCACCTTGTAAACAATGGGTCGCAGGATCGATCCCGGGCTTCTCCAGACTTTCGGATGAGTCTTTAAACCGACGTCCAGTCTCCGTATGATCTCAGCTGTTGGTGAGACGTAAAACTCAAACACTCACTCACTCTATAAGTAAGGTCGATTATTATTATTATTATTATTATTATTATTATTATTAGTGGCTTGTGACAGACGTCTGTCACCAGCCATTCGCTGACAAACGTCTGTCACCAGCCAATTTACGTGAAATGTTCTGCTGACAGACGTCTGTCACCAGCCAATTTACGCGAAATGTTCTGCTGACAGACGTCTGTCACCAGCCAATTCTCGTAAAATGTGCTGCTAGCAGATGATTATTTGAATATTACATTATGGGGAAATATTTGTATTGCTATTAATCGAAGCTGTGGAAAGCGAATCACGGAATCCCGGAAGAATTTTCAATCTCCTAGTCCGCATGTTATCGCACATGCATATAAATACAGGTCAATTCGATAGGCCGGCCCCTCGTAGCCCAGTTGGTTGCGCGTCTGACAGGGATCAGGTGGTCGCTGGTAAGATACATGACGGGTCGGCAACAGTTTTTCTTTTCTACGCTATTTTGTATTTTTTTTTTCGAAAGCATTTCACTGTACATCACGAAATCACGGCAATATAATTACGACCCCCGTAAACCACACCTTTATATAGTAAAATTGGCGTTTACAGGGTATATTATTTTTTTTTGCTCAAAACATATATTGTCGATACTCGTTAGAACTGCCTCTGAAAATTTTGATGGTGAAATTTTAAATATTTTTGAACAGGCGTGCTTTCGTAATGCTTTTTAAACTGCACAGAAAAGAGAGATTAGTCGGTTCGATATGACCTGATTTGTGTTGACATGGCCAGTACATGTGAAAACAAACAAGCACACAAACAAAATAATACACAGACAGAAACAGTTTTGTAGTGTAAGAAAGCAATGGAAATGAACTGTGGTAAACATATTTATTGACAGACATCACAAGAATACCATTTCATCACTAAAATTACATAAACAGCAGCTCTGTCGAATGCGCATCTGACTGGTGATCAAGAGGACACGGATTCGATACCCGGCGGGGTCGGCTTTTCGTGGATTTTGATCATGAAATGTTTTCTACGGCCATTATCTCCCTTCCGCAGATTCAAGAAGGACAAATGTTTTTTTTTTTTTTGTTTGTTTGTTTTTTCGGTGAAAGAATGTTCACTGTACTGGTTAACCGCTTAACGTATAAGTCTGTCCAGGAAAGGGTGGATAGATACATGTACAATGACCGGCTCGATATGACCAAATAGGGTTGACTGGGCCGTTAAGCTCAAATACAATACATAAATATTCATTTTTGCAAATAACCATGCCCCGTACTAGTTTTTTAGGCGCCCCCGCCCATCGCGGCTTGTCAAAATTGATAGGTATGTATTGTGCTTCCAAGCAATGCTGTTTGTTTGACTTGAGTTTTAACATCCCCGTCAACACTGTAAAGGTCATTTTGGAGACGTTGCTTCCAATTTTGTGAAATGAAATGACATCTCAAGCCGTGCTGCCCAATGAAACCAATAGGGTTTATAAGCATGGGCGGGCCGACTCGCACCGCTTCACCTGGGCAGGCTTATTTAACGTCACTACAGCGGGTGTCTGGGAAAGTCATACGGGAAAAGTTCGGACATATGAAATCAAGGGAACAAACCTGTACTGGCAGTTTTTCCAGGTAGCTTCCAGAATTACGCTACTTGACACCTGTTTTAAAGCAATTCGGCTATAGTCGGCAGTTTTCGATGACTATCGGTTGTGACCGTTAATCCTTGTCTCAGACAATTGCTTAAGGGCAGTACAGTGGCATATTTATTTTAACTAAATATGATGATGTATTGGTTCATATATAATACGGATTAAATTGCTTTTCAAATAGTATAGTATTTTAAGGGAAAGTGTTTGTTTTATGCCGCATTTATAAAATAACCTAATGCCACTTTTATTTATTTATTTTATTTATTTTATTTTTTTTTGCGAAGTCGTAAGTTAACGAGTCGTTAAATTTTTGATCATTTTGTACAGCAAAAAATAATGCGAATAGGGTTTGCATCAATTTTGCAAAAAGCTCCTCACATTTTCCAGCAGAAATACAAGAGTATAAGGTACCTATTAAATAGTTAACGTTTTGACCAGTAGCGAGTTCATTAACCCATTCAGTATTCCAGAAACCCCTACTGGGGTGGGGTACCTTGGCAAACAGTGCAGGCCCAGATCAGATGCCACAGAACGCGGCCTCTGATCAGGGCCTGCACTGTTTGCCTAAAGTTCAGTCATTTTCCAAATAGATTTTGGTGAAAACACAACCTGACACCCCTAAATTTTGAAATGGAGTCCTGCTGTATATAAGGTGGAAGATTCCATTTGGTACAAAAAGGGTTAACTTACGCTGCTTTGAACAACTTGGCCTTGATGCTCAATGTGTGTTAAGTAGAACGCAGTTGACTCAATGTTAAAGTTTTGATAGTTTTGAGACGGATTGACAAACGCTACTAAGTACAATAGCTTTGCACTGCTGATTTCCACGTTCCTGTCACTGGTTTGTTTGAAACTCATCATTGAGACTGCTCTACCGAGTACCCACAATCTATGACTTGGACCAGAAAGAGCAAAATAATGTATGCCCCTGTTAATACAGAGCGGGAAGGTATAATTTGAGGACTTTTACTGGAGGACCAGAGGACTGAGGACCAAGTCTTCTAGATGACCAGGGATATAATTTGAGGACCAAATGCAGGAGGACCAGTGCTTTAATAAGGCATATAATGGCTATGATAATTGAAGATAATTACTGTTTATTGAAAATGACACCTACTGGTATGGTATATCACCTCATGGGCATATATACAGAAACAAATAGAATCAAATAAAATAAATAAAATGAAAAACATGTTATTATGCTCAGGAAATTTTTCACCATAGAATTTTATGAAATATATTTTTGGCATCTTGTTACTCCAATAAAAATGTTTAGTTGAAAATAGAATTTCTCTACTTTCCATATACTTGATGTAATCAATCAATCACAAACTGCATGATGAACAGTGAAGATCCTAACCAGACGGCATCTTGCTACTCTTTTAAAAATGTTCACTTGAAATTAGAGTGAGTACTTTCTATATACTTAATATAAGCTATCTGTTAAATTCACAAACTGCATGATGAACAGTAAAGATCCTGATCAGATGGCATCTTGTAACGCTTTTAAAAATGTTCACTTAAGATTAGAATTTCTCTACTTTCAATATACATATACTTTATATAAGCTATCTGTTAAATTCACAAACTGCATGATGAACAGTGAAGATCCTGATAGGATGGCTTATCTGGAGCTAAACTGTCGTTATGCTCAGAATTTTTTTATTTTACCATAGAATTATATGAAATATCATAATATAACATTTCCGTATGACATAGAGCATTCTTACTTGTTACCATAATGTATTTTTCCTGATGAAAACTTGTGATATTTTTCTTATTAACACTCCAAATATAAGTTGCGTATGCTTGTTAGAACCATCTAAAAGACGCGGTTCAAACTACTACTCACAACCTATGTTTTGGAGCAGAAATAAGAAAAATAATGTATACCCCTGTAAACCCCAATTTTCGCTATATAAAGTGGGGATAAGAGGGTGTTCACTACACGGACTTGTAAACATGATGACTTTTGGCATCTTGTTACTCTTTTAAATATTTAGTTGAAATTAGAATTTCTCTATTTTCTATTCTACCTGTTAAATTCACAGACTGCAAGATGAACAGTGAAGATCCTGATCAGATGGCTTATCTTGAGCTACACTGTTTTATGCTCAGAATTTTTTCTCCATAGAATTATATCATCACGCTAACAAGTCCGGGAAATGAACATCCCCTTACACCCCACTTTATGTAGAGAAAACTGGGGTTTAGTGGGGTATACATTATTTTTCTTAGTTCTGCTCATAGACATAGGTTGTAGGTTTTCATTAGAACCACCTCAATGAGGCGGTTCTAACAAGCACCCACAATCTATGTTTTGAGTATAAATAAAAATAATTATCACAAATTTTTATCAAAATATGACCGTTTTGGAGATGTAAAAAAATGCATTATGACGCAAGGGTGTATTATCGTAATGGAAATAAATTTTTGGTATCATGTTACTCTTATTAAAAATGTTTAGTTGAAATTAGAATGCCTCTATTTCTACATACTTAATGATATAATCTAGCTGTTAAATTCACAAACTGCAAGATGAACTTTCTGCTACAAAAATTGTGTATTATTGTTAGGACCGCTTCACTGAGGCACTCTTAAACTTGTAAACTGTCATAATATGGCTTATTTTTGATAAAAACCCACTGGTACTTCACTGAAGTGAATTTAAATAATAAAACTTTCAATTGCATGGACATGGTACCACATGGCTGCTGATTATCTCTCACAAAATTCAACAAAAGCAGCTCCTGCTATGCTAAAAGGTTGGAGTGTGGTATAGCCCTTTCAATATTATTTCACTCATATCGAGCTGATCGTTAATCAGGGGTGTACTAAAGTCTTTAGAGAAATCTTGTTGCAAAAATGTGGTTGTATCAATTAATTACCATGATTGTTGTTAATAATAATGTTCAGCTACACTGGTTTTTAAGTTCTTTATTCTGATGTTTTATGAAAATAATAAAAAAATCACCCATGCTGCACACTCGTGAAAACAATGCCGTTTTCATCGCACTCGTTAGAAAAGATTTTTTTTTTTTTTTTGCACGAGTGAAAAATTTTATGTTTTCGATACACTCGATGAAATGATGTTTTTGGTATTTACCTAAAAAAAAGTAAAAACATATATTAGGTTAACAAGTCCGTGAAATGAACACCCATAAACCCCACTTTGTATAGGAGAAAAACTTGGGTTTACGGGGTTACACTATTTTGCGCTCATTGAGGCGGTTCTAACGAACACCCATAACCTATGTTTGCAGTATTCACACCGGTTACCGCAGTACAACGAACGCGACAGAGTACAACGAACGCTACAGAAATCATGACGTCACAGTAGTATTTTCGGTAAGAAAAAGGTTTATTGTAGCCCAGATCCTAATCTTTTTGGGTGGTTATTTTGCATAGCTGCAGAATAATGGTATTACCATTTACTGATACAGTTGCAGAGAATTCTGTTCATTATAAACGAAAACACAAACATTTTTCTTTCGTCTAGTGTGTTTTCGCCAACCCCAGCATACTTCGATCGATGTTTTTTGACAGTAACACATCTTTTGTGCACATGATTTTGTGATTCATATGTTATTGCGATTTCAGAGCTTCCATTGATGCATTTGCTTGAGTCCCAGTGCTTGTCAATACCCACTGAATTTGTGGATGGTTCAATGGTTGATTTTTCGTTAGGGTACACCTTACCCCGGAATATGATACACCATAACGCGGTTAGTCAGCACAGTTTAGGTGCAACAAACACGGATAATATTCTTCATAAATTGAAATATTTGTTTGAATTGGGGTTTAACGTCCCCGTCAACACTATTAAGGTCATTTTGGAGACGTTGCTTGCAATTTTGTGGGACTTTTACCCGACATTGAGATGAAATGACATCTCAAGCCCTGCCGCCCAATGAAACCAGAAGGCTTATATGCATTGGACGATCTGGCTCACACCGCTTTGCCCGGCCAGCCTTAGTCCTTCTAAGCGGTTTACCAGTACTCGTTTGTGTTCAGAATTAGCACTGCGTGGAAGCACCATGCAGCCAAATTTATTTCTCCAAGCCCCGGTGGGCAGGGGCGAAATAAATTCAAATAAAACTCTTTAATCCGCCAGCGAAAGCATGATACATGCTGCTGTTTTTAATTCAAAACCATCCATTTTGCTGATATATACCCTTTAATGCCTTTTTATTTCTCATTATGATCTCCGAACTTACACACGTACGAATTTAAAGGGTTGGGTAACAACCTTGGACAAAGGGAACGGTTGAACACATTTATTCTGGCTTTCCAGAACGTTTTTACCACATCCCCTACTTACGAATAACTGAAACCCAACGTATTTAGTTTCGGCATTGGTGGGGAGGGGAGACTTTTGATTTTATAGGTTCCTTTCTTTGCTACTGAAAATAGTAAGTTTTTGTAAATGGCATGGACCCAATATGAGTTAACGGGGAGTATATATGGAGTGTGTTGTCTGGGTCCCGAATGGGACTGTTCTTAGTCCACTGTTATACTCCCTGCATATTAATCATATTTCCACCGACATTGACTCAGAAATAAGACTGTTCGCAGACGACTGGGTGTGCTGCCGGGACATTAGAGTTAAAGAGGTCTTACATAAACTTCGGAACCAAATGGATAGACTCGGATGCTTGGCATGAAAATGTGGCATGACATCACGCGAACAAGTCCGTGAAATGAACACCCCTTACTTTACATAGAGAAAACTGGGATTTAAGGGGATATACATACTTTTTATCATATCTGCTATAAGACATGGGTTGTGGGTACACGTTAGAACCACCTCCTTGAGACGGTTCTAACGAGCACCCACGACCTATGTCTGCAGTATAAATAAGAAACATATCATGGATTTTCATCAGAGAAGTAGCCATTTAGGAGATGTGAAAAATACACTATGTCGTACGGGTGTGCACGGTTACCGGAATGAGTATTTAATGCAATACATTAAGCAGATAACTAGGCAGAGAACAAAAAAAAATTGAGGGTTCATGCATTAGAACTCCTTGAGTATTATTTCACATGATTTTCGGACTCCCAGAATTCGAGGGCGAATCTCAATGTGGATGGGGAGAATGGTATAGGGTATATGTATATAGCACACCTGTTCTGCCTTCCGATACCGCGGTGCGAGGCGGACCGTCCATGCTAATAAACCCTCTTGGTTTCATTGGGCGACAGGGCTTGAGCTGTCATTTCATCTCAATGTCGGGTAAAAGTCCCACAAAATTGGAAGCAACGTCTCCAAAATGACCTTTACAGTGTTGACGGGGACGTTAAACCTCAAATCAAACAAACAAGCCGGCTTTTATAGCAACGTGGTAGATTTGCTTATCAACCCGGCGGCCCGGGTTCGAACCACGACCGGGCCAAAGATGTGTAGCATTTTTGTCGCCTGTTACACAATGTCAGTAAAAATGTCATTAATGCCATGAAGAACAAAACTTGACCGAAAACGGCATCTTGTGAGACACCAGACAAAATATCAGCCCAATCCTAAGTTTCACAGTTAGGTTCGGCAATAGTATACATGGTGTTGGGGTCATCTGCATGACCAGCATCGCTAAACTCAGCCATAATGTATCTTTCTGAAATAAAAAATATAAGACTCTTACTTTGATATTCTTGTGACATGAATGTCGTAACAATGGAGAGAAGTATAGTTGTAAAAAAGGGGGAATAATCGCCTATGGTGAGATTCGAAGCTGGGAGATCTGGTAAAATCAACTGCTCTAAGCACTAAGCCTAAGCACTAAGCACTAAGCCAAAGAGTTAACTGTCTTCCTCAGTTGTCTTCCGCATAATCGACCAAGGCAGGTATAATGAAGGTTAGGTGCATCGGGCCGTAACACCTCACCCCTTTTTTTCCAAGTCCGTTTGTTGACGCGAGGTCATTTTTGCGAAAAAAAAATCAAATCTCGGGCGAGTCAATATCTTCCGACATGACAGCCATAATGAAGGAATGGAGTATAGCTTAAAAAAAAAAAGTAATCGACTCTGAGCCAAAGAGTCAGGATAAGAAATTGTGGGCCGTAGCAATATCAGGGGCGTAGCTGGAAGAAAATCATTTGTACGTAAACCAAAGAAAATGCTAAAAATAAAAGCTCCGTTTACCAAATGGGGACCGCTCTTACAGGAAAGAATTTGCTCCCATCAGGGAGCAAATTCTTTCCTATAAGTGCGGTCCCCGTGGCAGAGGAGGAAACTATCCTAGCTAATAAATAGTGTTGCGTATATCCTAGACAAATACAACTCTTCTTCTTCTTCTTCTTCTTCTACTTCTTCTTCTTCTTCATCATCATTTTCTTCTTTCTCTCTGCTTCTTTTTTTTTCTTCATCTGCCTCTTCTTTTCTTCTTCGTCTACTTTTTGGCCGCCCCCGCACACAGGGGCTTGAAGAAATATATGGGCTGCATGATGCTTCCACGCAGAGCTGAAACTGAACCGCACACTAGTACTGGTAAACCGTTTATAGGACCTAAGCCTGTCTATTAACGGCGGTGCGAGGCGGACCGTCCATGCTAATAAACTATGTTGGTTTTATTGGGCGACAGGGCTTAAGATGTCATTTCATCCCTATGTCGGGTAAAAGTCCCACAAAATTGGAAGCAACGTCTCCACAATGACCTTTACAGTGTTGACGGGGACGTTAAACCTGAAATCAAACAAACAAAAACGTCTTTTTTACGTTTGTAATGTGTACGCAAGTGCGTATCTGCGTACAGGTAGCTACGCCCCTGAGTATGATGGAAAAACTTCTCTATCTATCCCTCACACAGATTTCTCTGGCTGGCTTGTTTCTTCGCTTGATTGGGAGTTTAACAGCCCAACAAAAACTATTTAGATCACATCGAGCCAGTTAGTTTACCTTGAAGGCTTGTAGAACCAACGCAGTGCATATTCTTACCCCAGAATCTGACAACTGCCCTTCTTAAGTCAGTGAAAGGGAGAAAATGACCGTTTGTGTATTTTGAGTTAAACGGCCCAGCAACCCGCTAAGGTTATACAGAGAGTGGACCCCAGTTTAACGACTCGTCATAAAGTTTGGAGAAGCCAAAAATCGAACCCAGGACCCCTGGTTTATGAGGTGAGTAAAAGAGACTGATTACCAAAGAGAACATTTCATGGCACACCAATTTCAGATTCTTTTTCTTGCACTGCTTCAATCTTAAAACGTGGAGTTTGAATATGCGGTCACTTCGACTGCTAACGTCTATTGTGACGTTCAGTGACGTCGCATTACGGACAGCGTACACGACTTTCTATACAAATAGCGCACATCAGACACCCTTTGAGTTAAACACCTCAGAATACTCGACTTCAATACCATCCCTTCGTAGAAAACCCGGGTAGGATAAAAGTTTCTATTCCAGGGTACAATTTAGGATTTCCTTTGGGTGTGCCAGAACTTGCAAAACGGGGCTAGTCTTTCGTTGCTGCTTTCAGCGATCAGACTATGTGCTTGCGCAACTTCTTTACTCACAAATTATTTTGCAGATTCTCGTGGTTACACTGTGAGTGTTGTCTCATTGAAGTTGGCTTTGCTCAGTATAGCTCATTGTTGGCTATTTGAACGGTCCCTCTGTTTTTTATATTGTTTACATGTTTATGTACAGGTTACTCTTAGGCCCCATCCACCGCTGCTGGGGGAAATAAACGGGCTGCATGATACTTCCACACAGAGCTGAAACCCGTCGCACAGGACTACTGGTTAACCACTTAGAAGGTCTTACTCTTCCCAGGCAAAGTGGTGCGAGTCCGACCGTTCGTTCATATACCCTATTATTCTTGGGTGGAAGGTTTGAGATGTCGTTAATTCTCAATGACGGATAAAAAAAATTGCAAAAATTGGAAACAATACCAAAATGAACTTAATAGTGTTGACAGAGAATTCAAAGCTCAATTCAAACAAACAAACCGGTTATTTTGTATGTGACATTTTTTATGGATTGTAGCGACTGTGTATTGTGCATCTGTTGTAAAAAGTTGTCTCCATGTCATAAACACACCTTACAACCCAGAACACTTTTTTGTTTTAGGAATGGCCAAGCGTACACTGTACATATTGTAATTTTTCAACTAAAGGGCAAATATATATCGTTCCTCTTGGCTATTTCTTGAAAAATGGCGCTTATAATGGGTAAAAGCGTCCAAATACGGTTTTCCATATCCGTGTTTGTTGTTCCATTTGTTCCGTGTTTAGTGTACTCAAACACAACACATGATCCGTGGTAAGGTGTACCCGTGTTTCAAGGTAGTGAGCCAAGAAAAATCGGTATGATTCTGATTTAAACTATTTTTTATGAATTATGAAAAATAGTATACTTACTTCGATGCCTAGAGACATGAAAACCCCAAGAATGCTCGAGTATATGTCATTTATTTTTGATTGATAGACCCTTAAAACTTGAAGTTTTGTTTTTCTACCTATTTTGGCCTAATTTGTGGCTTTGATTTCACTTCTCTGGCCGTGTCATAGCTTAAAATTTGGAAAGACAACAAAAACACAATCTGTTGTCAGTGCAAAACCAACAGAAAAACGTAAATCGTGATATGTTCGACAAAATAAAGGAAACATTGTACTCACACTTTTCTCCCGTCAAAGAAAAACAGTAGCGTTTGGTGTACTCAGTCGCGTCACGTTGTACCGCGGTAACCGGTGTGGTATTATAAATAAGAAAATTATCAAGGATTTTCATTAGAAAAATAGCTATTTTGGAGACATGAAAAAAAAAATGCACGTTGACGCGCGAGTGTGTTAATTCTTGCTCCAAAACATCGATTGTGGGTACTCGTTAGGGGGGGGGGGGGTGTTTTGGGTTTTACGTCCCACCAACAGCTAAGGTCATATGGAGACGGGACCTCGGTTTAAAGACTCATGCGAAAGTCTGGAGAAGCCCGGGATCGATCCTGCGACCCCTGGTTTACACGGCGAGTAGCGTTACAAGGCGAGTAGCGTAACCACTGCGCCTTCTGGGTACTCGTTAGGACCGCTGTAAGAGATATATCTTGGAGAAGAAAATAGGATACTTGATAACAAGCGAATAAGATTATATGACAGACCCCAGACCAACCTGGCATCTGCACAATCTGATCAGAGTGTTCATTGTGCGTTATATGGATATATTTTGTTACAATAGAAAGTCTTGAATTGTGCTCAACCGTTTTTCTTTCTTTGTGTGTGTGTGTGTGTGTGGGGGGGGGGGGGGGGCTAAATTCTAATTAACAGAAGCTTAGGGTGAAAGGGAAAGCGTTAGCTGGACCGAGTCCATTAACTGCAGAGAACGTTTGTCTAAAGATTACCTAACATAAGTTTGTCGATATCATGTCAACAATTAAGGCTTCCGGGTCATAAAGCAATTAGTTTGAATATACACACAGCGCGTGTCAATTCTTAAATTCTATGCATGTATTAATTGATGCATATTATTCGAATCTTTTTAAATCAGCTTTTGTTGATTATCGGTTAGCATTAAAATATATTTTGTTTTGCAACCCTGACAACACATTACAAAACATGCCTGTACAACTACACAGTAAATTTTATTGCCGAAAAAGAGGAAATTTTAAGATGAAAAATTGTGAAATTTTCTGTTGCACAAAATATAGATTGGGTAACGAGTACCCACAATCTATATACAGAGTAGAAATAAGAAACAATGTTTACCTCTGTAAAACTCAGTTTTATTATATAAAAGTGGAGTTCAAGGGTTCCGGGTCGTTTCGCCCGTGGGTCGTTTCGCCGGGTCGTTTCGCCCTGAGTCGTTTCGCCCTGATTTTGGGGGTGGGTCGTTTCGCCCTTACCTGGTGGGTCGTTTCGCCCGTGAGTCGTTTCGCCCGTGGGTCGTTTCGCCGCAATTATATTTTAAGGGAGTGACAAACGGAATGGATGAGTAAATGGACAGATGGATGAATAAATAAATGAATAAATGGGTGAATGGAGTTGTGCGTTGGTAGATGGATGGACGTACGGATGAACGGACGGCATTTTGAATATACGGAGATAGATAAGTTAATGAATGAATGGATAGTATTGGTAGATGGACAATCGGAAATGAATGAATGAATGAAGTGATGCTTGTGTAGATGGACGGACGGACGAACGGATATGAACTGTTCATGATGACACGTCAAATGACACCTACGGAGGGGTGATGTATGGACGGGCTCGTTTCAGAGTTCGGATAGAGAGATAAAAAGTAAAAAAAAAAAAAAAAACAACATTATAAACTGTGTATGTTATCTTCACAAATCCAAACCACAGTGTAAAAATGTGTTAAGTATGTGATATATGGGTACTCGTTAGAATCGCTTTGCCGAGGCGGTTCTAACGACCACCCACATTCCATGCCTGGAGCAGAAATAGCAGACTATGGGTACTATCCACAAAACACGCAACGAACATGCAACACATTGTTTTTCATATGTCCGCCCCAAAATACACAGACTGTTGGTGATCGTTAGAACCGCTTCGCCGAGGCGTTTCTAACGAGCACCCGAGCAGAAATATGAAAAATATAAGAATCTTTGATCAGAACAATTTTGATTTTTTTTTATTTGGTGGTACAATTTTTCAGTATTTGAATAAGCATGTTTTCGTATTGCAAACTATTAAACAGACCAGTACGATAACACAGCCGTGCGACATAGTGCATGTTTTCACATCTCTAAAATGACTATTTTTTATTTTTACTTTTTTATGAAAATCTGCGGTATTTTTTCTTATCTATACTGCAAACATAGGCTGAGGCTGTTCTAACGAGTACCCACAACCTCTGTCTTGTGGCAGAAATAACAAAAATAATGCATACCCCAGTAAACCCCAGTTTTCTTCATATAAGGTGGGGTTTAGGGGGTGTTCATTCCACGGACTTGTTCACGTGATGCTATGATTTCAATGTTATGCTTTGTTATAAATTTATATTGTAAAATATGTGTTTCGTTATGCATAATTATGGGAAAAAAATGAAAAGAAAGTATAAAACGTTATGTTTCTATTCCTACCCAGGTTGAGCTACAGCAGAGTCTGTATAAAAGTTAAACCAACTCCATGACATTTGCTCACAAGACAATTGCTCACAAGACAGTTGCTCACTTTTTACACATGACACTTAATGTGGTATATTGATTAGTACTCCTTAAGTTACATTTTTGTAAACTTTTATTCAGACACCACTGTTTAAAAATATTTTGTTTGTTGGAATTGAGGTTTAACGTCCTCGTCAACACAATTAACGTATTAATGTAACCAGTTACATCACGCCACTATTTGTGCAGAAAGAACAACTGATAAGTAAATAAAACATCATGCTAGCAAGTCTATGCAATAACGTCTTCTCCAAACCCAACTTTATACAGTGAAAATGGGTTTTCGCATATATTTTATTTCTCTTATTACTGATTCTAGAACATTGACAATTGGACGGTTCTAATCCAAAATCTATGTTTTGAGCAGAAAGAAAAATATGCCATATTTGTAAATATAAGCAATCATTTTCACATAGCCATAAATCCCATTTTATTGCAAAGACTTGTTTACCTTATGTGAGCTCGAATATCTTTCTAAAAAAAAGTGGTAGCTCAGTTGCTCAAACCTGACGTAGAAGCCGTCAGTAGGTCGTCCAGCTGCACCACACTATAGGCAAAACCATGTTTTTCGGTACTCCCAATACCCCCATCAATCCCTTTACATACCAAAACAAACATAACCTCAATCAATAGGGCTTGAAAAAATAAGTGCGAAACGACCCAGCTAATCAGGGCGAAACGACCCACGGGCGAAACGACCCAGGGCGAATCGACCCAGGGCGAAACGACCCACGGGCGAAACGCCTCATGGGCGAAACGACTCACGGGCGAAACGACCCGAGACCGAGTTCAAGGGGTCAAAATTATATAGGCGTGTTTTCGTGATGATTATTTTTCTGTGTGTAATTACATGCAATTTATCCCAGAAAATAATATTTGAACCAGGGCACAGCACTCCCTACAATTTAAGTGTGCCCAGCAAAGAATCACATCAGCGTGCGCATCATAGACTTCTCTTGCTGCATGAAGAAGCATTGGATCTTTCGCACAACGTAGACTCTGATCAGAAAAAGTACCTAAGGGTTTTAAGTAGTATTTGCACAACCGGCATGATTGGCAGTAATTAGCAACAATTGCCAATTAAGCATGTGTGTGAAGTACCGGAAAAAAAGATTTTTCACCGAAATCAATATATTTTCGCTAGTAAAAAAAAATCAATAATTAAAGTTTTTTTTTTTTTTTTTTTTTTTTTCTTTCTTCTTCTTCTTTTGTAAACAATATGAAGTATTTGTTAATTGCGCATCAGTCACATGCAGAAAAAATATATTAAACAAGAAAAAACAAATAAAAAAACAGTAAATATATAAATAAGACGAAATAAAAATAAATTTATTTCAGCATTAAATGTCATTAACAAAAATGTTTTCAGCAGCTCACTTTGACATTCGTCTTAAACCAGCTAAAACCCGGAAATTTCCGATTTAATCCGATAATCGCGTAATATGAGAACCGATAGCTATAAATAGATACAATGAGGAGAGACGGCTAAAAGTACTGAAAATGGCAAGAAAACAACCTGAAAATGACCAACTTTTTTTTTATTTGATCTTCAATTATTTGATACTGTTGGAAAGAAGAATCTTTTTTCTTCTAGAATTTAAAGTCACATTTTTAACAACGTATTTTATAATTTAATTATTACAGTATAAAACAGACACCCTCGTGAGTTTTTGCTAATTTTCTATTGAAGTAAACGAGAGGTTAACGAGACGAAGGGTCCTATTTTCATTTCAAAATTGACCAGTTTAAATTTTATTTCAAAAATATAAAATTATAATCAAAATTAAGATAAAAGATTGAATTTTCATAATTTTCAATCACATTTTCGCTATCTAGCCTAGTATTTATTCAATCATGTCTTAGATTCACATGCCCTATTAATTTCTATACAATTTGTCGCGCGATTTAAATCGGACACAGGTAATAGGCGGATTACAATTGTCCCACATGGTGGCGACCGTAAAAAGTCTCCCTGCTCTACATCATAGTGTAGTTTATATTTTCTTGTCATTTGGGATCATAGACGCCACCGTGGTGCAGTGGTTACGCTACTCACCTTGTAAACCAGGGGTCGCAGGATCGATTCCGGGCTTCTCCAGACTTTCCGATGAGTCTTTAAACCGAGGTCCCGTCTCCATATGACCTTAGCTGTTAGTGGGACGTAAAACTCAAACACTCACTCACCCTTTGGGATCATTGATTCCATTGTGGAATTTTGAAAATATTTGAGGGTCCCTTATGAGGCCTAAATGGCCGAAACTAGCTAGTCTGGCCCAGAAAACATGTACACTCCATATTTTCCAGTTCTGTGGTGTATTCCTTGCTTCCAAAGGATAACCCTTTCCAGAACATATTTAGATCCTCGTGTGTGGGTTGGTTTCAGCTCTGCGTAGAGGCATCATGCAGCCCATCTTTTTCTTATAGCCCCAATGGGCGGGGGGTCACAAGCAATGCTGAAACCGACCGCACATGAGTGCGCTCTAAGCGCGTCCAGGCAAAGTGATGCGAGTCGCACCCTCCCTTCATATAAACCATAGTGGTTTTTTTAGGCGGTAGGGCTTGAGATGTCATTTCATCTCAGTGCCGGGTTTTTGGGTCGATCGTTTACGATCGACCCTAATTTACTAAATGGCAAAACGTAATTCCTGCAGTTGTCCACGTGACCATCACTGACTTGGGAAAACCAATATTAATAGAACTTGAAACGTTGCAATATTTTTATCGATGCAACATATAGGTCAGAGCAGTCTGAGCTATCAATAGAGTCTTGACAGGAATCGTGTGAACACTGAATACACAGATCAGTTGCCGCGAAATGTGGCTTCTGCTCAGCAGGCTGCACAGGGCCTACACTGTTTGCTTAAATAGTGGCATTTTAGGGTTAAACGAAATAGTATAAGAATGCCAGCTTGCTCACGTAATTAAAGAAAAACAATACACGCTGTCATGTGACGTCTTCGGAACAATCCATTCATAAAACAATGCCAAGTCGAGTAAAAATAGACTTTTCGCACTTCTGTTTAGAACCTTTAAATGTTTAAGAGCAAAAAATGATCAGCACAGTCTTTATAGGTGGTACCGTTATTCGGCATACAGCGTAGACCCAGATCGGGTAGACACAATATTCCTTCTGATCAGGGTCGGCACTGTTCGCCATATGTATGTAGCAACAGTTTTGAACATGATACAGGCCCGTACGCAAACTCTGAAAAGGGGCGGGTTGAGGGTGCGAATTTAGGTGAAAAACTGCATGAATCTGAGATAATTTCCAAAAGTTTGCACCCTCCAACCTGTGTGCGGGCCAGCATTAACAGGTAAAATTACCTTTTTTTTGTTTGAGCATATCGCTGAAGGGGCTCTGTTACAGATCACTGTTATTCGGGAGCTGGGATGCAGTGGTTGGACTGAGCGAGGAGAAAAGAGAGAGGAAAAAAACGACAAACGTAGGTTCTGATCAGAAGCCATCGATGGATCTACACTGTTTGCAGCTGGATAAAATGTTAAACATGTAATATTTTTTCAGCACAGATTGTTTTGCATAATCAATGAAATACTCTAAATTCAGAAAAATGAATCAATGTACGCATATATAAAAGGGTAACAATTAAACACATTAACAAATGACAATTACATGTAAATAATTTGACGGAAATGCTACCATATTTTTTTTTTCAGACAAAAAAAAAAAAAAAAAATGACTGAACACTTTTCTTATAGTGAAGAGTTTTAATGGGTGCACCACAGTCTATGTTATAAAGCAGAGAATCTTTTGCTTGCTATTGACCGCGTGACTTTCACTGACCATCTGACTTTGAACAAAATCCAAGTACTGGTTGTTTATGGCATCCCTAAGAGGTCAGGGCGAAGCGTAAGAAGGTAATTCTGGGCTGTGCTCGTTTGTTTGTTTTATTTGCGGTTAACGTCCAAGTTAGCACTGTATAGGTAATTTGGAGACGTTACTTCTAATCTTATTGGACTTTTACCCGACATTGAGATGAAATGACATCTCAAGCCCTATCGCGCATTGAAACCAATAGGGTTTATGAGCATGGACGGTCCGACTCGCACCGCTTTGCCTGGGCAGGCTTAGATCCTCTAAGTGATTTACCAGTACTCGTGTGCAGTCGGTTTCAGCTCTGCGTGGAAGCATCATGCAGCCCATCTTTTATTCAAGCCCCGATGGGCGGGGCGGTTGGACTGTGGTCGTGCACTTTGGCATTGGCAAACAGAATCTACATAATCAGACGCCACATAACGCGATATCTGATCAGATCTACTGTGCTTGGTAAATTTAAATGAACAGTTCGATTCTCAGTTCATGACTATTTTTCCAATCTACACTCAGACGATCGACCCACCAGTACTCTCAGTGCTTTGATTAAAAGTGCCACTAAATTGGTAGCAGTCTCCAAACTGACCTAAATAGTGTTGACGGTGACGTAAAACCTCAATTCAAACAAAACAATCTATTAACCAAAATTTCTGAAAGTGAATGCAAGCAAAATAAAAAGATAACTCCGTGCTATGTAAAATTTATAACCGCCTCGATGATCGAATTGTTCTCTTTGCGTGGTATCAAACCCGCGAGCTCATAATCAACAGTCAGACGCGTATCAGCCAGAGCCACCGAAGCTGGCTAATTTGTCAGAAAGATCAAATTTTTCTCTTTGCATGGTAGTCATATTGAATTTGTTTATTTGTTTGATTTGAGGTTTAACGTCCCCGTCAACACTGTATAGGTCATTTCGGAGACGTCGCTTCCAATTTTGTGGGACTTTTACCCGACATTGAGATACTGACATCTCAATCCCTGTCGCCAATGAAATAATTAGGCTTTATAAGCATGGACGGACCGATTCGCACCGCTTTGCCTGGGCAGGCTGATAATCTGTCTCTGGTTGAGCCTATCGGAGTCTAAATGTTTGTTTTCTTTTTCTTTGGCTTTTCATGGGCTTCTTGCTGTCGAGTCCTCACCGTTGTTTCATCTCTGTGGTTGTTTGGTTTTTTAGTGTTCACTGAGATGTTGCACTGATGAGTTAGGAGGCCTTCATGCGGACTGAACAAATTATTTGTCTAAATCGCGACGGAAGTAAGGGCGATGATTGTGGCCACATAAAATCGATTTAAGCCCCCCTCACCCACCAACGGTGGAATTCGTTTCCGCTGACCGTTTCAAGGCAGTTCTTCTGTCGCGGTTTATTTTTGTTATTGTTTGTCTTTGGGTGTTTGTGTCGCTTATATTTTTTTATTTTGGATAACCTATTGGCCATTTTGTGGGAAAGTAACTGTCCTTTTGGCTTTCCGCTATTGATGTTTCCATTAGGGTCTGCTGTTTCATGTTTGTGGTTCTTTCCCTTTGGTGTCTCTGATAGGAGCCTAGGGTTAATTGTATCGATCCTCTACCTCTGGTTTTAGATCATCTAAGCGGTTTACCAGTACTCGTGTGCGGTCGTTTCAGCTCTGTATAGAGGCATCATGCAGCCCATCTATTTCTTCAAGCGATAGTCTTTGTTTCCATGATAACAAGCTAGCCACTAACACACGCACTCACTCACTCACTCAAAGTATTAAATAATATCGCATGAATTAAATAGGCCATAAAATAATATGGCACATTTGAAAGGTGTTCACAGTGCTTCACACATCCGGTTAAATATCTTTGAAGTTTGCCACTCTCACTCACCGAAGCATGTACATCGTATCATATGTTTAGACCATTTAAAAAGATATTACGGCGTGTTTGGAAAGTGTCTACAGTACTACACTACTTGGTGAAGATGCTATGCATAATGGAAGATTAGATAATTGTTGCTAAATTAATAACCCTCTCAAATAAAGTCGATTATTATTATTGTCACCTTATTTTCTTTTATTTTTCAAGAAAACTTGCTTGCCACACATTCATGAAGCACCAGTCTCACTCACTCACTCACTCACTCACTCACTCAAAGTATCCACATGATATCATACAAATTGAACAGGTCATAATATATTGCGACACTTTTCGAAGTTGTTCACAGTGCTACACCTATCAGATAAAATAATATTCTTTGTTTCCATGAAGACATACTTGCCACACAGTCAATCGCTCCATCACTCACTCCTTCACTCAATATTTACATGATATGATATGTATAAAATAGATAGTTATATATTGCGCCCCATTTGGAAAATAAAATCAAGATAAAATGATATTTTTGCTTCCATGCCATCTTAAGAGGAGGTGCAGAACATATCGACCACAACTGTGGTTTACCTTCTTATTGTGCTATTGTCCTTTAAACATTGAACATAGCCATTTCTACTATGTACTTTTGTCCGCTCAGTAAGTTGAAAACTGTTCGAGATATTTTCATGAAATTTCTCATAATGCTTAAGCATTATTAGAGAAATGCAGAATACATGTTAACTAGTTAACCTACTTTTAAGTAATGGCCCTTTGAACATAGTAAATATTGAAACTAGCCATTTCTACCAATTGTACTTGTGTTCGCTCTGTAATTTAGAAACCGTTTCAGATGTTTTGATGAAACTTCATACAAAAAGTCATCATGAGTCGAGGTGCAGAACACAAGAAACGCGACTCTAGCTAACTTACTTGGAGCACTGGCTTACCAATCGACCCAAAATTACTCACTAGTCGACCCAAAATTACTTACTACAGATACTTATTTTCCCATAAGCACATGCATATGCTTGTCATGCACTCTTTAATAAAGTGCCCCGCTTGCTTCCAGGCATAATTGACTAAATGGCACTCTGACTCACTAACTCAAAGATTTTACATGATGTTGTATGAATGAAATACGTCAAGCGATAAGGAATAGGTTATGCGGCGCGTTGGTAAAGTGTCCACAGTGCTACATACATCCGAAGAAATAAGCTTTGTATCCATTAAGACCAGCTTACCACGCACTCAGTCAGTCAGACTCTTACTAACTTAATCTCACCTCATTCACGTCAAACGATACGGAATAGATTATGCGGCGCGTTGGTAAAGTGTCCACAGTGCTACACACATCCAAAGAAATAAGCTTTGCTTCCATTAAGACCAGCTTACCAAGCACTCAGTCAGTCAGGCTCTTGGTCGGGCCCATCGGAGTCTAACTGTTGGTTTTCTTTTGCTCCAGCATTTCAGTGGTTTCTTGCTGTCGAGTCCTCACCGTTGTCTCACCTCTGTGGTTCTTTGATTTTTTGTGTTCACGGAGATGTTGCACTGATGAGTTAGGAGGCCTTCATGCGGACTGAACAAATTATTTGTCTAAATCGCGACGGAAGTAAGGGCGAGGATTGTGGCCACGTAAAATCGATTTAAGTCCCCAGTGGAAATTTTTCCACTGACCGTTCCAAGGCGGTTCTTCTGTGGCGATTTATTTATGTTGTTGTTTGTTACTTACTGTGCGTATCACTTGTGTCTTTTAATTTTGAATGGTCATATGGCCATTTTGTGGGAAAGTAACTGTCCTTATGGCCTTCCTTTGTTTAGGTTTCCATTATGGTCTGGTCGCTTAATGTTTGTATTTATTTCCCTTTGGTGTCTTTGATGGGTGGAGTAAGTTAATTGTATCGATTCCTGATCTTTGTTTTACTTCTATCTTACTAACTTAATCTCACCTCATTCACTTACTCACTCATTCAAGCATTTACATATAATGAATAATAGTTGTTATAACCTACTGGTTATATAATAAGGCGCACTGGGAAAGTGTTCACAGTGCTACACACATCAGATAAATATGTTATTCTTTGTTTAAGTGAAGACATATTTGTCACGTTTTCATTCACTCAAGTGCCCCATTCACCCACTCTCACTCCCTCTCTAAATCTCTCCTCCTTGCATGATACATGATATTTTATGAACACAACGCGTCAAACGATACTGAATAGATTATGTACGCATTGGAAAAGTGTCCACAGTGCTACACACAGCCGATGCAATAAGCTTTGTTTCCATTAAGACAGGCTTACCATGCACTCAGTTAGAAGCCTCCATGGTGCAGGATCGATCCCGTGCTTATCCAGTCTTTCGGATGAGTCTGCAAACCGAGTCCCGTCTACGTATGACCTTAGCCGTTGGTGGGACGTAAAAATTAAACACTCATTCACTCACCACCCACTCAGTCAGTCAAGTTCCCACTCGTTCCGTCTCATCGGGCTCTTAAGCACTTATTCACTTACTCACTCATTTAGTACATGTTTGTAGATTTTTCATAAAAAAACATGCTTGTCATGCGCTCATTCAGTCAAGAGCTTCACTTACTCACTCTTTTAACTCACTCACTAACACACTCATTCGGTTAGTCACTTACTCATTCATGTATTCTCATTTTATCAATCACTCAAACAAATCATGCGATACTGGATAGATAATGTGGCATATGCAACATACATCATATGAATAAATAAAATTTATTTCTTTCGTTTTCCTATGAGCACATACATATGCTTGTCAAGCACTACTCAGTTAAGTGCTCCGCTTGCTTCTACCCATAATTGATACTCCCATTGACTAATAGACTCCCTGACTCACTAACTCAAGGTTTTTACATGATATTCATATGAATAAAACCCGTCGAACGATACTAAATAGATTATGCGGCGCATTGGAAAAGTGTCCACAGTGCTACACATATCCGATGAAATAAGCTTTGTTTCCATAAAGACAGGCTTACCACGCACTCAGTCAGTCAACCTCCTACTCACCCAATCTCATCGGTTCCTCAATCAATCATTCACTTACTCACTCATTCAAGCATTTACATATCGTGAATAGTACTTTTCATACCCTATTGGTTATAAAATAAGGCGCACCGGGAAAGTGTTCACAGCGCTACACACATCAGATAAAGATGTTATTCTTTGTTTCAGTGAAGACATAGTTGTCACGTACTCAATCAGTCAAGTACCCCACTCACCCACCCTCACTCCCTCTTTAAATCTCTCATTCCCTCTTACACGAACGCAACACGTCAAACGATACTGAAAAGATTATGTGCGCTTTGAAAAAGTGTCCACAGTGCTACACACATCTGACCAAATTAGCTTTGTTTCCATTGAAACAGGCTTTATTAGCCGAAACTACGTAGTATGACCCATCTTCTTTCTTATGAATGTTTTCATTGCTCTTAAAGGAACTCATTTTTGATTTTTATTTACAACGCACTCAGTCAGTCAAGCTCCCACTCACTCATTCTGATCGGTCTCTCAATAACTCATTCGCTATTGATTACACTCTTTTGGTGTCCATGTCTGTTGGTCTGAACATTAAAAATTGCCATTTGTCTATGAACGAATGATTTTGTATTAACGCTTCGGTACTACGACCTAAACTACTCACTTACTCACTCGTTCAAGTATTCACATATCAAGAATGCGCTTCTGGATATATTATGTGTCGCACAAGGAAAGTGTGCACAATGCTACAAACCTCGGATAAAGATGACATTCTTTGTTTCGGTGAAGACATTTGCCACGCACTCATTCAGTCCAGTGTCCCACTCACCCACTCTCACTCACTCTCTCATACTTTTTTTCACTAATTCAATCATATTCATATCATCACGAATACAATATGCAAAACGATGAGGTATTGATAACGATAACAGGACACATTTGTAAAGCGTTCAAATTGCTACGTACATCAGCTAAAGAAACCGTATTTGTTTGTTTTAAAACATGCTGGCCTCGCATTCATTGCTCTCACTCACAAAAAAAAACAAAAAAAACACACACACATGCACCTAGGTGCTATTTTCCTCAAACGGTTGTACATGGGAAGATCATCTTGACTATACATAGAATTAAAAACATGGAATCACTTAAATGATATTTGGATAGAAAACCACTCCAGTCCATATATATATTTAGTACGTTTGTAGTTTATTTATGAACACATGCTTGTCATGCGCCCTTTCAGTCAAGAGTTTCACTCACCCTCTCACTCAATCACTCACCCATTGACTCTTTTACTCACTCACTCACTCACATACTCATACACTCATTCGGTTAATCACTTTCTGACTCATGTATTCTCATTTTATCAATGACTCAAACAAATCATGCGATACAGGCTAGATAATGTGGCATATATGAAGGGAATTCACAATGCAACACACATCATAAGAATAAAAAGAAATTCTTTCTTTCGTTTTTTTTCAGGAGCACATACATATGCTTGCAACGCACTACTCAATTAAGTGCTCCGCTTGCTTCCACCCATAAATGACACACTCACTGTCTAATCGACTGTCTGATTCACTAACTCAAAGTTTTTACATGATATTGTATTAATAAAACACGTCTATTGATACTGAATATATTATGCGGCGCACTGGAATCCACAGTGCTAGACACTTACGAAGAAATTAACTGTGTTTGCATTAGGACCGGCTTACCACGCACTAAGTCAGTCACGCCCCCACTCACTCATTCGCACCGGTCTCTTAATCACTCGTTCATTTACTCATTCAAACATTTACATATCATGAATAATACTTGCCTTACCCTGCCGGTTATATAATGTGGCGGTCTGGGAATGTGTTCAATGTTACATACAGCAGATAAAGATGATATTCTTAGTTTCAGTGAAGACATAAATTGTCACGTACTCGTTCGGTCAAGTGCCCCACTCACCCACTCTCTAAATCTATCGTTCCCTCTTTACATGATACATATTTTATGAATACAACACGTCAAACGATACTGAATAGATTATGTGCGCATTAGAAAAGCGTCCAAAGTGCTACACACATTCGATGAAATAAGCTTTGTTTCCACTGAGACAGGCCTATCACGCACTCAGTCAGTCAAGCTCCAACTCACACATTCCCATTGGTCTCTCAATCACTCATTCACTTACTCACTCTTTCCAGTATTCACATATCAAGAATACGATTTGTCATTCTCTTCTGGATGTATTATATGTCGCACTAAGAATGTGTTGACAGTGCTACAAACATCAGTTAAAGATGATATTCTTTGATTCAATGAAGACATTCAGTCATGTGTCCTATTCATCAGTTCTCACTCACTCTCTCATTCATTTTTCACTAATTCAATCATTTACATAACGTCATGAATAAAACAGGCAATACGATAAGGAATTGATAACGATAATATGATACATTTTGTAAGGCGTTCAAATTGCTACGTACATCAAATAAAGTAATAGTTTTTTGTTTGTCTGGCTTCGTATTCATTGATCTCTGCCACTCACAAAAACACACATCTAGGTGCTATTTTCTTCCAACGGTTGTACGTGGGAAGATCATCTTGACCATAAATAGATAAAACAACAACATAAATCGCGTTAATGTTATGCGGAAACTAACATTTGGATAGAAAATCTCTCAGGTCCATATATATTTTTTGTACATGTTTGCTGATATTTTATGAAAAAATGTTTGTCAAGCGATCATTCACTCACCCAGTGACTCACTCACTTACTGACTGTTATTCACTCACTCACATACTCACTCATTTGATTAGTCACTTACTCTTTCATGTCTTCTCATTTAATCAATGACTCAAACAAATAAAAATCAAAAATGAGTTCCTTTAAGAGCAAAGAAAATCATGCGCTACTGGCTAGATAATTTGGCATTTTTGAAGGGTGTCCACAATGCAACACATATCTTATGAAAATATAATTTCTTTCTTTCATTTTACCCTTGAGTACATAAATATGCTTGCCACGCACTCCTCAATTAAGTGCTCCGCTTGCTTCCACCCGTTATTGACACACTCTTTGACTAATAGACTCATTAACTCAAAGTTGTTACATGATATTGTATGAATAAAACACGTCAAACGACATGGCGCATTGGGAAAGTGTCCACAGTGACTAACCGAATGAGTGTGTGACTGAGTGAGTTAATAGAGCGAGTGAGTGAGTATGCGAGTGTGTGAACGAGTGAGTGAATGCGTGAGTAAAAGGGTGAGTGGAGTGAGAGTGAGTCAATGGAGCTCTTGACTGAATAAGCGCATGTTAAGCATGCGATACTGGCTAGATAATGTGGCATATGTGAAGGGTGTTCACGATGCGACAAAGATCATATTAATAAATAAAATTGTTTATTTTCATCTCTCCCATAAGCACATACATATGCTTGCCACGCACTCCTCATTTAAGTGTTCCGCTTGTTTCCACCTATAATTGACCCACTCGCTGACTAAAAGACTCTTTGACTCACAAACTCGAAGTTTTTACATAATATTGTATGAAAGAAACACGATGATGCGGCAAATCGGAAAAGTGTCCACAGTGCTATACACATCTGAAGAAATAAACTTTGTTCCCATTAAGACAAGCTTACCACGCTCCCTACTGGTTATATAATGTGGCGCACTGGTATAGTGTTCCCAGTGTTACACACATCAGATAAAAATGATATTCTTTGTTTCAGTGAAGACATATTTGTCACGTACTCATTCAGTCAAAAGCCCCCCACACCCACTCTTATTCACTCTAAATGTCACATTCCCTCTTTACATGATATATGACTTTTTTTATAAATACAACACGTCAAACGATACTTAATAGATTATGTGGGCATTGTTAAAGTGTCAACAGTGCTACACACATCCGATGAAATAAGCTTTGTTTCCATTGAAACAGGCTTACCACGCACTCAGTCAGTCAAGCTCCCACTAACCCAGTCTCATCGGTCTCTCACTCACTCATTCAAGTATTCACATATCATGAATAAGATTTGTCATACGCTTCTGGATATATTATGTGTCGCAGAAGGAAAGTGTACATTGTGCTACAGACAGCAGATAACGTTGATATGCTTTGTTTTTGTCACGCACGCATTCAGTCAAATGTCTTACTCACTCACTCATTCATTCTTTCACTAAGTTAATCATTTACATATCGTCACGAATAAAACAAGCAATACGATAAGGAATTAAGCTTCTTAATTTGATTTAGACATTCCACCAAGCGTCGCATCCATGCAAGTATATTCGACATTTCGCGGGAACCGGGGAGATATCCTTCTAGCTCATTCGTCTGTGTAGGGCGCGCCAGTGACAATGTGCTTAAGAGACATCTTGAATTATATAGCAAGTTTTTGTGTTTCGAAAGGGAATCTTGTAGTTTTGTAAACTCCTTTTCACATTAACAGCTGTGTCCATTATGAGTGATAATGAAGGAGCTGCGGAAGGCGGGGTGACCGAACCCGTCTTCAGCTTCGACGACTGGGCTGCGTCCCTTAGACTTAAGCGCAACGCAACCCAAACTCTTTGTCAGGCAGATTGTACTACGAAGGATGCTTTAATGTTACTCGAAGCTAGAGACTTGAAAGAACTTGGCTTAACAATGGGGACAATAAAAATTCTAGAGCGGGAAATCCAAAAGTGGAATTCTTCTGCGCAAGAACCCCAAGAAACATTTGACACGTCACGGGAAAACGGAACACCAGTATTAGATCACAATAGTGACATTCTGGATGGGGCAGGTAAGACGTTAGATGTTCTTTTAAATGACTAACCTCCCCTCCATAGCAAGCACGGGCAAGAGTTATTCGGTCAGATGGACCCAAGAACTATCTTGACATTAAAATCTCAATCAAACAAAGCTATACACGTCACTCAGTTCCTGACCGAGAAAACTAAGCATCGGCGTCAGAAAAGGAGCGAATTTGTTTTGAAATCTGGATTACAAAATACAGAAACGCTCATCCTTGGACCGACGATGAACACCCGTACCTAGGGATCTACATAGAAGAATGGGGCGCGGCGAACATGCGTCTCCTACACCACTTGCTGGCAACTAAAAAACTCCGCAGAGAAGATACCGAATTTTATTTGGCTTATACAACGAAAATATTTGAATTCGCGGAGAAATACGAATGGAACAGCGTATTGAACTATGACCATGCTTGCAGAGAACTTCAAGCAGAACATCAATTTCAGTGGGGGACCTTTTCTCCTTATATGAAATTACAGCTCCTGGTTTCTAAACGCAAAAACACTACCCAGAAGCAGGGAAATAATTTTTCAGTGCCAGTGGAGGAATGTAAATTTTTCAAGGCTAAGGGTCATTGCCCATTTGGACTGTCATGCAAATATCGCCACCCAAGGCATAAACCGCCAACCGACAGCCAAAGTGAATCGAACCCAAAAAACTTGTAGAAGGCCGGTCTACAGCCCTCAATTATGACGCATGGGAAAAGGAACCTCGCATTAATTGCTCTCTCTCACTACTTAAAACCGTGAAGACCTTCAGCTGCAAAGACAGATTTTTTTACTGGTGATAATTGATTTAGCATACGTTTTTGTTGTTGTTTTTGTATCAAAATTAGTAATTACTTGCACTAACAAATATCTTTAGAGTTACCTATCATGCTGGAGAACACCTAAGATGTTGGATACGCATTTACCCCTAAGTGTCCGACTAAAAGTTTGTTAAATCACTGTATTTTGTCGCAACCTAAAGCAATTATTAATCGCTCCTGAAAGATTCTCTCGGACAAATAAGATTGCCGGACGTTTAGGATATTTCAATCACTTAGGTACCCTATTTGTCGACTTTTTGTTTGTTTGAATTGGGATTTAACGTCCCCGTCAACACTGTTTAGGTCATTTTGGAGACGTTGCTTCCAATTTTGTGGGACTGGTATCCGACATTGAGGTTGACTGACATCTCAAGCCCTGCCACCAATTGAAACCAGAAGGCTTAAATGCATTGGACGTTCTGACTCATACCGCTTTGCCTGGGCAGGCTTAGTCTTTCTAAGCAGTTTATCAGTACTCATGTGTGGTCTGATTCAGCTCTGCGTGGAAGCACCATGCAACCTAATCTATTTCTCCAAGCCCCGATGGGCGGGGTCGAGACCCTATTTGTCGTCAGTCACATACGTAAGTGAATCATAAGAATTTGATAAAGCTAATCTGGTACATTTTTGTAAAATTATAAAACCTATTGACCTAGTTTTAACCGGGTGTAACCTATATGCCATTGCAATAGAGATTTCCTCCGTCAAGATTCATGAAGATTAAAACTAATCTTAGGCCTACAGACAGCAGGAACAAGTTCAATTTTGATCTTGCAACCTAGATTTTGTGTCGGCATGACAGATATTTAAACTTCATCATAATAGCACCAAAACATTGTTATGGTAACATTTCATAGAGATTGAAGCACACCAGTGACCTTTAGACATTTCAGTGACTGCAAAAATGACGGATACTGGAACACAAATCCTGCGCGCCAATGATAAAGTATGTTTGTTTTGTCATCTTTTACAGTGTGCAATTATGGGACCAACCTTTCTGGGTTAAAACCTGGAATATCCATTTGTTTAACAGCTATGATTGTAATCGATAATCAAAACTTCCTGTCCGATTACTTTCGATGATCGATCGTAATATATCCTGTAATCAAACAAAACATTTCTATTTTACAGTACTGATAGTAGAAGCCTCAGTGGTGTAGTGGTTACGCTACTCGCCTTGTAAATCAGGGGTCGCAGGATCGATCCCGGGCTTCTCCAGACTTTCGGATGAGTCTTTTAACGGAGGTCCCGTCTACGTATGACCTTAGTTGTTGGTGGGACGTAAAACTCAAAGACTCACTCACAGTACTGATAGGATTGATTTGCATAACAATAACCATGCCTTATTTCATATTACAGTTTCGTAGACATGTCGCTAATTGTAACTGTAACATATAGATTCTGCCGTCCTCGGCAAACCTCCAATGGAGTAGATATTGTCAGGGATGAGCTGATGAATCCTTCATTATACTATTTACAGTTTATAATGCACCTTATATACAATTTCTGTCTTGAAAGAAGGTTTAAAAACAGGCCTTGCTGATTTGTAACCCGATTTGTCTCAAGGAGGAAAAGTTCTCTTTTTATCTTTTATCTTCATGTCTATTTCTACGTTCCTTTTTCGGGTTCAATACCTGTCGGATTTCGTGGAGATTGATCATGAAATATTTTCTAGGTTCATTTTCTCATCTGAAATAATCTGCAATATATATTTACTCTGGTGAATGTTTTCCTTACGATCATCCGATGTTATGTCATTGATAAATATTATGGTCATTTATGTTATTACACCGGCAAAATGAGTTTGTTTAAGTTACTTTTAGTTAACAATTGTGTGTAGTGCGAAAATCCCACTTCAAGACTATGATTCTTATTACAATACATACACATAAAATTGCAACATAGGAGACTAAATGACCCGTTCTAGTTTGTTCGTTTAAAAAAAATAAATAAATTTCGTTGCCGCGCATTCTCAAATGTTTTGATAATTTTACAACCGACAAAAAAGAAACACAATGATATTTTTTCTTGTTTCTGTTCAGAACATAAGTTGTAGTACACATTGAGGACCGCCTCGATCTAGGGAGTACACACAATCTACATCAGATACTGGTAATGTTTTCGTGTTTAACGACACGCCAACCCTCTTTGCAGGTCATAAGCGAGAAACGTTTAGGTTATCTATATCAGAGCAGATATAGAAAATATAATGTATACCCTTAAAAACCCAGTTACCCAATTTTACTTTAATAAAGAGGGTTTATCTACTCATAATTCGAAACTCTCTAAGTGGGATAGTGCAGCATCAAAAGTGTAAAATGAAGGTGAACAAAGGTGATAGAGTTGAGCTTAAAAAAAGATAATACAGTATATACCTTAAGGGAGCATATGGCTGCTGCTGCTGATTCCTGATTTGAAGGAGTCACTATCTGAATCAAGGGCGTGGTTAGCTGGTAACCTATTCCAGAGAAAAACGAATGGGTAATAATAATAACTGTCAGGAAGTATGGATCTGCCTGTAAGCAAGAGCATGATGGCGTGTCTGTACCATGGGACGTTCAAAATATAGAACTGGTTTAGTGATCCGTCCACACACGATTTTGCAAAACACCATAACGCCGAAGCTCAAACGACCGCCATCTAGACTTGCCCAAGTCCCTACATTTACATTTTTTATTTTTAAATGAAAGTCCCTTTAAACAAAAAAATATGTAAAAGTCTCTTTAGTCTTCATCTCTGAATGTAAATTTCACAATTTTCATAAAAGACCGTATTGATATTTCATTTACAATGTATTTATTTTATTTTATTTGTAAACAATTATTTCTACAATGGACACCTCATAGACTTCGGCAAATCTAACCGCCATCCAAGATTACTTAAAATGTCTGTCACACTACTATATGGTGAGTAGTCATTTCAAAATCAACGAGCAGCCCTTCTTTGCAACATCTTTATTTTGTTATATCTTCCTTCGTGTAAGGGCTCCAGACAGCCGAAGCATACTCCAACTGTGACCTAACAAGAGTATTGTAAACTATAGTCCAGATGATTCTGAACTGGACTAGATCCAGATTAGATGGCTTCTCTCTGATCAGGATGTACATAGTCACAAAGTTTGCAACTTAGAATAAATACACAAAATATATATTTAAAACAATGATTGGTCGATGTTGAGAAATGCATGTAGCTCATGAAGGAGCAGTCTGATCAGGGTCTACACTGTTTGCCATTCTGTCTGTACTTATTGGACTCCTTGCTGGATCATGTAACTTTATGCAGCAGGATAAGGGTTAACGGTTCTCATAGGAATAGACTTGATGAGGCAATTTAAATAAGTCCCATAGGAGAAATAAGAAAAAATATGCCTCAGTTACCTTTTGTCTTCTGCTGACTTGCTGCTACAGATTTATATAAAAAAATTTTTTTCATATTTCAGATTAACGGGCCTCCGTGACCTAGTGGTTAAGAGCGCTGACTGTTGATCATTAGGACTCTCACCGCTGTGGTTCGAGCCTCGCTCGGGTCACATGTGAGACGCCAAGTTCTGCAACGGAAGGTCAGGTGGTTTTTCTTCGGGTACTCCGGTTTTCGCCCACCTCTGATTAGCGGTCGGCTCGATATGATTGAAATAATCTTGAAAGGGCCGTAAAACCAAAACCAAACAAACATATTTCTGATTATGCAGTTCCCACTTATAAGGATAAACTGAATAAAGGCCAATACAGACTAATGTAGTGCTTCATTTCATTACACATTAAAATTTTCTACTAATAGCTTCACCAGTTTCTTCCCATTTACCAGGAGTCTGCAGTTATAATAAATTAGCTTCCTGCTGAGGTGTAGTGATAATGCACGTTGAAACCACACGCCCCAATTTTTTTTTCAACCAATCAGTTGAACAGTCGGTCGTACGCAGAAACTATCCGTTTAATGAATGGTCTTTGTTTTACTTCTACTTTACAGAAAAATGTCAAGTTTTATCCTTACTGCTTAATGACTTTTTATGTTTTGTTTATTGTCATGTAGGGTGACCGTGTTTGTTTAGAGGCATAATAGATAATTATGACGTTTCACTGAAACTAATCGATGTGTTTGAAAAGAAACAGGCTTTGCTTAACTCTCTTCGGATAGCCAGAAAGAGTCTCACGAGATCAGGGAAGACTGATCCGACAACACGGGAAACATATGCTGATCTGAGTCCTTGCTGTTCGCTGCAGGAGGCTAATTTATAATTATGTACCCCCACCGGAGGGGAAGGGGACATATTGTTTTTGGTGTGGATCCCGTTTGCGTCGGCGTAGTATGTTTAAAGCATTATATCTCCTGAACCTATGGATGGATTTTGATCAAACTTGCATAGGCACATCACTAGGATAAGGGAAAACAGTCTTTAGGTCATGATGACCTTGACCTGATTTTAAAGATCACAGCGACCCAAAACAGTCATTTTTGGGCCTGCACTCTATCTCATTAACGAATTGATTAATTTTAATTAAACTTGGTACAATATATAACTACAACAAACAGCAGATTTGATTAGATTTTGGTGACCTTGACCTCATTTCTAGGGTCACAGCGACCCCAAAACAGTCATTTTTTCCCCAAAAATGGCTTGTCTGCACTCTCTCTCATTAACGAATTGATTAATTTTAATGAAACTTGGTGCAATATAATATTACAACAAACCTCAGATTTGCTTAGAATTTTGTGACCTTGACCTCATTTCCAAGGCCACAGCGGCCAAAAAACAGTCTTTTTTGGGCCAAAAATGGCTTGTCTGCACTCAATCTCATTAACGAATTGATTAACTTTAATCAAACTTGGTACAATATATTATTACAAAAAATCGCAGATTTGACTAGATTTTGGTGACCTTGACCCCATTTTCAAGGTCACAGCGATCCAAAAACTCATTTTGGGGGCAAAAATTGTTTGTCTGCTCTCTGTCTCATTAACAAATTAATTATTTTTTGTCAGACTTTGTACAATATATCATTACAACACACCGCAGATTTGGTTAGAAATTGGTGACCTTGACCTCATTTTCAAGTCCACAGCGACCCCAAAACAGCCATTTTTGGGCCAAAAATGCCTTGTCTGCCATTTAACTCATTAACGAATTGACCCATTTTCGTCAAACTTGGTACAATATATCATTACAACAAAGCGCAGGATTGATTAGATTTTGGTGACCTTGACCTCATTTTCAAGGTTACAGCGACCCTAAAACCGTCAATTTTGGGCCAAAAATGGCTTGTCTGCACCCTATCTCATAAACGAATTGACTGATTTTCGTCAAACTTGGTACAATATATCATTACAAAGAACCGCAGATTTGATTAGATTTTGGTGACTTTGACCTTTTCACAAAGTCACACCTTTTTACAAAGTCACAGCGCCCCAAAGACAGTCAATTTTGGGCGAAAAATGGCTTGTCTGCACTCTACCTCATTAACGAATCGATAAATTATAGTCAAACTTGGTAAAATATATCAATACAACATACTACAGACGTGATAAGATTTTGGTGACCTTGATCTTTTTCAAGGTCACAAGCCCCCCCCCCCCCCTCCCCGCCCAAACAGTCAATTTTGGGCCAAAAATGGCTTGTGTGCACTATAAGGCCAAGGTCTCCCGAAACCTGTTCATTTGAGGCCAAAAACGGCTTATCTGTAACCTATAGCATTTAAGAATTTATGAATGTTGGTCAAAATCGGTACAGTATTTAATTACAACCTACCATTTGTCTGGGGATCTGAGCTTTTTAATGACTGTTTGTTTTTTTAAGGTCACAAGCTCCCGAAAAAACTCAGTTTTTGGCCAAAATTGGCTTGTTTTCAGTTTACATTTTGGTGACTTTAACCTATTTATTAAAGTCAAATGGGTGTTTTAAGATATATTTATGGTGGAGGACATTGTTTTCCTCTGAAAACATTTCTAGTTTTAGTGTTTGGTTTAGGACCTAATGGTTTATGCACTAACAAGTGAGAAACTACTTTGATGCGTGTGCAACGTTTCTTATTTCTTGCAGATAAAGTAAATTAATTGACACTTGATTACACAGTATTTTACGAAAGAAATATGACAATGTACACCGAAGACATCCTTATTTAAATTAACGACTAGACAATACAAAAACATTCGCATATGAGATATTGTAACAATATTTTATGTGTGCGTTAAGTTGAATAGACTTTATATCTACATTATCGCACTTCTAGACGAGTTTTATGGTTGGTGAATTCACGAAAGTCAATTCTCAAGACTATAGCGACCGTATCGATGGCACTTCTTGCCCGCCATCTATTGAAAGGCCTTTCAAAGTTAATAGCAATCATGTTATGTTTCCGGCTTAGTGCTACGCGCAGAAAATAGATCTTGAAGGAGTGTGAATAAACTGATAGTATTACCGAAACAGGGTTATAAGAGTAACATTATTTAATAATGCCATAGATCTATACCTCATTTGACAAATGTTAACTTTTGTGGACTTAGTCAAGTCCGCACTTCATAGTCTAATCAAAGATTGTAGATCAATCAACAATTCGTAAAGAAAAAGCGAATGAAGCCGTATATCCGAATGATGGTGTACAGCTGTGTTATTTTTAAACTAGACGTCTGCTCAAAGTGGCATATTAAATAATCCTCTGCATTCGCTGATATACTTTATCAGTATGAATGACTCAATAGTCTGATTAAATCTGGCAGCTCATAATTGCTGTGTAACGGTTTATCCAGCATCATATAATATGACCCCAATATTTATACAGCAGAAATGTTTAAGAGCCATAATGTGAACAAGTCCATATCGATAAGACACCCGTGCGACATAGTGCAGTTTTTCACATCTCCAAAATGGCTGCTTTTCAGATGAAATTCTGAGATATTTTTCTTATTTATACTGCAAATATACGTTGTGGGCACTCGTTAGAACCGCGTCATTGTCTTGGACTAGAAATAAGAAAAATAATGTATATCCCCGTAAACCGGAGTTTTCTCTATATAAAGTATGGTTAAGGGGCTGTTCATTTCACGGACTTGTTCACGTGATGAATGTAAATAACACCCTTGTGATAATACCCCCGCCAATCGGGGCTTGAAGGAATAGATGGGCTGCATGATGCTTCCACGCAGACCTGAAACCGACCCGCACACGAGTTGGATGATCTAAGCATGCCCAGGCAAAGCGGTGCGCGTCGGACCGTCCATGCTTATAAACCCTATTGGTTTCATTGGACGGCAGGGCTTGAGATGTTATTTCATCTCATTGTCGGGTAAAAGTCCCACAAAATTGGAAGCAACGTCTACAAAATGACCTTTACACTGTTGACGGGGACGTCAAACCTCAAATCAAACAAACAAACACCCCTGTGACCCCCTTAATACAGAGAAAGATAGGGTCTACAGGGTATACATTATTAATACAAAGATTGTGGTTACTCGTTAGAACATTTTTATTGAGGCAGTTCCAACGAGCACCAGAAGCCTCCGTGGTTTGGTGGTTACGCTACTCGCCTTGTAAAGCAGGGATCGCAGGATCGATACGGGGCTTCTCCAGACTTTCGGATGAGTCTTTAAACCGAGGGTCTCCGTATGACCTTAACTGTTGTTGGGACGTAAAACTCAAAACACTCACTCACTCTAACGAGCACCTTCAATCGATGTATGAAGCAGAAATGAGAAAGAAAAAAATATTTCCAGACAATAATAATAATAATAAAAAAACCTCGGGTTTTGAGCTGTAAAAAGAATGCGCCTGCTATATAATCATTCAGACGAAAATCAGATAATTATTCACACGTTATGTAGTGTTTCCTTACAAGTAAAAAAACGTTAGTTAGTTTATGCCTGTAGGGTACTGGAAAAATGTGTAAATCCCAATCAAACATGTCCAGTGGTGCAATGCAGCTTTTGTAATCCACCAACTGTGAGGCTTCTCAAGTGAAAGTAAGCCACAGACGACGAATGTTGTGACTGGCATCCTTAGACTTAATGCTGTATTGTTTCTGTATTATTTCAAAAGCAATGAGCTAATTGGTCCTTATCTTTATTTATTGTCTTACACTGACGTCTATAAAACTTACGCTATTAAGTTTATTTGCTTTTTATGCCTTATTAATCACTTCATGTATAATAGTGCTCAAGTACGATGACGTCGATGATGATGATAAGTTAGTGGGAATATATTATGGAAGGTCGTAATTAGTATATTCGACCTTTCGCGGGAACCTAGGAGCTATGCTTCTAGATCATTCGTCTGTGTAGTGCGCGCCAGTGCCAATGTGCTTAAGAGACATCTTGAATTTCCTCCCACCCTCCACACATTAAAATTTTGAACTGACAAGCCGTATGATGGGAGATACATTTTCCACTAAATTAACAGTTCGCAAATTTATGCAACCATTATGCAATTAATTATTGTGTGTGTTAAGCCGCGCTTTCACATGAAACAGTAGAGCGCGCTTATCTCAGCTAGAATTAAACTCCCAGTTTCCCCACTTACTTGTCTTGGTGTTATTGTTTAAAATACTTTTTTGCGGGTACAGCTCGAGCTATTCACTCATACATCATAGTAAAATACATTGATAATCAAATTTAAAACCAATAAAACCAAAATTATCAAGTCATCACGAAAACACGCCTGTATATTTTAACCCCCTTAAACCCCACTTTTAGATAGCGAAAGTGGGGTTTAAAGGGGTATACATTGTTTCTCTCATTTCTGCTCAAACACAAAGATAATCGGTACTCGACACAACCATCTCACCGAGTGCCCACAATCAGACATTAAAAATAGTAGAATTCTTTTGGGAATATGGGATAAAATTGTTAATACATTTGTAAAGGCGTGTATTTGTAATGAAAAAAAAAATCCACATCTCAGAATATCGTCAATAGTTTAAATTATATTTCGAAGGGTTCTTTAATCTGATTTTTTCTTGATTTCAGTACCCAGTGTTAATTTGTAGTAGACCACCACTTAAAATGTTAAAAAGTGGTCTTCTAGACAACTTAAGATTTGGTCTTCTAGACCACTTGCAAACAGTCCAAATGATATTTATAAAAGAGATATTTACCTGTTTATGAATTACAGGACTTTTACCACCGATTGGATTTTTATACCCTTTCAACCCTACAGACCGGTACAGATAGTGTGGATCTCCTAAGAGGGCTCTTCATGATCTACGCTGTTTGCTACTATTCACATAAAGCACAAAGTGATCCACACAGCAATAGACTAGCTACTAGTCGGATATCATATTTTACAGTTAATAAGTAATATTCTTCTATATTTATTTTTTATTTTTACTTCTTTTCCCTCTCTGATAGCACTTTGTTTTGTTTATCTTGGCGTCTCATATGCGACCCAAGCAAGGCTTGAACCCACAGCGATGAAAAACGTCATGATTAAGAGTCAGCGCTCTTATCCACTTGGCCACGGAGGCCCGTTCTAATTATTATACAACACTGTATTTGAAAAAAAAAAACATCATTTTTTCTCATTCCTGCTCCAAGCATAGATTGTGGGTACATGTTAGAATCACCTAAACAGTTTGAGGTGTTTATAACAACAATTATACATAACGAATACAAGCCTATATAATTGTTCTCCCTTAAACCCTACTTCTATATGTTAAAACTAGTTAACATTTGGTATTAATACCGTAGATCACAACCGCCTTGGCAAGGCGATTCTTATAAATTTCCCAGATTCTAAATTTTTATGCCCCGACTATTCGAAGAATAGCGGAAGGGCATTAAGTGTTACTCCTGTCCGTCAGCAAGTCCGTCCATCCATCCGGACGTTCTTACGACACGTACATTCTGGGGTTCCCAATGTTAACTCTATGGAGACTTTAACCCAATAATGTAGCATTGTACAGCCACTAACCCAACAAACACGCATGTTTGGTGTTGTGAGGTTGAACATTTACGGAATAAACCTCATTAAGTATGAAAAGTACAGAACATAAACCCATTATGTATCTGTGGCATGAACGTGCATACGTCCGTCACACTTCATGTCCGGGCCATAACCTTATGGAATATGTTTGTGAAACTTTACAGGTGCATGCTTGGCATTCATGTATCATGAACAAGGAACACAACTCTTGCCTTTTGGTTTTTGAATGATCTGCCATTGACTTAGTTCCTTATAATAAACTGTGTCCGGGCCATAACTCCTAAAACGTACGGAATATATTTATGAAACTTTACAGGTGCATGCATGGAATTGAAATAATGTGTCATGAACAAGATTGTGCTCTACCTTGATAATAACTTCATGCTATACCTGTTACAATTACATATAAACCTTTTGTTTTCTAAATGGTATTTTGGTGGGGGCATCTGTGTCCTATTGACACTTTTTCTAGTTAGCAAGAATATGAAAAAAGAAGTCTGAAAATTCTTTTTTTTTCTAGTCGTAAAATTTTCAATTTATTTGAATAGGCATGTATTAGTAATGGACAAATCTATGTTTCGAACAGAAATAACATTTTCTTTTTTCTCTGGTCTAAACATAATTTGTGGGTACTTGTTAGAATCAGCTCAATGAGGCGGTTGTACCAATTGTACATTCTACGGTATGTTTGGAACAGAAATAAAACTATTTTTCCTTATTTCAGCTCCTAACATCATGGCATTTATTGTGGAATTTGTAAGAACCACCTCATTGAGCCAGTTCTAATAAGTACACATAATCTATGTTTGGAAAATAAATAACATTATTGGTTCTAACATGTAAGAACTGTCTCATTGAGTCGATTCTAACAAGTAAACCAAATCTATGTTTGGAAAAGAAATAACATTAGTTCCCTTATTTCTGCATGAAGCGTGGATTGTGGATCTCAATGAGGCGGTTCTAAAATTCTAGCAAGTATATACAATTTATGATTGGAACAGAAATACCAGCTTTCCTTATTTCTGATGTAAACGTAGATTTTGGGTACTTGACAGAAGTGACTCAGTGCTCTAAAACAAGTTGTGGGTTCTAAACTCCATGACATGGTGCTAAAACATTGATCTTTGGTTCTGTTCACGTTGTACACATGGTATGTTTGAAGTAGTAAATAGGTAACGAAACTCCTGAATTGTCATCTAAACATTAAAAGAATGTCTCCTATAAATATGGTCATGCAAACAGTGCAGACCTTGGTAAGACGCTGATCTAAGTTTGTACTATATAATTCAGTCAGTTTCTAATTTCATAAAAGTTTTCAATCTTATCATCACGAAAACATGCCTATATATTTTTGACGCCCTTAAACCCCACTTTTATATAGTAGAACTGGGGTTTTCAGGGATATATATTTTGTCTCTTATTTCTGCTCAAAGACATAGGTTGTGAGTACTCGTTAGAACCATCTTGGCGAGGCGCTTCTAACGAGCACCCACAACCTATGTTTGCAGTGAAAAAAAAAAAGATCACATATTTTTCTGCAGAAAAGGAACCAACTAAGAGACGTGAAAAAATGCACTATGTTGCATGGGTGTGTTAAAATAATGTATACATACTTTATTTTGTACAAAAAAAATCACTTTTTTCTGCATTATGATATTTTCTTCAAAACTATAGCTGATTGAATTTTGGAGTGTGTAGCACAGTGACCTCTGACTAAAATGCCAGTTGGGTACAGAAAAGCTATAAACATTTCATGACTGCAGCTGTAATCAATTATTTACTAAGCAGAATCTTCTGAGGTAAAATTCGTATTGTACTAGACCTTGATGTCTGAGACAAGATTAAAGTCTAACAAGGTTTCATATTTGATAAAAAGACACATGAGGGTTGGTCATTGGTCAATATGACATCAAGGTCTAGGAGCTAGACTAGCACAGCAACAGATCTATGATATTCGCGTAGCGAATCAGAAGCTTTTGAAATGATTATCTCGTTACAGATCATTTAAACGGAAAACACAGGTCCAATTATTTTTCTTACTTCTGCTCAAGAACATAGAGTGTGGGTATTCGTTAGAAACGCGTCTCCTACTAGTAGACAATTCTAACGAGTACCCGCAGTCTATCTTTTTTTTTTTTTTTTTTTTTTTATTTGCAGAAATGAAAATACTATCAGCTGATTTTTTTTTTTTTTTTTAAATTTCAATATTGATTCATAGTCCAAAACATGAAAACTGATGTTTACATGTGGTATCCTTCTGTGCTAACAGAGACAACGTGATAACATTACACGTACGACAGTACTTCAGTGTATCCGCCTCGAATGGCCGTCGTCTTTCATATATCTACAGTTACCATAATTCGAGGATTTTAGAGACAAACATATTTACAGTATGTATACTTCTATTTCCAAATACGCGTAGCACAATTCAACACGTGTCTCTATATATACTTCGACTGTATTTAAGTTCGACCCTCGCGACAAACCCACCCTAAAAGTAACTTTAATATACAAAATGACACAAATATTGATACTTGCATAATAAACCCTATTTTTGTCTCTATACTGTCCTTGTCAGTCCATGTGCAGTCCTTATCTGTCTTTGTCAGTCCTTGCATGTCCTTGTCAGTCACAGCAGTGTTTAGTACGACTCCCATCCCTACCCTCTCCTCCCATAACCCTTTGTTGTCTGCTGATTACTGTACAAGTCATTAATCAACGCAAATAGTATGGGCTCAGATCAGCCTGTTCCTTAATTTTTAGCTCACCTGGGCCGATGGCTCCAGAGCTTATAGGATGGTAGTCCCATGCGTCGTCCGTCCACACTTTTGAGCAGCTATATCTCTGCAGCCTGCAGGCAGATTTCAATCATTTCTCATCTGTAGCATGCCTCTGGTGGGGCATTGATAACATAAGCTTTTTTTCGAAATCGCAAGAAAACTTTGGTTGCTATGGCAACCACAAGGTCCCATAGACTTACTTTGGAAAATGCTTGTCATTATCATAGCGCCTTCAGTTTTAATCGGATCTTTCTGAAACTTAGATGTAAAGTGGCTGGGGATAAAAACTCGGATGAGTTCGGAAACCGGCCAAGTCGGCCCATTTATCATAGAGTAACGTCCCTTTGGTTGCTTAAAATGCCGCTGTTTGACTTTGTCATCATCGCAGCCCCTTCAATTTTGACCGGGTCTTTCTGAAACTTATATGTAAGCTGGCTGGGTATAAAAACTCGGATGAGTTCGAAAACCGGCCATGTCGGCCCATTTATCATAGAGTTACGTCCCTTTGATTGTTGAAAATGCCGATTTTTCATATTGTGATCACCGTAGCCCCTTCAGTTTGATCGGATCTTTCTGAAACTTATATGTAAGGTGGCTGGGGATAAAAACTCGGATGGGTTCGAAAACCGGTCAAGTCGGCCTATTTCTTATTGAAATTGATTGCCCTTTGATTGCTGAAAATACCGATTTTTGACCTTGTCATTACCGCAGCCCCTTCAGTTTCGATCGAATCTTTCTGAAACTCATAATTATATAAGGTGGCTAGGGATAAAAACCTTTGATTGCTGAAAATGACGATTTTTGACATCACAGTGGCCCCTTCAGTTGTGATCGGATCTTTCTGAAACTTATTTGATAGGTAGCTGGGGATAAAACCTAGGATGAGTACGAAAACCGGCCAAGTCGGCCCATTTTTCATGGAGTTACGTCCCTTTGATTGCTGAAAATGCCGATTTTGTACCTTGTCATCACCGTAGCCCCTTCAGTTTTGAACGAATCTTTCTGAAACTCATATATAAGGTGACCGGGTATTAAAACCTTTGATTGCTGAAATTGCTGATTTTTGACCTTGTCATCACCGTAGCCCCTTCAGTTTTGATCGAATCTTTCTGAAACTCATATATAAGGTGGCTGGGGATAAAAACCTTTGATTGCTGAAAATGCCGATTTTTGGCCTTGTCATCACCGTAGCCCCTTTAGTTTTGATCGGATCTTACTGAAACTTATACGTAAGGTGGCTGGGTATAGAAACTCGGATGAGTTCGTATACCGGCTAAGTCGGTCCATTTATCATAGAGTTACGTCCCTTTGATTGCTGAAAATGCCGATTTTTGACCTTGTCATCACCGTAGCCCCTTCAGTTTTGATAGGATCTGTCTGAAACTTATATGTTGGATGGCTTGTGATAACAACTCGGATGAGTGCGAAAACCGGCCAAGTCAGCCAATTTATCGAACCGAGTTACATCCCTTTGATTGCTGAAAGTGCCGATTTGACCTTGTCATCACCTTCAGTTTTTATTGGATCTTCCTGAAACTTACATTCAAGTAAGTCAGGGATAAAATCCCCGCCCATCGGGGCTTAAAGAAATGGATGGGCTGACTGATGCTTCAACACAGAGCTGAAACCGACCTGCACACGAGTACTGGTAAACCGCTTAGAGGATCTAAGCATGCCCAGGCAATGTGGTGCGAGTCGGCCCATCCATGCTTATAAACCCTATTGGTTTCATTGGGCGGCAGGGCTTGATGTTATCTCAATGTCGGGTGAAATTATGTCCCCTACCGGAGGGGAGGGGGACATATTATTTTTGGTGCGGATCCCGTTTGCGTCGGCGTCAGCGCCGTCGTAGCCTGTTTGAAGCGTTATATCTTCTGAACCTATGGATGGATTTTGACCAAACTTGCATAGACACATCACTAGGATAAGGGAAAACAGTCGTCATGATGACCTTGACCTCATTTTCAAGGTCACAGCGACCCCAAAACAGTCATTTTTGGGCAAAAAGGGGTTTGTAACGAATTGATTAAATTTCATCAAACTTGTTACAATATATCATTTCAACAACCCGCAGATTTGATTAGATTTTGGTAAACTTGACCTCATTTTCACGGTCACATCGACCCAAAAACAGTCATTTTTGGGCCAAAAATGGGTTGTCTGCACTCTCATTAACGAATTGATTAATTTAATCAAACATGAAACAAAATATCATTACAACACTCCGCAGATTTGTTTAAATTTTGGCGACCTTGACCTCATTTCCAAGTCACAGCGACCCAAAAAACCCGTCATTTTTGGGCCAAAAATGGCTTGTCTGCATACTATCTTATTAACGAATTGATTAATTTTTATCAAACTCGATACGACGTATCAATACGACAAACCGCATATTTGCGTAGATTTTGGTGACCTTCTGCTCATTACCAAGGTCACAGCGACCCAAAAAGGTCTTTTTTGGGGCCAAAAATGGCTTGTCTGCACTCTATCTCATTAACCAATTGAATAATTTAATTCGTACTTGGTACACAATATCAGTACAACATTCCACAGATTTGATTAGACTTTGGTGACCTTGACCCCATTTTCAAGGTCTCAGCGACCCAAAAGCTGTCATTTTTTGACCAAAAATGGCTCGTCTGCACTCAACCTCATTAACAAATTGATTTATTTTCGTCAAACTTATTGTGTTGTTGTTTGTTACTACATACTGTGTGTGTCGCTTGTGTCTTTTTGTTTTGGATGGCCATTTGGCCATTTTGTGGGAAAGTAACTGTCCTTGTGGCCATCCTTTGTTTAGGTTTCCATTATGGTCTGGTCTCTTCATGTTTGTGTTTCTTTCCCTTTGGTGTCTTTGTGGGTGGAGTAAGTTAATTGTATCGATTCCTGATCGTTTTTTTTTTTTTTTACTTCTACTATGGTACAATATATCATTAAAACATATGCAGATTTGGTTAGAAATTGGTGACCTTGACCTTATTTTCAAGGTCACAGCGACCCAAAAACAGCCATTTTGGGGCTAAAAATGGCTTGTCTGCAAAATTATGGTGGGGGTTATTGTTTTCCTCTGAAAACATTTCTAGTTTTAATGTTAGGTTTAGGACCGAATGGTTTATGCACTAAGAAGTGAGAAACCATTTTGTGCAACGTTTCTTAAGTAAATTAATTGACACTTGATTACACCGTATTATTCAGACATCAATTCGTTTACGAAAGAAATATGACAAGGGTACACCGAAGACATCCTTATTTAACTTAACAACTAGACAATACAAAAAAGCATTCATATTTGAGATATTGTAACACTATATTTGTACGTTAAGTGGCAATAGTACATTTGAATATACTTTATATCTACATTGATGCGTTTTAAATAAAGAGGGGCGGACTGCAATTGCTTAGGATGGTTTAAATAGGAAACAGATGTCCCTAAACAAAATAAGTGTAAATATTAAATACAAAATATGAGAAGGTTAAGGTTTCAGTATTTGAGTTGTTTTAAGAGTGCACGGGTTTTTCGTTTCACTGACCGTTCCAAGTCGCGGTTTATTTTTGTTATGGTTTGTCTTTGAGAGTGTATGTCGCTTATATTTCCGCTATTGATGTTGCCATTAGGGCCTAGATATTTCATGTTTGTGTTTTTTTCCCTTTGGTGTCTCTGATGGGAGCTGAATTGTATCGATTTTCTGATCATTGCCTTCACTTCTATTTTAAAGTGATATTGTCAGGACATTTTCATGATTTTTATTTTGGAATTGTTTTCCTTATTTTACCATTTGAATACAGTGCAAAATTTTAAGGCCTAGACGAAACAATGTATGCGTGCCCGTTCAGGACCCTTTCGTCAACCTACGTACAAAATAGAAGTGAAGGCAATGATCAAGAATCGATACAATTAACCCACAGCTTCCATCAGCGACACCATAGGGAAAGAAACACATATATGAAACAATATACTCTAATGGAAACATCATTAGCGGAAAGCTAAAATGACAGTTACTTTCACACAAAAATCACCTATTGGCTTCTCAGAACAAAAAGATATAAGCGATATACAGATTGAAAGACAAATATAAACCGCAAAAGAAAAACCGCCTTGGAACGGGCAGTGAAAAAAATCTCAGTGGGGCCTAAATCGATTTTACACAGCCGCAATCCTCGCCCATACTTCCGTCAAGATTTAGACAAATAATTTGTTCAGTGGGCCAAACGCATCAGTGCAACATCTCCGAGAACACGTTAACCAAACAACGACAGAGATGAAACGACGATAAGGCCTCGACCGCTAGAAAAAAAACTGATATGCTGGGGCAAAAGAAAATCAGTATTTAGACTCCAAACATTGCAAGTATAAAAATTCCTGAATTTGTACACTAATTCACCATAAAATTCGGACTCCGAAATACCTTGTTGCAGAAGAGATTTGTCAAACATTGAATTTTGAAATTAAATCGGAATCACGTCTTTAAACTTTAGAAAGGACTTTGCTTAGTTTATGATAACGATGATCCTGATTAAGACGTTTAGAAGTTAACAATATATCACGAGTGTTGAAGTCAGTTACATGACTAGAAACTCTGGAAAATCGAGTTAATTGTCGTATATAAACACCATAGGGAGATGAACGAGGCACATCACCATCCAAGAAAAGAAAATTTACAATTTTCAAAATCAAAATCATCGCGTTTATCATAAATTTTGCTGGACACAAACCATCTACAATAGATGGATTTTATCCAAAACGGCGCCTCGGTATCAGGAGAATTTTCTTTATTCAACTGAGGTCCTCGGTGGAGTGTGGGTGGTGGGGGATTGGGGGCTAAATTTGACTGATCAAACCATCGAAATAGGTATTGTCGATATGTAATACATCATCCAAATACCTAGAAGTCCGGCTAAAGGCTTCAATGGCTTCAGGTTTTTCTACATTTAGAATTACATGTATGTGGTCCTGAAGAAGGACCGATATTTTTACCTGTTTTCGATTAGGTTCTGCGCAGCTGAGGAGCTATCTTTCTCATTACGTGACCTATCGTTTTCATGATGTAGCATCGGCGTTGCATACGTGTCAAGAAAATTCTGTTCTTTCTAAACAAATGCATGGCTTTTTTCCTTTCAAAGGTAACCAAAGAACTCCCAAGATTTTTCAGAAACAGTTCCCTCTCTCTCGAAATAAAGATCGATCACGGACTTCTATGCCAATGCGTCTGTTAGCAAGCGCCGATGCCACCTCCAATTGTCCCAACATTTGGTCTTCAACCATGTTTCTGAGGAGATCAGTTCGCTCTGCCTGCCCAGCACTCCCAAGCCAAAATAGGTAATTAGTATGTTCTCTTGCGTGAGACATTGTTTGTTATGAACACGCGTCGAGTAATAAACCATGTGTACATAGCTTCCTATTGGCCATATATACGACTACAACGTAAGATGCAAAACTGCGTATTCTTGATATAGTTAGGCCTTTTTTAGTTGTACGATAATATTAGACTTTGTAATACATATACGTATATAAACACCATAGGGAGATGAACGAGGCACATCACCATCCAAGAAAAGAAAATTTATACCCCACTGAGATTTAGGCCCCACTGAGATTTTTCTAATTCAAAGTAATGTTGGTTGGTGCCTGATGCTTTGTCTCTGGTCGGGCCCATCGGAGTCAAACTGTTGGTTTTCTTTTGTCGAGTCCTCACCTCTGTGGTTCTTTGATTTTTTGTGTTCACGGAGATGTTGCACTGATGAGTTAGGAGGCCTTCATGCAGACTGGCAGACTGAACAAATTATTTGTCTAAATCGCGACGGAAGTAAGGGCGAGGATTGTGGCCACGTAAAATCGATTTAAGCCCCCCCCCCCCCCAGTGGAAATCATTCAACTGACCGTTCCAAGGCGGTTCTTCTGTGGCGGTTTACTTATGGTGTTGTTTGTTACTTACTGTGTGTATCACTTGTGTCTTTTTATTGGGGATGGCCATATGGCCATTTTGTGGGAAAGTAACTGTCCTTATGGCCTTCCTTTGTTTAGGTTTCCATTATTGTCTCGTCGCTTAATGTTTGTGTTTCTTTCCCTTTGGTGTCTTTGATGGGTGGAGTAAGTTAATTGTATCGATTCCTGATCTTTGTTTTACTTCTACTTTGTAGTTGCTGCAATGCAGGACAATCTTCTGAGAAATTCAAATAACTTTGCTATATCACCATGTTAAAAAGTCCTTGTAATAACAATCTAGACCCCAATTTATAATGCTAGTGAGGCTGAGATTTAAAGGGGGATACATTATTTTCCTTTTTAACTCTCCGAGTACTCGTTTGAACCGCATCGAAGACTATGTTTGAAGCATAAAAAGAAAAATATCAGAAAGTTTCACCAGAAAAAAAAAAAAACAGAGATAAGAAAGAAAGAAAACACTTTGTCGCACAGATGTGTAATTGTAATGTTTTTGGACGGATCTTAAAAGATTTGTTGAGTCACTGTTTATGCAAGACTGGAATTGGTTGAAATTGAAGTGTTTCCTTAAAATGAATTGCTTCCATTTCCTTCACCTCTATTTATGCAAGTTAAAATAAAATTTAACCAATTAAAAATGACTGTATATATCTATTTAATCACTGCATTGTGTAAACAAATACAATCATTATTATCCATACCAGCTTCCCTGATATAGTATTTAACTTTTCTGATCAGTGTTAAATGCAGGACGATGGCGCTCATTAGAACTGCATTAAGGCAGACTAAAAGAGAATACCCACTATATTTAGCGAAACTAAAAAACTGATGTATACAACATGTAAACCCCACATTTCTGTGTAGGTGTGGGATATTTAGGGGTGTTCATTTCACTGGCTGGTTAGGAGGATGTGTATATAGCTTTACCAGGGTAACATTCCAGTCTAGTACTACTAATTTTAATAAAAACGCTGGCATGCTTGGCCATAAAATCAGGATTAATTATAACAAGGTTACGACCACATGTTCATAACGGTTGATAATTCTACACTACGGAGGCAAGAGCTGTCAAAAAGCGATTTATTCCTTTGCTCAATCTGAGTAAAATTCAGGCAGCAATACCTAGGAGTATATAAATGACTTTTGTTTATGGAAGTAAAGAGTCCCTTGCGAAAAAGAAATTTATTCTCTTAATGTTCATTAAACCGTCTTGCTAAAATCTTTTTTGTATAGCCTTCGGCCATATTGTTCATTTGAATTTCGCCCTGGAACGTTTTCATAATGGTGGGTCGTTTTGTGTTTGTGTTTCTTTCCATTTGGTGCCTTATATTGGAGGTGTGAGATAATCCTGATCATTGTCGTTACTTCTATTTTGTAGTCGAATTCGACGAATGCTTTGCTCATTCACCATACACTCGCAGCGGTTGCTCTAAACACATATTATTTTCGGAAATAAAAGTAAAGCAAATCGAATTGTATTTAATACAAAACAATATCTGTTCTTAATCAAGAAGTGTGTTTTAAAGTATATAGGACAAAATCACAAGCTAAACATTATTTTAAACAATAGAAACTGAACCTTGTAAGCTGCACAGTATAGGCTGAATGGACATTTTGACTGGAATTCTAGCAATGTGACTGGCACATGTGCTTTGTCTGTAAAACTGAAACACTCATCAGTATGAGCTGTATACATTGACTATTTCGGAAAAGGTAACGGAAACCTTTGCTAGGTAATGTAGGTTGAATTACATGCATATTGAAATTTGACCTTTTGATCTCTTCCCATGGCCTCTGGTGTGTGGATGCTTGAATCTAGATATTAAAACACAATGAATTCCATTAGACTAGCTACTAGTCAAATATCATATTTGTTAGTTAATAAGTAATATTCTTTGTATATGTTTCACTTCTTTTTCCCTCTCTGATAGCAACTTGTTGATATCCGACTAGGACTCACAGGAGTGATTGGCATTTATTGCTTCTTTATGATCCTTATCTGATTCACCAGGTTGTTAAAAGTATGGTTCTGCATAAGCCAACCTCGTCATTTTTCAAACGATCCCTGACTTACGACTGTATTTGAATTCCGGCATATTTACACAAAAACATTTTAGAAATTTATAAACTCTTCATGAAAGGTTTTGGGACATTTTGAAACCAATTGTAAAAACAAGATGTGAAGATGTAAGGTTTAAGGCGGTGTTGGGTAGATGCATCGATTCCTTATAATTGCCTTCACCTCTATTTTAAATAATGAGATAATTGCATCACATTTTGTTTACCACAAAGGTTTATATTGTTTCTTTCTTATTTTTTTTTCTGCTCCAAGCAACTCAATGAGGCGGTTATGCCAAAAATGCAACACAATGTTTTGAACAGAAATACCATTATTTTCCTTATTCCTGAGATTACGAGTACTTTTTAAGGCAGTTCTAACATTATTATACAAATCTATGTTTCGAATAGATAATAGTATTTCCTTTACTATGCGCCAAAGATAGATTGTAGTTGTTTTTTTTTTGTTTTTTTTTTTTGTTTTGTTTTTTTTTAACTTGATGTTTAACGTCCCCGTGAACACTGTAAAGGTACCTGTTAGAATAAGCTCACTGAGGTGGTTGTACCAAAACAAAACTATATTCTTGGGGCAGAAATAACCCTATTTTCCTTGTTCCTGTTCCTAACATTTCTCCTGGAATTTGTAAGAATCCCCTCACTTAGTCGGTTCTAACCTACGTTTGGAACAGAAATATTTTTGCTCCAAACGTAGATTGCGGGTACTTGTTAATACCAACTCACAGAGTCGCTTCCAATAAGCACAAACAATCTATGTTTAGGACAGAACCTAACATTTTGTAAACCGCCCCAATGAGTAGGATCTAACATGTACTCACAATCTCTGTTTAGGACAGAAATAAAATAATTTTCTTCATTTCTGCCCCTAACATTTATTGCGGTTTTTGTAAACCGCCTCATTGATTCGGTTCTAACAAGTACACACAATCAATGTTTGGAACAGAAATAACATTATTTTCCTTATTTCTGCTCCTTACGTGTATTGTGGTATTTGTAAGCCCCGCCTCATTGAGTCGGTTCACACTAGTTTCCATATTTTGCCTCCAAACATTCATTGTGGTACTTGTAAGAACCGCCTCTTTGTGTCGGTTCTAAGAAGTATACATAATCTATGTTTTGGACAGAAATAACACTATTTCCTATATTTCTGCTCCTAACATTTATTGCGGTATTTGAAAGAACCTCCTCATTTAGTTGGTATTAATAGGTTCACAAGATGTATGTGTAGGACAGAAATAACACTGTTTGTTCTTATTTGTGCTCCTACTATTTATCGTTATATTTGTAAGAACCGCCTCTTTGAGTCGGTTCTGATAATGTCTGGGGCAACACATATAACAATTTTCCTTATTTCATCTCTTATTAACATCTATTTTGAACAGAAATAAAATACATGTGCTTTTCTTATTTCTGCCTCAAACGTAGATAGAGGGCAAGGAGGCAGTTTTAGCGTTTTCATATAGCAAGTCGCCAGTTCGAGTCCGGTTTTCGTCGCATTTATTTCAACTTCATTTAGATTTATGTATTTATTTAAGTAAAGAATGTCATGATTTTCTGAAAGAATCTGTTATTTCAGTGCCTCTGGCGCTTTGATTTAGTAAGTTGTAACATTTAATGACTTAAGCAGAATTTCGCATTGACCTGATCGGTCGCCGATTTAAGTAGCAAAAAAAAATTACAGTTGTTTCTCCTAGCTCAGTTTGGCGGATAGGGCTCTGGAGAAACCCATAAATGAAAAAAAAAAAACAAAAAAAAAAACACAACTTCGCGATGATTTATCTGTGCGCATAACAAAAAAAAAAAAAAAAACAAAAAAAAAAAACAAAACAAGAGCTCCGCAAGCGGGACATTATACGTGCGTGGCAATTAGTAAGATGCAGCATATATATAGATGAAGATATATACGAAATTGAAAACAACTTCACGTGCTCAGAAGAATGCCTGTAACGACCTGTAACGGATGTGGAGAATTCTATATAGGCCAAACTGGTGGAAAACTACGCACAAGGCGTACAATCCATGCCCAACAAATAAGAGACCCCTCGACAAGAATGATACCTTTAAGCGCCCATTTGGATGAGTTTTGCAATACGGAACCCAAATTCCAAATGTTCCCATTCTTCAAAATGAACAGTGATAGCGCTTCCGCTAGGTTTTACAAAGAAAATTACTTAATTGAGTGTTTTAAGCCCAAACTAAATGCTTTACATTAATAACAAACAGCTACCGCCATTAAGGTACCCTGTGACGCTACGTTGAACGCGTCATAAACAGTTGCTAAGTAATTACCTCACCAGTTTCTAACGTCACTGCCATACTGATGAGTTGCTAAACGAAATGCATTTGTTTTTGTGACTATTAAAGAAAATCTTGAGCATGTTGTATATATATATGTATATTTTTAACAACCGGTTTCATCCATGATGGAATTTTCAAGTTAACAATGATGTTTATTATTGTACGTTAAAGTGACGTAAACGTCAATAGTTATTTATTTTTCCCGTAACGCTCAATAAAAGCTGACGCTTTTGTGTTTTTGAGACGTTACGTATTTACATATGAGCCGTCGTAAGATAACGGCGTAAAAAGCAAATGAAGTACAGGACACAGCGATCAGCGGAGACTCAGATCGGCCCGCGCAATCGCGCAATCCGATCAGAATCCTCACCGATCGCATATACATGCACACACCACAGGACACAGGATAAATATCATGCTCAGCCGAGCCGAGCACGAAAAAAAGGTTGCAGAACCTCGGGCCTGATTGAGCCAGCGCATGAAAAATCCCACAAGAAGGTTTGAGCGATCAGTGGAGACTCAGATCAGCCTGCGCAATCGCGCAGTCCGATCAGAATCCTCACTGGTCGCATATTATATATATATATATATATATTGAACATTCAATGTTATAATGATTCAATCAATATACGTGCATGCATATGTACATATATATTAATAACTTTCGTGTCCGTCTTATTTTTCTATATATATATATATATTCTTACCTGAGGCGTTATCCGGAAACAAACTATGTCTAGAAAATCTGTGAAAGGGGAATAACTGGTAATATTTTGCAGACTGTAACCTCAAAATAATATGCACTGTTCCACATCATGGTCATGATATATAAAGTCCGTCTTATTTTTCTATATATATATATATTCTTACCTGAGGCGTTATCCGGAAACAAACTATGTCTAGAAAATCTGTGAAAGGGGAATAACTGGTAATATTTTGCAGACTGTAACCTCAAAATAATATGCACTGTTCCACATCATGGTCATGATATATAAAGTTTCAGCTTCACCAGATGTAAAATGTAGAAGTTATCCGGAAACGGAATGTTTGGAAAAATCTGTGAAAGGGGTTTAACACTGGTAATTTTTGGCGGACCGTAAGCTCAAAATAATATGCACTGTTCCATATCATGGTCTTACTGTTTGTTTCCGCCTCATCGCATGTTAAATGTAGGAGGAGTTATCCGAAACAATGTTTACAGAATTTTTCAAAGGGGCATAACTCTATTATTATTTGGTGGATGGTAACCTCGAAAAAATAAGCGCTGTCCCACATCATGGTCTAACTATATAATCATATGAAGTTTCAGCTTGGTCAGATGTAAACTGTATGAGTTATCCGGAAATAAAAATTAAATTCAAAGGGGCATAACTCTATTATTATTTGGTTGACCGTAACCTCGAAACAATACGCGCTGCCCCACATCATGGTCTTACTAAACCTGATCGGATGTAAACTGAAAAAGGAGTTATCCGGAAACGAAAAAGTTTACAACAAATCAAAGGGACATAACTCAATAACTATTAGGTGAACCGTAACCTCGAAAGAATTTGCGCTGCCCCACATCATGGTCTAAATATGTATGAAGTTTGAGCCTGATCCAATGTAAACTGTAGGAGGAGTTATTCGGAAACAAAAACTTGACTGAAATTTCAAAGGGGCATACCTCTATTATTATTTGGTGGACCGTAGCCTCTAAACAATATGCACTGCCCCATATCAGGGTCTAACTATGTATGAAGTTTCAGCTTCATCGGATGTTAATTGTGGAAACGAAAAGTTTACAAAAAATCTAAGGGGCATAACTCTATGAATATTTGGTGGACCGTAACCTCGAAAGAATATGCGCTGCCCCACATCATAGTCTAACTATGTATGAAGTTTGAGCTTGATCGGATGTAAACTGTCAAGGTGTTATCCGGAAACGAACAGTTTACAGACGGACGGACGACAGGGGGTATAACATAATACGTCCCGTTTTTTCAAACGGGCGTATAAAAAGAAGAAATTTTACTGAGCACGTCCAGAAGCTCATAAAGATATATGCAAAGTATTATCAATTGTATGATGATCACTGCAATGTTATAATGATTCAATCAATATACGTGCATGCATATGTACATATATATTAAAGTAAAATATACTCACTAAATCCATGAACGAGTACGAACAACAATGAAACGTACAAATCTTGCAATACGTAACTTTCAATTGCATACCGCATAGAAAAATAAGACGGACACGAAAGTTATTCCTGCAAGAAATGATATACGTGTGGTCAGTAAACCTACCTGTCAGACGCTTTTCTCGAAAGCATCCTAAGCAACTTGTTAAAAATTGCATCTTGGAATAGCTTAAATCGTACGTCCAAAGCACACACCGAAAAGAACATCTTTCTCATTGTTGTAGAACAACGTTGTACTTAGGTAAGTGGGCTGTATGGTGCTTGCACGCAGAGCTGAAACCACCCGCATTTGGTTACTGGCAAGCCGCTGAGAGAGTCTAAACCTCGCAAGCAAATAGGTGGGAGTCGGACCATCCATATACAAAAGCCCAATTGGTTTCATTGAACGGCAGGGCTTGTGATGTCATTTCTTCTCAATGTCGGGTAAAAGTCCCACAGAATTGGAAGCAACGCCTCCAACATGACCTATATAGGTTTGAGGGGGGTGGGGGGGTCAAACCTCAAATCAAACAAACTTGAGTGTAAGGTTTCCCGCAACGATTCAATGTACTCGTTTTAGCTCACATATCACCATTACGTGAACAAGTCCGTGAAAAGAACATCCCCATAACCCCACTTATTATTGATAGAACTGGGGTATACATTATTTTACTTATTTTTCTCCGAGACATAGCTTGTGGGAACTCGTTAGAACCGCCTCAGTGAGGCGGTGCTAACGAGTACCCACAACATATGCTTGCGGTATTAATGAGAAAAATATAAAGGATTTTCTTCAGCAAAATAGCCATTTTGGAGATGTGAAAAAATGCACTATTTCGCACGGATGTGTTATCTTAATATAAACACGATGCACTCAACGGGTTCCATGGCATAGTGAATAGAAGTTTATCGAAAGGTCTTTCGCCGCTGTGGTTCGAGCCTAGCTCGGGAAACATGTTTAACATCAAGCTCTTCAAATGAAAGTCAAGTGGTTTTCTACGGTCATTTCGGTTTTCGTCCACCTCTGATTAAAGATTGGCTGTTGATATAAGTGAAGTAATTTTGAAATGGCCGTGTAACCCCCAGCCCCCCAGCCCCCCCCCCCCCACACACACACACAAACACAAAGCAAGATACAGTGAGAAATTAAAATATTTTTAACACTGCCATCGTTTTATTTTAGCAGTTATGTCCGTATCACCAGTTAAAGACAAACTCATCGCCATGTTTGTCAACCTGATCAGTCCCTCCGACATTCAAAATTAATTGCACGACCCGCAGAAAAAGCGACCGACTATAGTCGGTTGATTTTGTAAGAGTGCCCTAAAATCACCGCGTCATTCTGTCAGTCTGTTTGTCCGTCCGTAACCCGTTTGTGAAAATTGGTGATCGTGACTTAACCGATTGGAATATTTAAATAATTTTTGGCATACTGATAGATATCAATGAGATCTAACCAATGAACTTGCCAAATATAACATTCCATTTAGTATAGCCTCACCGAGGCGAAAAATGTGAAAATTTTCGAACTGCTTCTCCTCGGAAACAGTTGGGCCGATTGAAGTCCAATTTCATATGGAGCCTCTTTGGGATGGGTAAAACCAAAATTTGCTCATGGGGTCCAGGTCACATGACCAAAATGGCCGCCAAGCCATATATGGTAAAAACCCTTCAAAAATAGTCTTCTCCAGAACCACTGGGCAGATTTCCACGAAACTTGATAAATAGCATCTGGGACGTAGGCCCATCATAAAGTGCTAAAGTGGTGACCCTGGGTTGACCTTGACATTCTTTGTGCCTAGGTCAAACTTTGACACGTATGCTTTTGTATTGGACAACTAAGAATGCATTTTATCTGCAAACGATTCAGAATACAGTACTAAAGTATAAGATAATTTTTTTGCTCCTTACGATAAGGCGCATTTATTGGGGGAACCGTCCAGGTCACATGACCAAAATGCCCGCCATACCCATATATGGTGACACTCATAAAGCTAAAAGCATCCGGCGGGTCGTGCACTTCAGCTGAAGCACTGGTTATTACATATGATTCTGGTTTAGCAGACTACTCGTTCTTTTAATTTTGTTTGTTTGATTTGAGGTTTAACGTCCCCGTCAACACTGTAAAGGTCATTTTGGAGACATTGCTTCCAATTTTGTGGGACTTTTACCCGACATTGAGATGAAATGACATCTCAAGCCCTGTCGTCCAATGAAACCAATAGGGTTTATTAGCATGGACGGTCCGCCTCGCACCGCGGTTCCTGGACAGGCTTAGATCCTCTAAGCGGTTTACCAGTACTAGTGTGCGGGCCGGATTCAGCTCTGCGTGGAAGCATCATGCAGCCCACGTTCTTTTAATAAGATCTGGTTTAGCAGATAACCATAATTTATTTATTCATTTACCCATTTATTTATTTCAATAAATCATTTAATGCAGACATTGTAAAAAGTGCTCCCATCTTTGATGCTGTACTGGAAGGTGGGCGAGGGATGCGGTCATGGTACGTTCTTTTGCACCTCTATCAATCTTTTTCCATGTACACTTTCCCCCCCCCCCCCCCCCCCCAAAAAAAAAGGCTGATTTATATTTATAACTATGCCCATTGTTGCTTTCATTAGGGTCTGTTTCCTTTTTTCTGGGGTCTTTTGCGCCTTGTTGCATATTTCCGCTCTTTTTGCGTCTTTTTGCGTCTTTCCGGTGTTTATGTACCTCGCGTGAAACAATTCAATATGAACGGTGTTTAATAAAATAGATTAAGGAGCTTTCTGTCATAAAAATTATCTTTTTTTTTATTCTACGAACACCAACACCCTTGTTATGGGAAATAAATAAACAAAAAGACAATCGGAAAGTTTCATCATCAAACTTATAGGTTTTGTTTGAGTTGCGGTTTTACGTCCCAGTCAACGCTATTTGGGTCGTTTCGGGGATGTAACTTCGATTGTAAATCAGTTTATGAAATAAACTCAACATGGTATGCCTAAATTTTTAAATAAACGTTGTTGTGGAATATTCAATTCAGTACAAAATGGATTAGTGTGCATACATGTATGCAGAGAATGATGGCTAAAAATGATGAATGTTAAATGTTCTAACAGGCACCCTCAACCTATGTTTGTAATATGAAAGTAGAAAAAAAATCACAAATTTTCCTCAGAAAAATAAACTCTTATCATTTAGAAAAAGAAGTAACGCACTGTTCATGGAAACGTTTGCATTCTTTTCTGCCATAGTTGTAAAATGACGTGTGTTTTATGCCAAAAAAAAAAAAAAAAAAAAAAAATTGCAAATTTGTCATATTCCTATGGTATATATAACAAACATAACGCAGCAGAAGCTTTAGCTATCACTGTTTGAGATAACGTGAGTGAACTGTATAAAATTGTATTTTATTTTATATTTTTTTTTTTTTTTTTGCATTTTGTGTCGCGCACGATAAAGTTCTTACCGAAACCCATAATTAGCCCGGCCCGCCCTGTGCACAGAATGGGAGGCCAAAATATGTGACGGATGGCGCGGTCATATTAGCACAAGCACACTATGCACTAATCACTTGTTTGTATTACAGGTACAGTTGGGACCCCGGGGACAAGGAACTGGACACAGCTACACTGATCCTAGCGCACAAATGGGGTCCCAAAGCACTAATCACACTTTTCTATTTCAGGAACGAGAGGAGGCTCATCGGGGAGCCTCAGAACAACATCCTGAGGGCACCTGAGAGAAAGCCCGTACTGGGCTCCCCCTGGGTACCAACAGGATGAAGTCCCCGGGAGTATGCAAAGCGAAGGCATAAATACTGCCAGAACAGAGCATACAAACGGGGACAGGTCACGCGCTAAATATCTTTATAGGCGGGGAAACGGCAATAGCCACCATTTGCTAGGTATTTGGAAATAGGAAGTCCCTTAAAATGCCTTTTGGAAGACCGTTCAAAAATAAAAATTAGCGGGATTGCAAAATGGCTGATTAGCCTCATCACCGCCTTTCCCAAACAAAAACATACCTCCAAACACATCACGAAGACACGCCTATGTGGTCTTGGACCCCACTTGTAAAGGTGGGTTTCTGTGATGAGCGCACGGGTACTAGGACTTTTTGCAATAGCCGGAATTGACTAGTCTATTAGTCATCCATCCTGGCTCACTTTAGATGCCTGTTCAAAATTCAAACATTTCATGCGTTATCACCCTTTAACAAGCATCGTCACCTAAGGCGTTTTCTTTGCCATGACAGGGATGTGGGCAGACAATAATGGAAGCCAGAACCGATAATGTATTAACCCATAACTCCCATCAGAGACACCAAAGGGAAAGAAACAACCCTATTCTTGAAATTCCGGGATACCCAATTGTTAGGAGATGAGGTATATGGCAAAGCAGCGCAACAAAGAATTTTAGATGAAATATGGCAGGCAAAATATGTATCGTCACGCACGGATCGATCGTATATCATGCGATATATCCATGAGCGGTTTGTGGGGAAGTTATTCGCCATAAAGTAGGCCGCTATAAGTCTGATTTTCGTGGATTTTGCCTAAAAAGTTGCCAAGCGCAAAATAGTGCCATTTATATTTTTCATGCCAATCGCGTTGTTTCAAGAAATCATGCTTGCCATGCTCTCATTCAGATTCACTCTGCACTCGTCCTAGCTTTTACATAATCTCGTGAATAAAAACGGATAAAACGATACAAAATAGATAATGTGGCGCATTGGCAAAGTGAATGTTTTTATTTGTTTCCATCCAGGCACTCATTCTGTCATAGTTCACACTCCCTCACCCTATCGCTCGCTCCCCCAATCACTCACTCACTGATTCGATTATTTTTATTTGTCACGCACTGCCGAGCTCACTCACCCTTACTCAAGTATTCGCATGGTATCATATGAATAAAATAAGTCAAACGCTACAGGAAATTTGGAATGTGTCAACAGTGATACACACGTCATAAAACCGATGGCAGCGTCTACAACTGGTATGCTCCTTAGACCACGGCTTTTGAGGTTTCCAGTGTTGGCGATGTGCATTGAACTGGCTGGGTGCACTTGAAAATGGTTACTCCAGAACTGCCCGTCATGCACATTTAATTTAGTCAACCCACTCACTCACTCACTCATGCATGTACATGATATGAGTGCCTTAAAGGTGCATTATTGAGCTACCGGGTCTCATTTTTTTCTGGTTTTTATCTTCAATGCATACTCCTTTGTCATGTGTACACTTTTGGAGCCAAATACAGCTTCAGAACTTTGTGAAAATGGTCGTTTTCATTCGTGTTTACCCTTAGCTCTGAACATGTGTTCGGAATTTCTGTTCTAAAAATAAATCATCTGTCACTTTACACATACATGGCGACAGTATCGTCTCTGAGTGTCGTTACTTATGGCATGGTATTCAGCGTCAAATTTCTTCCGATTCAGGCATGGCCTAAGCAAAAAAGGCCAAAAATGAACGTCGCATAGCGACATATATGGGGATTCTATTTTTGTCACGAACTAAAAATAGATCTAACTAGTGTGCGAAACCTAGTTAGGGAATCCCTCTCAAACTTGTTTACCTGTCATCATAATTGTTCGCATTTTTTTTTGCATAAAATGCATTCATTTGTATTGTTTTAAAGAAAAATACCGGCTATATGTATTTTATTTTTGGAAGCATTTTTTCCAGATAGCTCAATAATGCACCTTAAACAGATGATGCGATACTGACTGGATAATGTGGCACATTTGGAGGGTGTTCACAATGGAAAACACATGATGTGAATGAACTTATTATATTTTTTCATGAACACATTCTTGCAACGTACTCCATAGTTAAGTCCTCCGCTTCCGTCCGCCCATCAATGACTCACTCGCTGGCTGATTCACTCACTCACCAAATCAAAGTATTTACATGATAATTTATAAATAAAACAAGCCAAACGATATGGCGCGTGTGGGAAGTGTTCACAGTGCTACACACATCCACTAAAATGATATTTTTTTATTCTATGAAGACATGCTTGCTATTCACTCAGTCAAGTGCCATACTCATTCAATTTCACTCGGTTTCTCAATCACTAAATATCTTATTCAAGCATTTACATATCATGAATTTGTTTGTAAAAATCAGGCAGAGGGAGATTCATTTGGGTAGTTGAGGCTTTGTTCATACAAGAAAAAGGAAAAATAGTAAGACTAAATTGCAATGATACACAAAAAATGTGTGTCGTAGCATACTGACATTTGATTTACATAAAAAATCAATACATGTTGTCTCTAACGGTTACCTAGCAACTGTTGCTTAGGCAACAAATGATATTTTATCTGATGAGTGTAGCACTGTGGACACCTTTGACGGCTCCAGCCCATACGGGCTTGAAGAAATATACGGGCTGCATGATGCTTCCACGCAGAGCTGAATTCGGCCCGCACACTAGTTTTGGTAAACCGCTTAGAGGATCTAAGCCTGTCCAGGAACCGCGGCGCGAGGAGGACCGTCCATGCTAATAAACCCTATTGGTTTCACTGGGCGACAGGGCTTGAGATGTCATTTCATCTCAATGTCGGGTAAAAGTCCCACAAAATTGGAAGCAACGTCTCCAAAATGACCTTTACAGTGTTGACGGGGACGTTAAACCTCAAATCAAAGAAACAAAAAAGACACCTTTGAAATGTGCCATATTATATTATGACATTTTAATGCATTTGATACTTGAATATTTGAGTGAGTGAGAGTGTGTGAGTGAACATGTCATTTCACTGAATGATTATGCTGAAAAAAAAAAAAAAAAAAAACAGTCGACCTAAAGCTACTAAATGACAGAATCTCAAAGTGCTGTTGTCCACGTGACTAACACTGCTTTTGGGGAAACCAAGGTTATGGTTATTAAAAGAAAATTGTCGCGCTATTTTTATCGATGTTAGTTCCCTGTTACTGGACGCCTTTGGCAAATAGTGTAAACCCAGATAAGACGTCGCCAAATGCGATGTCTGCTCAGCCGGCTATTATGGGTCTACACTGTTTGCTTCAATTATTGGTATTTAGGTATAGGCCTCAGCTGCATTCTTCATAGAATTCCTTTTCTTTTATCGAAAGGGTGTACGGTTTTGATCCACCTATTTCATTGTCGTATTGTCACAAAATTGAAAATCAGTGTTTGAAACAGATGACGGTATGTCTGTGTATGTTTTGAAATAGATGACAGTATTCCTACATAGAATGTTCAATCTATGGTTTCAAATTATCCCTTTCGATTCCAATATTTTTGTTATTGCGTAATACGGCCCCTGCCCATAGGGGCTTGAAGAAATATATGGGCTGCATGATGCTTCCACGCAGAGCTGAATCCGGCCCGCACACTAGTACTGGTAAACAGCTTAGAGGAAATAAGCCTGTCCAGGAACCGCGGTGCGAGGCGGACCGTCCATGCTAATAAACCCTATTGGTTTCATTGGGCGACAGGGCTTGTGTTGTCATTTCATCTCAATGTCGGGTAAAAGTCCCACAAAATTGGAAGCAACGTCTCCAAAATGACCTTTACAGTGTTGACGGGGACGTTAAACCTCAAATCAACCAACCAACTTATTGCGTAATAATGGTTATCCCTTACAACCTTAAGGCCCAGTAGAGATACTTATGCAAACAGTGCAGATCCTGATTTGATGGCCCTGTGCCATCTTATCGGGATATTTTCTTACCGTTCAGCTGGACGTCCTTTTTAGTAGAATAGATATGCTCAACTTCAACGCTCCAGAAACTCAATAAGGATATAAATGACAGCACTGAAGGATGTTTGACTTCAGTGGTTCTTCCTTGTGTTTTTACCATGATTAGACAACCTTTTCATTCTTATTTCTTGGAATTCTTAAAGGCGTCACTGTCTACTTTATGCAGGTGCAAGCAGAAAAAGCTCTGACAAGCCTGAAAATTAGTCATTATTTCCAGCAATATCACGAGCACATCATGGTAAAGCTATTTATATTGAGTATCAATTCAGAAATCTAGTTTTACCACTGAGTACTCTGGTATGTTATTTTACTTACTACTGATCTGCTAGACACCTTTTGACATGAGGCAACCCAAAATTCAAAGGTATTTAACATGTGGTGTTTGGATATGATAACATCATTTTAATGATTTTAACATTCCTGCCACACGCGCACTAGTTTACAGTAGCTTATTATCTCAACCAATCACAGTCCAGGCAGCAGGAACGACTCAACGTTGGATCAAGTTTGGAACAACGTAAAAACGTTTCAATATAGAGATCACCCATGGTTTTTCATGCATTAGAATTTACCGGGTCCCGAGGAAGCTGTTTGTTCAGATATCTTCCGATGGACCAGCCAAACGTTATTGCAATGAAATGACCATTCTCCTGTGACACCATATAGCATTCTAACAGAAAACGTAACAACCCAAATGCCTTGAGCGTGTGGATCGACCGCTAATTTATTTTCAATAACTTTATCCAGTGACATTTATACAATTTAGTATCGGGCTTATTATCCGATACTTACGCCCCTATAATCAGTTATTGCCATACCGGGATATATTAGTACATAACCACATATCTTTCGAAAGCGACTACTAGTAAACCTTCAATGACTAAAACCAACATAATTTAAGCATTATTTAACTAGGCATAATTTAAAACAAAATCACGCCACATGTAAGTTGATGTGTTCGAGAATCGATCCACCGCTAGAATGTCAATTTTACAATCACTTGACCGTATCATACACGACTGACCAAAAGAAAAACTACGAATGCCTCTCTGGGCCAGGAGAAAATAATTAATTTCTAATTCAGTCCCTTCAAACGAAATTAATTATATTTCTCCTGTGACACCATATAGCATTCTAACAGAAAACGTAACAACCCAAATGCCTTGAGCGTGTGGATCGACCGCTAGAACACAAAGAACGGGTCTGTTTCTGTGTACTGACTTTTTCAGTATTTGGTCTTATAGTCCCAGACTCTGAGAAACCCTAAGCCTCTCATTTAGTTCATCACGGACATACCCATCTTTAGCATTTTCACTGCGCCACCTTCCATGTCGTTTGAACAAACGATCGGGAACCCCATGATTAGCTGCCGCCGTAGCGCCACCTGATCTGAGGCTATGCAAACCAAATTTCGTGATGTCCAAAACATGAGGCTTAAAAGCTTCAATGAAGATTTCTCTTAATCTTGTATAAGACAATGCCTTGTTTTCTGCTCGCAAAACGTATCCAGAATTAGTCTTAGTAATATTTCGAAATATAAAATCTTCTGAATTGTCTGGAATGTTAGCCCATTGAAAATACCGTTCAACACTCAGAACTGGGCAAATATCCGAATTTGTTCTTGATATCAAAACCCATGCACCGTCACGGTATATATCAGTTTTTGACCTTTCAATGAAAATAGACATATGTGTATTTTCTATAACAATGTCACATCTTTTAATAGCTAATAACTCACAGCTTCTTAAAAAACCAGAATATGCTATTAAACAGGCACATATTGTCCTTTGTGTATATATATTTCCTTCAGAATACGTGGAACTATACATATTTTTCAACAAATCTATTGAAATATGTTCCTTTTTCGAAACTTTCTTTGCTAACCTACGTTTACCAGCTTCAAACACATTTTTGACTAAATTCGAATCTGTCGGAGAAACTTTATCATACAAAGAATGCATCCATTTAATACTATAAAATGCACTAATAAGCGGAGAAGCTGAATTAGACTGTTGAATAATAGAGAGTAGATAAAGAGCCACATGAAATGCCCTAGCGGGCAAGATATCCCTAACCTCAAACCCGTTACTCAGAGCCCACTTTTTCCATCTTGAGAAACCTGCACGATAAGTCGAAGCCGTATTCGCAGCTCTAGATTCACACAGAAGCTCTGGAAGCAGGGACACCCTGCCCACCATAGCACTTGGAAGCTCTTTGATCTCTGATTCGAACATCTGAAAAAATAAACGTATATACGATTTTTGTTAAACATTCTTCACAGCATATTCTCAAGGCCTGCCGGCCTAGCATATTCTCAAGGCCTGTCGGCCTAGCATATTCTAACGGCTTGCAATCGCCATACAGTTTTGTCTGTAGTACATGTATTAATAAAACACCTATATAAAACACAATCGCCAGCCAAGCACCCCGTCCAATGCAGACTACAATTAAAGCACTGTTATTCTGATTAACACAATACTCGGCAGACTCTCATGATTCATATATATGTATATATATAATACATTTATTATTATTATTATTAATATTTTTATTATTCTTATTATTATAAGTCATTATTAAACATACTCCTATATGTCACGAGGATCCGTTAGAACCGCCTCATCGAAGCGAGTCTAACGAGTACCCACAACCCATGTCCTCAAGCAAAGAAGACAATGTATACCACAGTTAACCCCATTCTTCTGTTTAAAATGGGGTTTAACGTGCAACTCATTAGGTAAACGTATTTACATGATAATTGACTAGATTATTAATTACTTGATCAGACTACTGTTTTATGCCAACATCAAGATATTCAGATACAAACTGACATTTCATGGTGTGTTTCACATACCTTATGAAACAAATTCTCAAATGGATAAGAATATATCAACAAATACTTATCAAAAATTGAACACTTAAACAGCTACTCCCGGAAATCTAACTTAAGAGCAAGCATTCTAAATTTAAGATCAGTATTGCCAAAAATACCTCTTCCATTTTTGCAAGGGACATAACTCAATTTATCTGTAGGTAAATCAGCCACATCTGTAACATTGTGTATAAAATAACCATCTTCACAACAAAGTAAAGGCCAGAAATTTGCTGAGCGCCATAATGGCAATACCAGAACACCGTAGGCCCGACACATTATCATCTGCTTTAATACCCTAGATATAAGACTGATCGGAGGCAAAAAATAGCCGTTACAATTTCCCCATTTGGCGGTGAAAGCGTCGACTCCAACACAACCTTCATTCCAAAATCTAGAATAAAACCTAGGTATTTTAGCATTGTGCTCTGACGCAAACCAGTCCATATCAAAAGGCCCCCACCTGAGACTAAGTATATGGAAAGTTTCAAGGGATAAACCCCAGTCATCACTGTCAATAATTTTAGAAATGTAGTCAGCTTTTTGGTTCAGTGTACGCGGTATCCATTCAATTTCCAACGTTATGCAATTTACCGCACAAAATGAAAAAATATTGAAAGCAATGTCTTGTAAATCTTTGTTCATTGACCCTTTCTGAACAATACTACAAACTGACGTATTATCAGTAAACCATTTAACTTTGCTATTGGCTAAAATTCCTAAAAATGACCTCAAAACATTGTTCACCGCCTTAAGCTCTCTCCATGTGGAACTCTGGGAACTCTCCGCTAATGACCACTGACCGTGACTTACCCCATTCACTGTATGAACTTCATAACCACCGTACCCAGAATGACTTGCATCACTATATACAATTTTTGAGCAAAAAGACTGAGACTGCAAATGCCTGATATTTATCTCAAAAATATTGTTTTTCCAAAACCTTATCTGCTCCAAACTATCAACAGATAATTTTATGTACGAATTCCAGGTAAATGCGCTCAAAATATTCATGCTCAAATATCTTGTCATAATTTGAGACATGTTGCCAAGGACTACCGACATAGAAGTTATCTGCCCAACCATTCTAGCAACTTTTTTAACGTGCACACGTCGACTTACACGAACTGCATATTCTATGTCATCTATCGTAGACAGCAAAGCTTCAATTCTACATTTGGGAATTTCTATCGTAAATTGAACAGAGTCAAGAATTGCCCCCAGCCACTGAAGGCGTTGAACGGGCACCCAAAGAGATTTTTCTACCTTTGGAACAAATCCTGAACTTATCAAATCAGATTTCATTGATTTTGCCATGATCTCAGTGGACTCTTTACTATGGCTACACCCAAATCCATCATCTAGGTACATTACGGCCCTTTTGCTCTCAGCCCTCCACTTGGCAATTAGCGGCCTAGAGAGCTTGGTATAGACATATGGAGCTGTGGACAATCCAAATGGCAAAACAACAAATTTCATGAAGATTGTACCACTTGGATATGTCCAAGAGAAGCCCAAAAGGTCAGTATGAAGATCGCTCATGCTGACATGGTGGTAAGCTGAATGAATGTCCCATTTAACCATCCAGTCATTTTTATTTAAGAACAAAAGAGCAACTTTCAAATCTTCATATTTCACCGAAACTTTCCAGATATGTTTGTTAACTAAACTGAGATCTAATATCAACCTTTTCTTACCACTGGACTGTACTGAGACTGAAAGAGGATTAACACAGTGTGGTATGTTATTACATTTCACCACAAGACCCCGATTAAGTAAATCTGCGATAGCTTCTGTCACAAACTCCGCATTAGAGACAGCAGAGTTATTGTTCTTGAGCCTCATTTTTGGCGGGAAAGAATAGAATGGAATTTTATAACCATTTTCAATAATATCTAAAACAAAACTATTTGCACCTATATTCCGCCAAAATTCTATGTTCTGTTTTAACCTGCCTTTAACAATTATGCTTGTTTGATTCTGTTCATATTCAAAATAATCAGTTGTGAGCCCATTATTAGAATGGCGATCATTACAAGAGGGAGAAATATACTCATCTTGCATATCAGTATCATTTTGATGCTGCTGCTGCTGCTGCTGGGATGTTTGTGGCTGCAGTAAGGGCTGGTCGCTGCTGTCTTGGCCCTGCTGAATAGTATGGGCAGTCCCGGCGCAGATGGGAAAATTCCCCACAGGCGAAACAGGAACCTGGCCACATGGATGGTCCTGGGAAGGGACGAAAAAGCCGTGGTCTAGTAGACAGTGGTGGTAAGAACGCCGGCATAGAAGGAACCGCTGACTGAGACTGGTACCCTGGTACACCACCCCATGGAGCTGAAGAACCAGCCCAAAGAGAACCGCTAGTAGCAGTAGCTGAAGGAGTAGCTCTACCATATTTAGCCTTGATGACACTCCTTTTCTTCCGTACCGCTCGAGATTCCGCCTTGACAATCTTATTTTCATCTTCAGAGTCACTCGCCACAGGGTTTGATTCATACTGACGGACGGTTTCCCATCCGCCTTCAGAGCTATCTGCAATTTTTATCAGTTTATTTCTTTGTTTAAGTTTACTGTCAGTCTCTGTTAGCAATTCTCTCATATATTCTAATTTATTGTTCTCTAGAGCCCACAAAGTCTGCTTGATGTTGTCCTGCAGTTCGGAATTAAAACAAAATTGAATTTTGTTACCCGCTCTCTTCCACGTGTATTCTTGTTCAGTTTTCAGTTTTTTAACTTGTGACGAAACAATAGCAGAATTCGCCCGCACTTCCTCCTGGATAGTAATAATTTGCCGCTTCTGGTCCCTAACTTCAGAAAGAAGCTCCTTAATGGAAGAAGATAAAGTGTCAGAAGTTGAACCCTCCGCCATTACAAAACAAAATCACGCCACATGTAAGTTGATGTGTTCGAGAATCGATCCACCGCTAGAATGACAATTTTACAATCACTTGACCGTATCATACACGACTGACCAAAAGAAAAACTACGAATGCCTCTCTGGGCCAGGAGAAAATAATTAATTTCTAATTCAGTCCCTTCAAACGAAATTAATTATATAAGCTCCATATAAACTCTTCAAATGCGACCGGGAAACCATCATGACGTCCAGTTCAGAATGTTGTTTACAATGACGTTGTTACGCAGTAACCATCAGACGTCATCATAAAACTCTAAAACGCTACATTCAGGGCGATAACGTTGCATTGTTAAACGCAACGCAAACGAAGCAAGGCCTGTCTTGTGATATAAAAAGTGCAAAATACATGTAGATGTTCAAACAGCCCGAGAATTTCATGATTTGAACACGCTTTTTGTTATTTGAGGTCCATTTGGCAATGGCTTCAAACAGTCATGCGCGTTTGTATTTATGCAAGAACGATGGTTCAACGTTGAATAAACGTTGCGTACCTGCAGGGAATAAATACTATTAACACATGATGTCACGTCTGAGAGTGTAATAACGACATGCAATCATGAATTAAATCCGTTTTGAATGTCATCTTGCATTTGTGCTCATATATTAATGAATTTATTAAACTCGTTCAGGAAATGGGATGAAATGCTCGACAAAGCCTCGCATTTATCCCTTTTCCACAACTTGTTTAATAAATTCAATAATAATAATAATAAAGACAATAGTGACAATGTAAATAGTAAATACATGGTTAGTGTCTTTAATAATAAAATATAATCGGTGATAAAATATTATCGGTGAGCCTTAGACAATTTTATAGGGGCGAGCTTTAGCGAGCCCCTATAAAATTGCCGCGGCGAACCGATTATATTTTATTATTAAAGACATTAACCATGTATTTAGTTTATACCGCAATTCAAAACAGTCAAGGGGTTTTGCAATAATTAAGCAAATTTAAGCAAAAAATACAGCAGACAGTGTGGCATGTTAAACAACATTCAGTGCCATGGCGCGCACACGTAGTATAACGTGACGTCAACGTGTACAACGTTTGTGACGTCATTTTCATACAAAAGTCTATGTGACCGAATTTTACCTCCGCATAAAATAGGTCAAGTTCTATGATTGGCCCGAGTCCCCAATGCTTCATTGTTTCATGACAATCGACCCATTTGTTCCGGAGAAGAAGATTTCATGGTTTCTTGGTCATGTGACCAAACACAAAAATCGATTAACTTTTTCCTTGTTCCTAACGGCAAATGTGTGAAATTTAGTTACAAATAGACAAGTGGTTTCTGTGTAAAACAAGCTTTAATTTCTATACTGAATGACCTTGAGCCAAGGTCAGGAAATGACCTTGACCTTGAATCTCATGTAGTTTCATCCACTCATTTAGCAAACTTCAGCTACCATTTTTCAGATCAAAGGCTGCAATAGTTTCCAAAAATATTCAAGTTTGACTTTTTCGCATACAAAAGTCTATGCGACCAAATTTGACCTTGGTGTATGACATCTGAGGGTTATTATTTGAATAAACTTGCCTGAGTCCCAAAGCCACATACCAAGTTTCATGCCAATCGGCCCCCTGATTCCAGAGAAGAAGATTTTTTTAAGGGTTTTTACTTTATATGGGCATGGCGACCATCTTGGTCAGGTGACGAAACTCAGATTATTTCATTTTCATTTTCTTTGTTCGTTAAAGCTTTCGTATGAAATTTGGCTATAAATGGTCCAGTAGTTCGTTTTAAACAAGTTTAAATTTTCATATCTGAATGACCTTGAGCCAAGGCTTGACATTGAATATCCATGCAACCTCATCCACTCATTTAGCTAACTGTATCTACCAATGTTCAGATCACAGGCTGCAATAGTTTCCGAAAAATACACAATTTTGATTTCTTTCCCATGCAAGTCTATGCGACCAAATTTGACCCTGGCGTAAAATAGGATAAGGTCATCCGAGGGTCATCGCTTGAATTAACTTGGTAGGACCCGCGTCCCCAATGATGCATACCAAGTTTCAAGGTCATCGGCCGTTTGGTTCCTGAGAAGATTTTAAAGGTTTTTACCATATATGGTCATGGTGGCCATATTGATCATAAGACCCAGTACTTACTATCCTCCTTCCTATAGAGGCTCCACATTTAATTTGGTTTCAATTGGCCCAGTAGTTTCGCAGACGACGACGACGACGGACGACGGACTTCTACCTATACTATAAGCTCCCCCGGAGCCTTCGGCTCTGGTGAGCTAAAAATAATAAAATAAAATTTTAAGTAAGCCTTTTCGCTTGAACCGTCATAGAATCTGAGGTCTGACCCACCGGCGTGCAATTAAAGAGGGAATCAAAGTTATCAATCTTGATTGGGTTAACAACCATGCATGTTTTTATATCGAAGAATGTTTTTTTCAAAATTGGGTACTGAAATCATTGCAAGTTTATATTTTTCTGAATATATATACTAAGTCTCCATAAAGTTCAGGTTCCGAATCCTGTTAAAATGTAAAGTGCCAGTACCCGCAAGAACGCAGAAGGAAAAAGAGATTAAAGAGTAAACATTGTATCAACGCCATAACTGGAATATCGCAGAGAGGCGTATATAAGCTTATTTAATAGCTTTAAATATTACAACAAACATGCAAATTTTATATAGAACAACTACTATATGTTCCCGTTTTCAATATGAACTCTGACTGTAAAACAGGACTGAAAGAAAAAAATATATAAGCAAAAGCCTGAGATTAGTTCAAAATGAAAACATTTAGTGAGGACGCCAGGCAAAAATGCGTGTAATGAACACGTCTTACACAAGCTGTATAAACACGTGCGTATACTGTATTTATGCACTTCTTCATTCGCACGTTTCTTCACTCATGAGGTTATGACCTAATACATACTGGAAAGGAGAGTGATAACGTCATTGTTGACGCTTTTCCATTACAGGCTTTAAAGCTCTCAAAGAATGGAAACATAGCATTCTGAAACAAGTGAATAAACGTATTTCTTTCTACTCTCAAAATACGAACTTATTACCTACTAAACCTAATCACCTTAAACTAGGTATTTAAGAATTTTATAAGAAGTTTATTTTGGCTCCAGCATATGGCCGCTAGCAATGTGGACGCTGTTTGACGGCTCCACTATGTTAACACTCTTCAGCAAGAACTTTGTGGTAGTAAGGCTTATGAACTGCAGCCTTTGGCTGTAGAGAGGGCTTTAGTTGATGACCATACATGTATTTGTCATTCAGCCACCAAGTTTGCTGTATGTGTTACAGAAGGCCAGGACAAGCTTCGTACGTTATATTGGTTACCTTAACTTCATAAAAGACCATATAAAGCACGGTTTATTGCCAGTCCAAGCTCTTGTACCATAATTATTAATTTCATGTTTTACTGCCATCAAAACAACATGTGCTTAAATATTGAAAGATCAGGGAGAAATCTGTTTTGGTCAATAAAAAATTCTAATGAATTTAAAAATAAATTGCAATCCAGACGTTTTCGTGCTTCAAGTCTGCCTACTTATGATTTTTCCACCGTTTACACTACACCTCCTCATAATCTTATAAAAGACAAACTTTATGATTTAATTGAATGGACACATTTCATAGGGAAGACTCCCTCTATCTTGCATGTAATGAACGAAATGCTTTTTCACTTCTGAAGAGCATAAAAATTATACTTTATGGACATGTCAGAAAGTGTGGGAAGCTCCCACCCTTCTACTTGACAATAATTACATAAGATTAGGTACCAAGTTGTTTAGACAAGCTGTGGGTATTGCGATTGGTACAAATTGCGCACCCCTTGTGGCTGATTTGTTTTTGTTTTGTTATGAAAGAGACATGGTGTCCCTTTCCGTTGAAAACCAATCTAAAATCATTGAAGCCTTTAGTTCGACTTCTAGATATTTGGATGATTTATTAAATATTGACAATACCTATTTCGCTGGTTTGATCTGTCAAATTTACCCCCTAGAACTAGTTAAATACTACAAGTACTTCTGATACCGAGGCCCCGTATTTGGATTTACACCTATCTATTGTAGATGAATTTGTTTCTTGCAAAACTCATGATAAACGCGATGATTTTGAGTTTGTTAATTTTCCTTTCTTGGATGGTGATGTTCCTCGTGCGGCATCCTACGGCGTTTATATTTCGCAATTAATTCGATTTGCCAGAGTGTCTAGTCATGTAACTGGCTTCAACACTCGTAATAAATTGTAAACTGCTAAACTTCTTAATCATGGTTATCGGTATCATAAACTACGCTAAGCCTTTTCAAAATTTTATAGACATCATTCCAATTTAATTTTAAAATTCAATGTTGGACTTAAATCTCTTCTGCAACAAGGCCTAGCCTAACTCGAATTTTATGTGGACTTAGTATATAAGTTCAGAAAAATTTAAAATTGCAATGACTTCAGCACCCAATTTCGTAAAATTGTTTATGAAATGTAAAAAGATTGGATACAACATAAAGGTTAAGCATGGTAGTTAACCCAATCACAATTGACAACTTTGCTTCCCTCTTTAGCTGCACGCCGGTGGGTCAGGCCACAGATTCTATGACGGTTCCAGCCTAAAGGCTCACTGAGAATTAGAGAGAATCTAATTTTAGGTAATGTTGGTTGGTGCCTAATGCTCTATCTCTGGTTGGGCCCATTGGAGTCTAACTGTTGGTCTTCGTTTGCTCAAGCATTTCAGTGGTTTCTTGCTGTCGAGTACTCACCGTTGTTTTATCTCTGTGGTTGATCGATTTTGTGTTCACGGAGATGTTGAACTGGTGAGTTAGGTGGCCTTCATAAGGACTATTTGTCTAAATCGCGACGGAAGTAAGGGCGGGGATTGTGCCCCCCCCCCCTCCCACACACACAACAAGTGGAATCTGTCGTGGTTTATTTTTGTTATGGCTTGTCTTTGAGTGTATGTATCGCTTATATTAGTTCGCCAATTGGCCATTTTATGGGAAAGTAACTGTCATTTTGGCTTTCCGCTAGTGATGTTTCCATTAGGGTCTAGTTGTTTCATGTTTGTGTTTCTCTCGCTTGGTGTCTCTTGTGGGAGCTGTGCGTTAATTTATCGATTCCTGATAATTGCTTTCACTTCTATTTTAAATAAAACTGCAAGCACTGCATGATGCCCCGCCATTACAATTACATCAAGCAAGTGCCATATCAAAGTGAAAAAGGAATTCAAAGTAAGGATGCATTACTATTTCCCTTAATAAAGATGACTAATTTAAATTTTCACGAGCCATGGCTCCAAAACAAAGTAAACCAGAATTAAAATTCTCATTTTCAATTTTTGGGGGCCAGTGCCCTTTAAACTAAAGTCAAGGTCTTCAAAATCTAGTCAAATCTTTGGTCAATGGCAATGATATTTTTCATTGATGTGTTCATGAGAGTGGGTGCAGACGAGCCATCTTTGGCCCAAAATTGACAGTTTTGGGGGGCCTGTGCCATTGAAAATAAGGCCAAGGTCACCAAAACCTGAATGCCGTTTTCCCTTATCCTATTGATGTAACCATGCGAGTCTAGTCAGAATCAGTCATTAGGTTCAGGAGATATAGTGCTTTAAACAGACTACATGATAGAAATGGTTATGTTCAATGTTCAAGGGGCGATAACTCCAAAAGTAGAAATATCAGAGCTATGGTTCATATGTTCTGCACGTCGTTTCATTCCGCTCGACATTTCTGTGAAGTTTCATGGATATATCTCAAGCGGCATCGAAGTTATGCAGTTACTGTTCATATATTCTGCACGTCGTCTCACGGTGCTCTACATATCTGTAAAGTTTCATGGACATATTTCAAACGGTATCAAAGTTATGGAGCGGACACGAAACTATGGCTGAAATGGCTATGTTCAATGTTCAAAGGGCAACAACTCCATAAGTAGGAAAATCAGAGTTACTGTTCATTTGTTCTGGACGTCGTCTGATAGTGCTCTACATATGAAAATATCTCAAACAGCATCAGAGTTATGGAGCGGACACGAAACTAGGAGGCGCTGACGGACGGACGTATGGACGGACGGACACTCAAAACTTGCGGGGCATAAAAAGCCATTTGTCAAGAAACCGGTCAGCCTAGAATATAAGAACTTATATGCAAGTCCTACTTATTATCATTTGTAAACTATATTAACACGTATTGTGGACATTTATATGTATTTCTTTTTTCATTTGTATACAATCTTCTACACAAGACCCATTTAATATTTAGGCAAGGTAAGTCCTACAATTCGTAAAACTCTCCTATCACTAACTTATGCCCTGGCTTGATAGGCGACCTTTGGTTATCTATTAATTGCAACCAATTGTGTACTGTAAACATAAAGGGAAAACAATTTAAGAAATAAATAAACGAATGGACATAAACTACCAATGATGCTTTGTCCGTTTGTTTGTGTTTCAATTTTATGTACTCGTCATCACTTAGTCATTTCTAATATGTATGACTTATACATCATATATACAGTATATAGTACATCTCGGGTGCGACTTCTCTTCCAAAGATATTCATTTTAAACTAAGAAGCCTCCGTGGTGTAGTGGTTACGCTACTCGCCTTGTAAACCAGAGATCGAAGGATCGATTCCGGGTTTCTCCAGGCTTTCGGATGAGTCTTTAAACCGAGGTCCCGTCACCGTATGACCTTAGCTGTTGGCGGGACGTAAAACTCTTTAACACTCATTCACTCATTTTAAACTAACTTTGTTTGGTGCGTAATGGAACTGAATATTCTTCACGAATGCACATCTATACTAGGGTTTAAAGGGCATACAATTTTCTTATTTCTGCTAAAACATATTTTGTGTATTCTCGTTATAAACGCCTCGCCAAGGCAGTTCTAATATGTACCCACAAACTATATTTGGAGTATGATCAGGAAATTTTGTCAGTAGTAGTAACCATTCGGGGGCTATGAAAGAATGCACTATGTTACATAGACGTGTTATCGTAATGTTATCCGACATTTGCAAAACTGCAAAATTAGAGCACATTTGATGGTGTTCCTTGACATGTGGGGTGGGGCAACTTGTTCGTTTTTTTAAAGACAGTCTGTCTGAAATCGGGTCGTACAAATACTATCTTTTAAGAATAAACCCCCTTTTACTCAGGGGACACAATATTTTTGAAAGACTTGCCTCGGCCCAAGATTACACATTCCCCTTAAAACATCGAAACTGTTTTAATCAATCGAAGACGATATTTAGATGAAAAATCACAAAGCGAGAAATAAACAATTCAAGGTGAGTCAATTGACGAAAATTAGCTGGTGTAGGAACATTACGCGTTCCTTTTTAATTTAATCATTCAGTCCGGCTCACAAGGTTCAGAAAGCTCCAGAATTTATTTGACCTCATCATCATTCAGGGGTGTTATTATAACTGTACATTAATAGTTTCACTTTCTCATATCTTTCGAAAATTTTATGCTCTACAACTATTGGCATATACTACCTTAGAGGATCATTATCAGCTCTGCAGCAAAGCATGATTGTACTTGCCACTGTGTGATAAAGACAGGAATAAAACATGTAAAGAAATTCATAGAATATATTCAAAATATATTTTTGTAAGAGCCAATGTATTTTACTTTTTTGTCCTTAAATACTTGGCATACTGCTATAATGCATTTAGTGTTTGAGCCGATATAAGAGAAAAGGATCAAATGCTTGATTTCAGGTCAAATAAAAACACTATAAAGTACTTCTTATTTTGGAAATTAAAGCGCTTTCAAGATTCATTCAATCATTTTGAGCGGATACAATCTTTCAGGTGGATGAAAAGCTACCTGACACATCTGCAGACAGAACTTTGCATTGTCACTTATGAACAAAGCGCTACACTCAAACCACAATAATGATTCAGGGTCAGCGCTCTTACCAATGCACCCCATCCCGAACCTTTGAATTTCATATTTCCATGTAGATGTAATAGCTTTCCAAGTTTTTATTTATACAGTAAAATTCCTGTGTTAAGACCACCTTTAGCAATGTTCAAAGGTAACCACTTTTGAACAGCCCCATAGGTGGTCTCTGACCAGAAGACACTCTGGGCAGAAAACACAAAGAAAGATTAAGTGCAGCCTTCAAAATAAGCTTTTTAAAGCAGACTTTGTCTTACATTTTGGTGGTCTTCGAAGCGGAATTTCACTGTATATAATATTTTGTGGTTTTACAGTCTTTTCAAGATTATTTCATTTATATCGAGCCATCGTTAATCAGAGGTGAGCGGAAACTGGAGTACCCGGAGAAAAAACACCTGATCTTCCGTTGCAAAACTTGGCGTCTCACATGTGACCCTAGCTAGGCTCGAACAACATCGATGAGAGACCTAATGTTAAGAGTCGGTGTGCTTCTCCGCTATGCCTCGGCGGCCGGTACAGCTTTCCAGGCTGACTGAAATGCTTTATAGTCTGTTTAAGTTTCCAGGTTTTTAGCTCACCAGAGCCGAAAGGCTCCAGGGAACTTATTGTATAGGCAGTGGTTCGTCTTCGGCGTCCACGTATGCGTCGGCGTCGGCATTTTCAAACGACATCTCCTCTGAAACTTCTTGGCCAGTTGGAACCTCTATGGGAATGCGGAACAAAGATTGTTTGTAAGGACTGGGTCTTATGACCAACATGGCTGCCATGCCAATATATAAAAAAAATCCTTTAAAATTCTTCTTCTCAAATGGCGGATGACATTGAAACTTGTTATATGGCATCGGGAACTCGGGCCCTACCAAATGTGTTCAAATGATGACCTTTGGATGACACTGACCTGTTTTACGTCAAGGTCAAATTTGTCACTTAGACATTTTTATAGTAAATGAAGGCAAAACAGTGGATATGGGCTGCATGATGCTTCCACGCAGAGCTGAATCCGGCCCGCACACTAGTACTGTCCATGCTGGTAAACCCTATTGGTTTCATTGGGCGACAGGGCTTGAGATGTCATTTCATCTCAATGTCGGATAAAAGTCCCACAAAATTGTAAGCAACGTCTCCAAAATGACCTTTACAGTGTTGACGGGGACGTTAAACCTCAAAACAAACAAACAATGGTAGCCTGTGGCATCAGAAAGGATATTTGCAATCACCCTAATGGATGTTTATCAATTCCAAAGGTCAATGTCATTTATTGACCTGTGTCATGTATATGGACTGGGTCACATGACCAGTATGACCGCCGTGCTCATATATGGTAAAAAGCATTAAACATCTTCTTCTCAGGAACCAAATGACCTTGAAACTTGATATGCATATACTGAGTTCATATTTGGTATTGTGATAGATACTGGGCTAAAGTTATTATCTGCAGTATCAGCACCATTGACCGTGACAAAAGACACTGGTCTCAAATGTTTAGCTGCAGCACCAGCTCCCATGACCATAACCTTCGGGCGAAGTCGCAGACTTTGAATACTTATGTTAAAGTTTTTTGTTAAAGTTTTAGGAGCTCATTACCCCTGTACCTTTGGATGGCTTTAGTTTATACTTGGTATGTAATAGATACTGGTCTCAGTTTTTAGGAGCTCATTACTTCTTTACGCTTTGATAGATTTAGTTCACACACGGTGTTGTGATAGGTGCTAGTCAAAAGCATTTATCAGCTGCATCATCATGCATGACTTGAGCTTGGGGTCAAGTCACAGACTTAGAACTTTTATGTTTTTGCACTGAGGATTTTAGATCATTACTTGCTTGCCTTCAGATGAATTTACTTGAGACATGTAATGGTGAAAGATATTACTTTAAAGTTTTTATCACCAACATCAGCACCTATAACTATGACCTAGGGTGAAGGTCACAGACTCTGATTTTTTATGTTAAAGGTTTTGTGTTTAAGTTTTTCGGAGCTTCTTACTTCTTTACCTTTGAATGGATTTAGTTTATAATTGGCATGGTAATAGATACTGGTGTCAAAGTTTTGGCAGCAGCATCAGCTCTCACGGCCAGAACCTTGGGGTCAAGGTCACAGGCTTAAAACTTTTATGGTAGTTTTTGCACTAAAAATTTTAGATAATTACTTGGTTGTCTTTGGATGAATTTGGTATGGTGATAGATAGTACTTTAAATGTTTATCAGCAACATCAGCACCTATAGCCATGACCTTGGGGTCAAGGTAACAGACTTAGAATTTAAATGTTAAAGAATTTTTTTCGTTAAAGTTTTAGGACCTCATTTCTTCTTTACCGTATGATAGATTTAGTTCATTATTGCTGAGGTGACAGATACTTGTCTCAAAAATATCAGCAGCATCCGCTTCCATGACCGTGACCTTCGGATCAAAGTCAGGGTCACAGACAGACTTTTTAGCTCACCTGAACAAATGGTTCTACTATCCTTGCATTTGCTGTTTGTCGCCCGTGTTGATTGAAATGGTTACAATATTGCCAGGAAAATTTGTCTGTTTACATGGATGTGGTTTAAATGGAATAAAAAGGGATACTAATGTTACAGACTTGAACCATTCATGATCCCAGATATTGATATAGCACTCGATTCTTTCTTTGTGACTTTGTTTCTGTTATGGGTCTGAAATTTTGCCTTCGCGCGACTTAAGTCAAAGCGCGACTCCCGGTGAGCTATCCTGTCCAGCGACAGGTCTTATTGAACTTAACCCAAGCAAACCTATTAGAAAGTTTTAGCAAGATTCAACCAAAACTGAAGGGGCTTCGGAGATGACGACAGTGTCGAAAAGGACATTCAGCAATCATGGGGACATAACTCTACATGATGCCGACCTCACCAGTCTTAGGATTCATGCGAGCTTCATCCCCAGCCTATATTTCCAATGGGTAAATTTAAAAAATATCCGATCAAAACTGGAGGCGCTACAGTGATGACAATCATTTTCCCATTTAAGTCTATGGGACATTGTGTTTGCCATAGCAACCAAAGTTTTTTTTTATATATAAAATTTCGATTAAAAGCATATGTCATCAATCCCCCGGCCCCCACCCATCGGGGCTTGAAGAAATAGGTTGCATGATGCTTCCACACAGAGCTGAAACCGACCCACTCACGAGTACTGGAAAACCGCTTTGAGCATCTAAGCCTGCCCAGGCAAAGCGGTGCGAGTCGGACCGTCCATGCTTATAAACCCTATTGGTTTCATTGGGAGGCAGGGCTTCAGATGTCATTTCATCTCAATGTCGGGTTAAAGTCCCACAAAATTGAAAGCAACGTCTCCAAAATGACGTATACACTGTTGACGGGAACGTTAAACCTCAAACCAAACAAACAAATCAATCCCCCACCAGTGTCATGCTACAAATAAGAAAAGATTGAGATCAGCCTGCAGATTGCCGAGATATAACTGGTCAAAGGTATGGACGGATGGATGGATGACAGACGGATGAAGGATTGACTTCCATCCTGTAAGCTCCACCGGAACTTTCGGCCCAGGTGAGCTAAAACAGGCAAATGAGAAGTGGAGTTTAAACGATTTATGAAATTGTCACAAGCCCTGTCCTCTTTTGCTGTTTTCTTGAATGTGTCACAGGGGTGAAAAAAGAACATGGCTCGACCGGGACTTGAATCAAGGACCTCTCGCATATTGTGCGAACCCTCTACCGACTGAATTACTGAGCCACAGGGTCGGCATGTTATTTCATCACGAGACTCGTCCTATCCAGTCCGGCTGCGAGACTTATTTTTCATACTCTTTCATACACTCAAACGCGTTGCTGGACCCACACTGAACCACAAAATGTCACAGGGGTGGAAAAAGAACATCGCTCGACCGGTACTCCAACCCAGGGCCTCTCGTATATTGTGCTAAAACTCCAAGCCACACTGTCGACCTGTTATATTTCCCCCCTGCCTAATGAGAATGTGCCCGAATTTCTAAGTCCTATCCAGCCGGCTACAAGACATTTTTCATACTCTTTCATGCCCTCAGACGTTGTGGTTACCAAATTTCTCAGGGGAGGCAAAAGAACATGGCTCAACCGGGACTCGAACCCAGGGCCTCTGGCATACCGTGCGAACGCTATACCGACGGAGCTACCGAGCCACACGGTCGACCTGTTACATTCCCAAACATGTTTATTTATCCAACCAAGAGTTCATCACAGTCATAAGCTCCTTGATCCAACAAAATAAGTTACATTTTTTTTTCTTATTTCTGTTGGTACTTTTTCTAATTGCCTCTTGCATTTGTTTCTAACATGAAATAAGAAACATTGTCCCTTAATCCATTGCTGCCTAATGGGGACTGTTCTACCTTGTACAATGGACAGATACAAATCCATTTGCCATTTTATCATTGATTGCAAATTTATTTATTTATTTATTTATTTATTTATTTATTTATTTATTTATTTATTTATTTTCATCCAACCAATGATTACATGTCGCATTTTACTGCATATAACCCGAGCCTGAATTGCCTTTTAGGGCACTAGGCAAAACCGGGTAAACCTTGTTGCTCTTTAAAGTGAAAACTTAAAGATTCAGTTAAGGCAACTACATTACTGAAATTTATTTTATATTCATAAACATTGTGTATAAACAGTATTGATTGCCAATATACGAGTATATGAAGCTATGCACAATTTTGCAACAGATTATTGCAGGTTATTATTATTTTTTTTTTTGTTTGATTTGAGTCTTAACACACCCTATCAACACTGTATAGGTCATTTTGGGGACCTTGCTTACAATTTTGTGGAATTTTTAACTAACATTGAAATAAAATGACATCTCAAGCCCTGCCGCCCAATGAAACCAAAAGGGTTAAACATTTTAAACATGGACGGTCCGACTCGCATCGCTTTGCCTGTGCAGGCTTAGATTATCTAGCAGTTTACCAGTACACATGTGCAATCAGTTTCAGCTCTGCGTGGAAGCATCATGCAGCCCATCTATTTCTTCAAGCCCCGATTGGTGGGGACCGGAGACTATTGCATGCAACAGACTATTGCATGTAATACTGAAAAACCTGCAAAACCACACAAATTATATTAAACTCTCAATAGAAAGGCCAGCACATACTGATCATTATCCCCACCTTTTTTGAAGAAAAAGTGGGGATAGTGTAATGGTCCTCGTCGTCCATCTGTCCGCCCGTCCGTACGTACATCCATCCGTTCGTCCGTCTTATCGAATAACTCCTCCTAAACGGTTATAGATAGAAATTGAAACTTTGGGAACTGATAGATCTTTGGACGACACTTTCGGAAATTTGATCACACCCCAAGGGGTGGGTCCAGGGGGTGGGACCCGCGGGGGTCAAAATCAAAACGTAACGTATCAAAGCGAACGGCATGATGAGTAGATTATGTAGTGGAGTGGCGTGCCATCGACTGCGCAATTCTAGTTTATTAACCCATTTGGTACCAAAAACCCCAAAACGGGTATTTTGGCAAACAGTGCAGGCCCAGATCAGATGCCACAGAACGCGGTGTCTAATCAGGGCCTACACTGTTTGCAAAAAGTTCAGCCATTTTCCAAATAAATTTTGAAGAAACCTGACATCCCTAAATTTTGAAATGAGCTCCTGCTATATATAAGAAGGAAGTGTCCATTTGGTACAAAAAGGTTAATTAATTGTAAATACCTCACATTATCAGGAGCATATAAGTGACTGACATTATAAAAGGGTCTTTGACTACTGATGCTTACCATGCACAGTCTTTTATGGAACGCCAAACATCATCAAACAGGACTACAGAAATGTCATATGACAACAAAAAGACTTTGGCTGAGCAAAAACATGAGGGATAAACACACAACATCTGGAACAAGAAAGAACGCTTGCAAAGTCGTCTTTCTAAACCGTTGATAGTGCATTAAGGCTTAGAAAGTGAGAATTACAACCCATTAGATCTCCAGTGTGGTACGGGTAACAGATACAGGGTGCAATTTCACAACTTTGCCAACTAAGAGTAGACATTATGATACAGTTTCTTAACTTTTTAATATCTTAAAAACATACTACAGCATGTTGCAACATCTATCGACAACAAGCAGATGACTTAATTGAAAGCTTAAGATAATTAACCTCTAAAGTTTTTAATGGCATACAAACACGAAGCTTCTCGATATGACCAGATCTCTAATGAATGATACAACGGGTTTACGTCCACTATGATAATTTCAATCCTATGAAACGAAATTTCAATCATACAATTTCAAAAGTGATAATGAGACAAATATTGTTAATCTTACTACTGTGCCAAGGCGAGTGTAGAAAAAACTGAGAGAACAAAACATAATATTGCATTAACTTATCAGTACTGCATATTAACACCCTAATCACTTGGAGCAAATACATCACTTAGCAGATATTATCATATTATTCGAATTTTCTATGCAGCGATTCAGCCTGATAAGACAAATGGAGGAGGCAACTGTCGCAAATATAAAATGACACTATAATGCAGTCTGACAACTTAAAACCACGATAAAAAGACTAGACAACTTATCATACAGACTTGATGAATTTACTGACTGAAGTATAAAATGTTATAGCAGCTTAACGGAATGTTAAATGAACTCAACAACACTACAAATCAACATAACCACATGTCGTACCAACTTTTCGTTACAATCAACAACATCATGCAATGACAAAATTGGGGCCCAGACAGCTCTGGCGTTCCATAGTCTTTTATTGGGTGCATTTCTTTACCAAAACACGCCTATACACCTTGTACCAATTTCTGACCATATTTCCCTCAAATTGAGTAGCTTTGATCTAAGTAGCTTGAAAGATAACAATTTCTATGAAAACAAACAGATCCCAGTAGAAGACTGTAAATCAGATAATATGACAGATAAGGAGATAAAATTCTAGAAAAAGCAGAGTATAATTAGTTTTGCAGATTGTAGCAGAGTTGAACATTATTTAGTTTCCATTGACCAGCCTGCTCAAAACTTTTTTGCTTTCATCAGGTGAACAAGTCTGGGAAATGAACGCCCCCCCCCCTAAACCAAACTTTATATAGAGAAAACTGGGGTTTACGGGAGTATACATGATTTTTCTCATTTCTGCTCCAAGACATGGGTTGTGGGTACTCGTTAGAACCGCCTCCATGAGGCGGTTCTAACGAGCACCCGCAACCTAAGCTTGGAGTATAAATAAGAAAAATATCATGGATTTTCATCAGAAAAGTAGCCATTTTGGAGATGTGAAAAAATGCACTGTTTCACGGCTGTGTTATCGTAATGGTTGTGGTTTTACGGCCCTTCCAAGATCATTTCACTTATTCAGTTGAGCCAAGCGATAATCAGAGGTTGGCAAAAACCGGAGTACCCGGAGAAAAACCACTTGATCTTCCGTTGCAGAACCTAGCGTCTCACACGTGACCCCAGCCAGGCTCGAACCCACAGCGGTGTGAAACCTAATGATTAAGAGTCAGCGCTCTAGATCACGAAAGCCCGTTACTGTGCAGGCTTACTCGTGTGGTCAGTTTCAGCTCTATGTGGAAGCACCATTCAGCTCAATATATTTCTCCAAGCCATGATAGGCGGGCGATTTTTGGTTTGATATTGTGTATGATAACTGAATAGTCGATTCTATGCTAGTTGAATTCTTACCAAGTCTTTTTGTGCGCATATTTACGTAAAGTCGGAGCCGAAGCATAAAGTCGACATATTTTGATGGGGCCAAAAATAGACCTTTCCTGATATGACCCTTTATAAAAATTCAGGTTGAAAAAGTAAATCTGGAATAAGGAATAAGGACAAAGGAATAAGGTAAAACAAAGGAATAAGGAAACAACTTATCACTCGTTGCAAACAGTGCAGAGCCCGTATCAGATACTGCAGAACAAGACGCCTGATCAGGGCCTTCACCGTTTGCTTAAAGTTCAACCATGTTTTATCTATGATTTAATTCTACTCAGCCTGGTACCCCTTAACTCGTAAATGCACCCCTTCTGTATGTGGGATGGGAGCTCCCATTCTGTACAAAATGGGAAAAAATATTTATATTCCTTTTTTTTTTTTTTTCTTTTATTTATTTGTGATTTTTCCTCATTACTGAAAACTCTTAGCTACTTATAAACATTTTTACTTTACCTTATTGACTTACCTACCTACTATTGAATCAACGTTGAAACAACGTTGTTTCAACGTTGAATCAAAGTTGAGTCAATGTTGTGTGCCTGCAAGATAACTTGCTTACTCACTTACTAACCCACTCACTTGCTGGCTCGCGTGCTCACACACTCACTCACTTGACACTCACTCAAACCTATTTCTTTTATTTTCCTCTGTATAGTTAAAAGCCATCTGTATTGTCCTTAGCTTTAGCAACTTCTTTTGAGTGTTTCCAGGTTTTTGCCAGCTCTGGTAATAAAATACCTATTCTGAGAGTCCAAAGCAGAGTAAACGATTAAAGTCTGATAACAAAATAGAGAAAATTCAGAAAAAAAGTCTGAATTTTGTAGGAGTGTATACAAATGCATTTTAAACTTTACTGCTGAAAAAATGAACATTTTAAGAGGTCAAAGTGTAATATTTTTCTTATTTCTGCTCCAAATATAGATTGTGAGTACTCGTTAGAACCGCCTCATTGAGGCGGTTCTAACGAGTACCCACAATCTGTGTTTTAGAGCAGAAATAAGTAAAATAAGGCTTACCCCTGTAAACCCCCGTTTTACTATATAAAAGTGGGGTTCTAGGGGGTCAACATTATATAGGCGTGTTTTCATGATATTAGGTATTTTTCAAAAATGCTAAAACCAAACAACTCCTTCTAACAGCACCACCTCCACCTCCACCCCCCCCCCCCCCCCGCCCCCGCCCACAAAAAAAGCAACTTAAAAGTATCAACAAGCAAGTTAGAACTACCTTCACGATTAAATAAATGTACTCTGTAAATTCAGTAACAGCTTTGTTTGTTTGTTTGTTTGATGTGGGGTTTAACGTCCCCGTCAACACTGTAAAGGTCATTTTGGAGACGTTGTTTCCAATTTTGTGGGACTTTTACCCGACATTGAGATAAAATGACATCTCAAGCCCTGTCGCCCATTGAAACCAATACGGTTTATAAGCATGGGCGGTCTGCCTCGCACCGCGGTTCCTGGACAGGCTTAGATCCTCTAAGCGGTTTACCAGTACTAATGTGCGCGACGGATTCAGCTCTGCGTGGAAGCATCATGCAGCCCACATATTTCTTCAAGCCCCTATGGGCGGGGGCCAAAGTATAAACAGCTCTCTCAGTCCAAATAAAAGTTTATTTATTCTACTGCAAGATTCAGGGTTTTGGGGATCTGGCATATGTTAGTAGATAGCAATGGAAAGGTCGCAGTGGAATATTTGCACACTTTCAGTACCTTGTGAGCCGGACTGCATTATCATTTCTTTCATTCTTTCTACTGATACTGCGATCGGTCACATTTGGCCATTAATCGCAGGTGTACATAACATACACGCCATGTTTTGCAGGATGAAAGCCTACTCAGTAATCATGTAATTACGGTAGGGTTCTTTAACCTGCACAGGGGATGGTTCTCACTGCACGGGGGGGGGGGGGGGGGGGGGGCTCCTGTTAACGTCCCGATCCGAAGGACGGTACACTTTATCACATTCATTCCTGCAAATGATGCCAATGGAGCGTGTTCGGACACCGAAATTTTATCGCCGCTGCCGGGGATCGAACCAACCCGGGACCTCTAGCATCAGAAGCAAGTACACTAACCACTGAGCTATCACACACGCACCTTACTACTTATAATAATATCAGCAACATACACAATCGTATTAATACATGAAACCATTACAATTCAGTGCTATTTACATTAGCGGTCTTCGCACTTAAAAATCCTATCGCTATGGCTAGCGGTCGGTTTTCCACCTCACCTGGTGCTTGTTCGATCCCCCTGCTGGTGCCATTAAAACCTTTAAAAAAACAGCAGATGTCTAACAGTTTATTTTGACAGCTTTCTTATCAATCATCTTTGATTCTCAGGCGTCTTAGTTACAGTTTCAGCCAATAAAATAACAGAACGATATCATAATTTTCATCACACAGCAAAGCTCCTATAGGAATAAAGCAGCTAGGAAAATAGAAAAATCTAAATGGAAGTTTAATGCGTTAGGCGTACCAAAACTCTTGATGAACTGTTTCAAAGCATTTTGTGTGAAAGCTAATAGATGCCGAACTGAAGCAAACAATGCGCAGCTATTGATTGGTATACCGAACTTTATCACGTCTGCTGTGGTTTAAATCACATAAAAGAAATACTGTAAAAAAATTTTTATTCGTCAACATAAAGAAATACAATGCTATATGCATCCTTGTAGAGAATGAAGTAGTGGTGACTTAATGTTGGTGAAATGAGAAAAATGTCGTTTAACAGGCTCATCATTGCTTTACAAAAATTACATTTAAATGTTAGTGATCCTGTCTTGGTACCTTGCATTATTTCTTTTTATTAATTTACTGGAATAGAGAGCTAAATATGTCATTCAACAACAACAACAAAAAAAAAAAGTTAGATGCGTCACTTACTCAATTATTTTACATAATTTATACTTATAGAATCAGCATGCAGCTATACATAACATATAAATATTAAAAACACAAAACCGGTAAGATGCGTCGGCAACTCATTTGTATCATAGTAATTAGACCTTAAACACCTATCAGTATTCGATACGCTTGGTAATAAAAAACTTCATTTTAAATGTGTGCGAAAGTGTGCGTGTAACCCTAACCCTAAGCCTTAGGGGTTAACAACACACGGCTGACAACGTCGGTTAATGATTTGTGTGTATATCTGGCTTATAACGCCGGTTACCAGAATTCATTTAAAAGTGACTAAAATGTCCAAATATGGAATTTAAAAAAAGGTCAAAGTTGACACCCGTGTGTTGTGTCGACAGTTACATCAGGTGTCAATAACGTGGATAAAAAAAACGCGAAAGGCCTCGCAGTGATAGAAATCTGTACACACACACACACACACACACACACACACACACACACACAGTGACATGTATGATCGAAGATACTCGTTTCTGGTGGAGTTAGGTTCAAAGGGTCTGCCATAGATATTATGTCCATCGAGTGTGATATCCAGTTTACTGAGATTGAAAGGTTGGAAGTTGAAGGCGTTTGTGAGAAACGTGCCATTGAATGTATCATTGGGAACCATGCCAATGAACAATCGATTTGGAAGTTGACCCTGGAACAGATGGTCTTCAATTTTACATCTTAGTCCAGTACCAATGGTAAATGTTTTCACCTCAACTCTTCTGATGGGGAATTTGGCATTATGTTGAGCAATGCTCTGATTCAAATCGTTTGTGATTGCTGGTAGAAGTTGTACATTTCTAACTGACAGTTTGGCTATATCAATTTTGAGTACTACAGGGGAACCATCCATACTGTGAAAGAAGTTGTTGAAAGGGGTAACCTTTTTGTCATCAATATTAGTTCCATCTGGTTTCAGGATTCTACATTTCAGATAAAGATAAGTTTGAGATAAATCTGTATAATATTCAGTATGGGGTGGAACCAAAAATTCAATGGGTGCCTGATAACTAACCAGGGACGCAATAGGATGATAATCAGTCCACTGAGATTTTTTGCAAAGTTGTCATAGTCGGAGGAACGGATTGCATTTCTAACTCCGTTTTACAGCACTCACAAGAACCCGGTTGCATCATTATTGATCGAAAATATCTTTCGGAAATTTAAGATTTTTTGGAATAGCAGTTGAGTTTGTCTTTTTTTGACCCTTCTTAACACCTTGACGTTTAGTCTTAGACTGATTCTTTTTAGATTTGCCTTTTGATTTAATGCCCCCACTTAATTCATCCAGAGCAGATTTTCCGAGAGATTTCAAACTTTGTTTGCCTCTTTGTTTCAAAACTTGTTTGATATTTTGACCTTCCAACATATCGCGAAGAGGACTTAGTCCCTCCTGTTTTGCAACTTGTTTTGCACTTTTTATTCCTGCTTTTGCTAGAGGTTTTTAAAGTAGGAACAACACTTCGCATTGCTGTTTTAAATATTGAACCTAAACCGTGGCCATATTGTCTTGAGACACCTCGATAGACGGGAAAGTCTTTAACTGTTGGTTTTCTTTTGCTCCAGCATTTCAGTGGTTTCTTGCTGTCGAGTCCTCACCGTTGCCTCACCTCTTTGGTTCTTTGATTTCTGTGTTCACGGAGATGTTGCACTGATGAGTTAGGAGGCCTTCATGCGGACTGAACAAATTATTTGTCTAAATCGCGACGGAAGTAAGGGCGAGGATTGTGGCCACGTAAAATCGATTTAAGCCCCCCCCCCCCCCCCCCCCCCCCCCCCCCCCTCCCAAGTGGAAATCTTCCACTGACCGTTCCAAGGCGGCTCTTCTGTGGCGATTTATTTATGTTGTTGTTTGTTACTTACTGTGTGTATCACTTGTGTCTTTTAATTTTGGATGGCCATATGGCCATTTTGTGGGAAAGTAACTGTCCATATGGCCTTCCTTTGTTTAGGTTTCCATTATGGTCTGGTCGCTTAATGTTTGTATTTCTTTCCCTTTGGTGTCTTTTATGGATGGAGTAAGTTAATTGTATCAATTCCTGATCTTTGTTTTACTTCTACTTTTTAAATCCCGCTCCAGACGGATGATAATGAATAGTACGCATTATTGTCCTTTTTTTCTGAAGTGTACTTTGATCAATGTCTTGCCAGTAATGAATGGAATATCATTACCTGTTTCGCCTTTTATACTAATGTAAACTTGATCATTGAAGGATTTTGCCACTGGAACGTAATGCAAGTTGAGAAATTCTTGATGGAAATGAATTTCACCAATTGTATTTGCAAATGGAACTACTCTTAAAAAAGGAGCTGTTATATGTCCTATGTTTGTGTAACCGGTCACATCGGAATACACAAAGAAGCGACTGTTATGAATGTTCAAGTCAACACCATATTTGAATTTTATAGCATCGTTGCCTAATGGTTCTCCGTGAAATTGTTTATCGATGCCTAAAATGATTGCTAATGGTGTTGGAAATAATATCTGAATTTGATTTATGTAAGCTGAACCAAAAGGATATTCTACAGCAACCTTGATGCGTTTTAATTGACTTCTGTATTCAGGATGAGTTTTAATGTTGTGTTGAGTCAAAACCTTTTGAATACGACTGTCAAGTGCATTTTTCATTTCCATAATCAAATGTTCAGGGCTAGTATAATTTCCTGTTGGAAAAATTACTTTAAAATCTGAACATCTTTTTGTTTGTCTGCAAATTTCATGCCTTATGTGATAAACCTTTATGTCATTGAAAGCATTATTTGTTAATCGAAGAAAGAAAAAAAATATTTTTATCTGTGATATTCATGATTTCAACTGGTGTTATTATTTCTGCTAAAGCTACCTCCCAATTTTGTTTGTCAATTTGAATAGGACAATCTAATTTGACTTTGAAAGTAGATTGAGTTTTTTGTGGGAATGTGTCTATAGAACTGTCGCTTAATAATGGCAAGTAAAATTCTCTCATGGATTTTGTTTTTCCTCAGGGAGAGAAGATAAAATTGGAGTTTGTCTTTTGAATTTTAATCCAGGGGATGGTAGAATGTATCCAACAGAGCTACTGAGTAATATCAGCCACAATTCTTTGTCTGGACTTCTTAAACTGACTTGTACCAATGAGGTGATAATGATGGCATAAACAACAATGATTTGAGCCAAAAATGTTTTTTGCTAATACTCCTTGACTACCGTCTGCAGATTGTAAAGAAGCAGTGTCACGCACGAATGAGCTTCTGAAATTCATGTTCGCGGCTTTTATAGAAGATCTGATTCTAAAATCCAACTATCAAATTTAGATGGATACCCTTACCAATGAACTTTTATTTCTTTGATCCACTTTTTACCAATTTTACGTTTTCTAAGATCTATGATAGATTCAATTTCGACAATTTGATCTTTTTTCTACACGTTGTAACTCTTGCGAGTAAAAAGTGTCTTTGACTACCTCACCATCTAGATCTACTATTTTATAGGTTACAGGATTTTGATGTTTGTACACAGTCGAAATTTGAAATAACTCTTGTGTCCAGTTTGGTAAATAACCTGTATCAAAAGTACGTTTTGTCTTGTTAGTGCAAACATAATCACTGACTTTTAATTTTGGACTTTGATGTTTATGTTTCTTTCCAAATAAATTTTCTGACATTAAACTTCGTTTCTGCTAGTCACAGATGCAGGTGCACATTTGATACTTCGATGATATGCATGGCTGTAGCCATGAACTAATTTTTGAAGTACATCGATATATCTCAGTGTAAGATGATGTGTAAAATATTTCCACATGCGACTTTTTGAAATGTTTCAACAATACTGGCTTTAGTTTCAGGATTTTCTTTCGTGAAAAAATGAATCTTTTTTGACTTAAAAAAAATCTTGAAATTTTTATTTTTAAATTCTGTTCCTTTATCAGACTGGAGGCTTTTTGGACTTCGTTTTTTCCAGATCAATTTGAATGCTTTGATCAAAGTTTTACCCATCTTGTCTTTGATGGGAACAACCCAGGCAAATTTTGAAAATACATCAATGACACAAAGAAAGTATCGGTGTTTGTCATTGAACTTAGACATACTTGACACATCTGCTAAATTTGTGTGCCGTTGATAATCGATTCCTGCAACTACAGTATTTCGACGTTTGAATTTTCTTCGAATAGGTTTATGCAAAGTGTACGTCTTTTGTTTCCTTAACCAATCCCTGACATCTTTAAGTTTTACTTTTTTAGAAAGTTTCATAGCTAACTGGAATAAAGCTTGTTCTCCAGCATATGCAGCAGGACTTTTAGGATCATAATATAATTTCTCAAACTTCATTGTTCATCATAGGTTAACCATTTAGGTATGAAAGGACCTTCCATTTCTTCATCTTTTATATGTTGTCTCGCTAATCGCCTTACGTGTTTTTTCACTGATGGCAGATCATATTTACGCTGGTTTGTATAGGGAGTCCCTATTTTATGACGTTTGGTTTTTGAAGGAGTCACAAAGACATCCCCTGGTGATTGTTCAGGAGGAGGAAGCTGATGTTCATGCATCCATTCCCATCTTTCTCTATTGCCTACCACATCTTGAAGAATATTCATTTTTCTCAATCCTTGTGCAAAAGCTTGCCAGCCCGTTGGTTCAATGCCTTTCCTATGTCTGATCACATCATTGACCAAGTCGATAATGTTAGAACCAGGAATAGGTTTTCCATACATCTTGACTGCACCATCATCATCCCAAGCTATGTTTTTCTTTTACGTACGACCGTCATGATTGTCGTGATACAGTATGAAGAGTTCCAGTCGAACACGGGCTTTTATATTTTGCGTCTCGTAAGTTTCAAGTTTGGACCTCTGTTATTGATTCTAAAAGGTTGATTATACATTTATGTCCCTGCATAGCTTTTTCACGCATTGCAGCTTCAAATCCAAACTGTCTTGCAGTTTGAAACCCATGTGGTTCCCCAGCATAGAGTGGTTGAAACTTAGCAATATTTGGTGAAATGGTGTTTCGACGAGTTACAGAGCGAGCAATTTCAGTGGGTGATCGCATTCCAAGACTTTGCCATGATGTAATTGGACGTTTTCTCACTGTAATAAACTTTTCATTAATTTTTCTAGGATATTTCTTTTTTTTTTCAGAAGTCTTCTTTACAGAAGTCTTCTATTTGGCAAACCTCGCAATATTTTATTTCCATCTCATCGAATTAATGTTCTGATAATAACGCCACCCAAGAAACCGCCTCCACCAGGTTTCAAAATGATGTTACGTTTAACATCACTATTGACCATGGTACTTTTTAATTTTCTGAGATCATCTTTATGTTTTTCCATAAATTTCTTTGTCTGTTTGGGAAATTTCATTTTACCCTCAATAATTTTCCTTGCAGCCAAAGAAAACCATTTTATCATTTCAAGTAATCCCTCATTGAGCAATTGTTTGCGTTTTACAGTATTTGGTTCTCTACTCAAATTGTAGAGTGCCCTTATCAAGTTAGCTGATGTACGTTTCGTAGCCATAATGACTCGTGATCAATTTTCAAATCAGACTCACACTTTTATATGTTTGGGAACTAAACAACTGGTCCTTGATGATTTGGTTTTGTAAACCAGTTTTGAAAAATATTTGTTCTAAATCTCAACAGATCTGGTGTGTCTGGTTTCAAATCGATCAGTAAGTATCCATGTGGTTTGAATGGGGCATCATTGAAAGCATACATCAAATGTGGAGATTGAAGTTGTTTTGCCAGAACTTTGACTTGCATTTTATCTCGAGGACTTTGAAACAAAATGAGATAATGTGCATTCAAACTGACAGCTCGACTATCTTTACTTTGGTGAAACAAATTTTGTGTGATGTATATCACACTTGCATTTCGATGATGCCCTTTCCTTGTAAACCACAATTTGATTTTTTCTTCATCTTTGTCTCCTAACATATCGCCAGAGACGATCGAGTGAGTGAGTGTTTAAGTTTTACGTCCCACCAACAGCTATGGTCATACGGAGACGGGACCTCTGTTTCAAGACTCATCCGAAAGTCTGGAGAAGCCCGGAATCGAACCTGCGATCCCTGGCTTACAAGGCGAGTAGCGTAACCACTCGACCACGGAGGCTTCTGACGATCAAGTGAGACAAACTCGTATCGCTGACAATGTCATCATCGTCATTGTAAATTCCAGAAAGAAATGTGATGTTGGATCCTTCACGTTCTTGCAAAATATTATAATAAAAATCAAAAATGAGTTCCTTAAAGTGCAATGGAAACATTCATAAGAAAGAAAATGGGTCTTACTACGTAGTTTCGGCTAATAAGGCCTCATCAGTGACCCTGTAATGATCCGGCAAAGAGAGCCAGAGGAAACATACTGCAATTTTGCGAATTTCGAATAGGCAGTCGATTCAAAGACTGATATAAATCAAAATGGGGTCTAAATAATTAAAAACATGTCTAGAATATATGTCCAAACCAATAAATATTTCCGATTTCTCAGAATATTCACACTGATCTCAAAGGACCAAAAGTAAAATATAAACTGCACTATGGTTGATGTACGGGGAGACGTTTTACGGCCGCCACACGGCACAACACCAGCTGCAGTGAAGGCAAATAAAAATCAAAAATGAGTTCCTTTAAGAGCAATGGAAACATTCATAAGAAAGATGGGTTATACTACGTAGTTTCGGCTAATAAAGCCTCATCAGTGACCCTGTAATGATCCGGCAAAGAGAGCCAGAGGAAACATACTGCAATTTTGCAAATTTCGAATAGGCAGTCGATTCAAAGACTGATATAAATCAAAATGGGGTCCAAATAATTAAAAACATGTCTAGAATATGAGTCCAAACCAATAAATATTTCCAATTTCTCAGAATATTCACGCTGATCGCAAAGGACCAAAAGTAAAATATAAACTGCACTATGGTTGATGTACGTGGAGACGTTTTACGGCCGCCACACGGCACAACACCAGCTGCAGTGAAGGCAAATAAAAATCAAAAAAGAGTTCCTTTAAGAGCAATGGAAACATTCATAAGAAAGAAGATGGGTCATACTACGTAGTTTCGGCTAATAAAGCCTCATCAGTGACCCTGTAATGATCCGGCAAAGAGAGCCAGAGGAAACATACTGCAATTTTGCGAATTTCGAATAGGCAGTCGATTCAAAGACTGATATAAATCAAAATGGGGTCCAAATAATTAAAAACGTGTCTAGAATATGAGTCCAAACCAATAAATATTTCTGATTTCTCAGAATATTCACGCTGATCTCAAAGGACCAAAAGTAAAATATAAACTGCACTATGGTTGATGTACGGGGAGACGTTTTACGGCCGCCACACGGCACAACACCAGCTGCAGTGAAGGCAAATAAAAATAAAAAATGAGTTCCTTTAAGAGCAATGGAAACTTTCATAAGAAAGAAGATGGGTCATACTACGTAGTTTCGGCTAATAAAGCATCATCAGTGACCCGGTAATGATCCGGCAAAGAGAGCCAGAGGAAACATACTGCAATTTTGCGAATTTCGATTAGGCAGTCGATTCAAAGACTGATATAAATCAAAATGGGATCCAAATATTTAAAAACATGTCTAGAATATGAGTCCAAACCAATAAATATTTCCGATTTCTCAGAATATTCACGCTGATCTCAAAGGACCAAAAGTAAAATATAAACTGCACTATGGTTGATGTACGGGGAGACGTTTTACGGCCGCCACACGGCAAAACACCAGCTGTTGGTTGCCATTCTTTGTAGCACCACACGATACGTTGTGGTTGAATATCAAACAAGTCTTGTTTGTATTCAATGAGTTTCCTTACAAACGCTGTTTTTCCAAATCCACTTGGACCTGATATAAAGAGATTAGCAGGATGTTTGAAAAACAAACTGTTAATATCTTGTACTACTGGTGTCTGAGTGCTTGACATGATAGGTAATGAGAAAGAACAACGAACAACATGTATATTTATATAATTTTAATGATGAAAAAAAATCCTTTGTACTTATATCATGGCAAATCATTATTCATAACCATATGGCACAGTGTACCGATTTTTCACAATCACACGTTTGTCATAAGTAAATCTATAAATCTTTGAAAGTTTTTCAGTGGTTACTTTCCTATTTGGATGTTTTTGATTGTATGTTGATACTGCACAGTTTCACGGAATGTCTGTCTTTAGATTTTGCCCAGTTTAACATTTTCTCAAAATGTATGATTTGAGAAGTGTTAAAATCCAAAGTCAGTCCTTTCACTTTACAAGTGGATTTTCTATCACCGTTGTTTTCAACATACTCACAACGCCCCCGCCCATAGGGGCTTGAAGAAATATATGGGCTGCATGATGCTTCCACGCAGAGCTAAATCTGGCCCGCACACTAGTACTGGTAAACCGCTTAGAGGATCTAAGCCTGTCCAGGAACCGCGGTGCGAGGCGGACCGTCCATGCTAATAAACCCTATTGGTTTCATTGGGCGACAGGGCTTGAAATGTAATTTCATCTCAATGTCGGGTAAAAGTCCCACAAAATTGGAAGCAACGTCTCCAAAATGACCTTTACAGTGTTGACGGGGACGTTAAACCTCAAATCAAACAAACAAACATAACCATAGTTCTTTGGCCCCATTCCAACACATTTTGTGATTTTAGCACTGGGCATTTCATCAGTCCATTCACCAAGTCGATTATTCACAATAGTGGGATTCCAAAGTTTGGGATTGTGGACATAGATTGCAGAGTCAGTGTCAAAGTAGAGTACGCGTGTATTAAGTTTGTGTAATACACTGTACAATTTCAATCTGGCTTGTGCTGTGACAAAAGATGCGACCACCACATTACTGCAACTGTGAGGTTCAATGATAGTGTCTGTTTCTTCCCAGTTGACATGTAAAAACTGTTCACCATAGACATCAACATAATTGACTTTTTTCATGGGATTGCTTACCAATTCAAAGTATGTCGATGGTTCTGAGATGTATTCAGTTTTAGTCATAGTATCTCTTTGTGCCAATTTTCCCCACAAGTTATTCAACTCAGTCTTTGCAGTAGCCCTACGACCCTTATTCTTTTCAATATGCTCCAATCTAGTTCCCTCTGCCTCAAAGTAGTCCTGTTTGAATTTTTCTTTGTCTGCCTCAGTTTTACACCAATCAGGATACCCACTGGCCTCTTGCTTTATTTTCAGGAATGTATCAATGTACCCAGCAAAGATTCCACCTTGGCCAGTGTCTTTATCTTACTGAGTTGTCTCGGGGAAATGCCAAACCTCATAAATTTCTGTAAGCTGATAACCAAGTTTCAAAGCTTCAAACAATTCAATACTGACCCAAGTTCCAACAAATTCTCTATCTTCTGCTTTAGTATGGTTACAAAGTTGTGAGTTGTCTGACTTTTCAGCACATGTTCTACAAAGTTGAAACAGAAGTTCATTGTTAAATTTGTAAGGGAGTACTGGATGATACAAGTTTCTTGGTGGAAGAACTTTACAATTGATCAGGCCACAATATTGTTGAATATTGTCTTTGTCAATTTCTTCTTGAAAATAAATCTCTGGATGGCATAGTGGGAAAACACCATATTTACAAATGTATGGGTACAGAGAACAGACATCAATGTACTTGATTTCTTGCTTTGAACGTTCATCAATCTCATGGTACAATTTGGTAGCATTAGTCCTTCCTCCAAACAAAGCATCTCTGGGTTTCAAGGGATCCAAGTTAGTAAACTCAGCCTCTACCAAAGTTTGGAATTATTTGTCATCTCTGCACTGTTTGTCAAAATCACATTCCCAACATTCTATGACTTCATACCCAGCAGCTTTTAGAGTTTCAATTTTTCTCAAAGTGGAACAATAAAGGGTGTCCATCTTCAAACAGTTGTACGTATTGATCTTATGCCTGTCAGGATAACATCTTTGACAACCATGCCAATAACAACCTTGAAATTCATAGATTTTCTTATTTTCTTGGGCAAACCATTCAACGTAAAACTCACCAATTTTCTGTTCACCACCATTCAATGCATGTTGAATGTGTGTGTTTGTTTTCTTAGCCATTACTTGCAACCATCTTACAGCCTTGATCGAATATTTCTTTTGGTTTGGATAGCTCTCAGGAGGAATGATAGCTACTGAGTTTTCTGGCATATGATCCTTTCTCCAAACAAGTGAACAAGTTTGAGCCACTGTACATGCTTCTTTAAAGGGGTCAATTCCACTAGTTTCCATAAACTGCTGCCTAAAGCAAGCACAAACTCTCCTTAAGATATCGACATCACTCCGACATTACTCTTCCATTTCATGCCTGCAGTTGAAGATAGCATTTGATTCTACTTTAGACTTGTGCCATTGCAAGAAGTCGTCTCTGTCTTTGCTAGACATCTGGCAAGGGTTATACATTTCAGCAGGAAAGTATGGCACTACATAGTTTTGGTTAGCTTCAGTATTTGCCAAATGTGGGAAATAACCTTTCTTCATTTCTTGAAGTCCAAAGGTATCAGGGAAAACAGCCAAAAGTATGTGTAAAAACTGAAAAGAATCTTTGAACTCAAGTTTTCCAGCTTTCATGGTTATGATGGTATGCCCATTCATGATTACCTCTGGTTTGTAAGTCCCATTCTCTAAGAGATATCTCAAAATAAACTGGCCATCATAACCACCAAAGTTGTGAGCAATACAAATTGAGCCTTCATTAAAAGGTTGAAATAACCAAGTACAAAACCCATGCAAAGTACCAGGACCTTCAAAGATCATTTCTCTTCCTTGATCTGGGAACTTGCTACAAGTTTTACACTTTTCATTGATAGGTAAATGGATACACTGGTCACAGGCTCTATGTGCTACACAGAAATTAAACTTATGTTCTCCAGTATTTTGTGAAGATTCAAAATCAACGAAAACGTACTTGGAGGCGGAGGAACTTGTTTCTTCTTCATCATCAGATTCATCTTGGGTGCATCACCATCAGTCTTACAAACATAAGATTGTATGTAACACTGATGATTTGTACCCACGACCTCTTTACAAAATTTACATTTTCGATTCCCTGGACAAACATGATTTTTCTTATTCCCAATAATTCTAGTGAAACAATTTCCACAATTATAAACCAACTGACACATTCACTTTTTCTGTCTAGCTTTGATTCTTTTATGATTAGCAAAACATTGAGGACTGTAAAATTTTCTTTTACAATCCCTACAGAAACAAGTTTCTCCTGCCACACATAATGTCTCATTGTAACATTTGTCACATCCATGGGGACACATATGATCACCACGATTACTATATCCTTTGTCACAGAGTTCACAGAAGTATATACATCCTAAGAATCCAGTTATACTGGTGATTGTATCATAATGATTTTCTCCATTATAGTATATATGTATCACTTTAGTCTGTCTTGTCATTTCGAATTCAGGCTTGAAGAGAAGGTCATCTTTCGCATGTTGCGAATGTACTTTGATCAGGTAGTCAGGAGCTAACACAGCTTGGATCTTCTTGTATTCGTCAAGTCCACAGGGGTTGATATGTGGAACATGAGCTCGATCCAACAACTTCTTAGCTTCACTGGTCTGGAAAGACTTGGTAGATTTACCTATATGTTCCCATGTTTTCTTCCAGGTCAGGGATTCATCTTTGTCTGCATGACATTTGCCGACAGCTACAACTCTGGCTAGGCACATGGAGTCTTCTGTATCGTTGATAGTAACAATACTTCTTTTCATCTGTCTTCAAAACAACGTTGAGGTTTTAATACACGGAAATGTGACCAAATGGAGATTCTATATTATAATCAGCATATAAGGTCGTTTGATGTTACATGTACAAGAGGAAATTAAAAATACTTGCCATACAAAAATGTGGATGGATTTGTTGCAAAAATGCATGTAATGTTCGCGATCATTATACTAGGCTTATTACGTATGTATCGACAAAAATGCTAGAGTGAATTAAACTCCCGCAATGTGTGACTAACACATCATCATAATAATATTTTGATGTTGAAATTCCCTCATTTCCATTGTTTTGTAATGTTCGAGACCGGTAATGTTCAATACCGAAAATTGTTAGTCTAACAGAAGGATCACATTGCTCTCACGTGACACAGTTTTCCGTTTCCAGATTACGTAGTAGAAAGTGTCTGCACACGACATGGTTGCCTTTTCCGGTGTTTGGTGGGTTAGGGAGTCGGCAGACAATACCACAGTTAAGGGAAAACAGAAGCCATATTTTGTTTTAAAATATCTGCAAAGAAACTTTTTATCTTTTTCCAATATTATTTGCCACAATTAATATTTTCAATTAAGAGTATGCCACCAAAAATCACTATTAATGAACAACATTTGCACGCTTGCAAGATCATTATTCTATTGCAATAAGCGGTGGATGTATGCGATGAAATGTTCGCTACATTTGGTATCGAACATGACAGGTTTGCTATGTTGACCGTCCAGGGATAATGACTGCAAATAAATGAACTATTTTGAATTGTGTAACCTTAGTTGTGTAAAATGAACACGTTAAGTGATATACACGTTTGCTACATTTCTACCAATAGCTGCAAACGGTAATACTGTTGATTCCAAATTAATTACTTATTTTCGATTTTGGATTTGAGTCCCATAGCTTATAATCTTTTCCCAAATATTATTTGCCAGAATGAATATTTTCAATATAAAATGTGCAATGTTAAGAAGGCACTTTGACTCTCCAATTTGTATTTCCAAATGCATATTTTGAATGATAAAAAACATTGTAAGTGCAGTTTATGTTACTAAAAGTATGGTATCGAACATTACAAATTGTATCGAACATCCCCACCTAAAATAAATATGTATGCTGGTTTACTCTTGATTATGTTAACTAGACACAACAAATACAATATAAGATTCCTTTTCAATTTTACAGGTAAAAATGGTAAAGTGGCATAGCATGTCCCTTTACCGTGTATGGTAATGTCCGAGACCATCATTGCTGCCATTTACAGACATGCATTTGTTTACATTTCTTAGAACTTATTTACAAACTTCTGAGAAATCAGAAATAAGTTATTGGTTTAGACTCATATTCTAGACAGTTTTTTTTTTAATTATTCGGACCCCATTTTGATTTATATCAGTCTTTGAATCGACTGCCTATTCGAAATTCGCAAAATTACAGTGTGTTTCCTCTGGCTTTCTTTGCCGGATCATCACAGGGTCACTGATGAGGCTTTATTAGCCGAAACTACGTAGTATGACCCATTTTTTTCTTATGAATGTTTTCATTGCTCTTAAAGGAACTCATTTTTGATTTTTATTCACAAAACGTGTTACTTTAGTCCAGCTGGTAGGCAAAATTGGTTACATTTTGAAGGCTTTTGTATAGAAAAATATTACTCTGGAATACACTGTAATGTTCGATACTGTATTCAAACAGTTACATCATTAATTTTAGATACTTGATTGTTGAGAACATAAGGCCATGCGGTTGTTGTGTGTTTATATGTGATAGATAGGTCTTTTAATGTTTCGGTTGCCTTAAGAACGCAGTTTATCTGTCAGGAGAGCATTTTTTATGCATAAAAGTATATACCGAGGCTTTTTGCGTAATAGCAAAACCATGTTTTAAAAGCATATGACTGAACATGCACTGTAACAATAGTAAGATCCAAAAAATGAATGAAAATGACACTAACAGCTATATTGTAAGTTAATCATGTTAGTAAACTATTTGACTTATAGAAACAAAATCACTGTAATGTCCGCGACTTTTTACATATAATTCAAATAAACTTATTGCTTATGTTGTTCGTTTATCTAAAGTAATATTACTTGTGTTCCTTATTTGCCACTCAATACCTGTTCAAATGCAATAGTCGTAAGTGATCTAGCTTTTATGTGCTTCTCTTAAAATAAAACGAAAGTTGTATGTTTTCAGCAAACTATATCTTTTTCTGTATTCTCTAACCAACCCTGAATTTTATTCAAAATGGCTATTCATTTCTTAACCATATATATGACCATATGTTCAATTTTGTCCCCGCTTAATAACCCGGTCGTAAGTTTCTGTCATTGCGAGCTAGGGTCTCTTGATTTCTGTGATGTTATATAAAGGGGGTAACGAACAAGTAGATTGTAGCGTACATTTCTCACAATCAAAATTTATCAAAATACCGACATATTTCCAGCTGTTGGGGTGAAATAACTTTTCATTTCTTGATCAGGGAATTTTAACTGAGTATAGGTACATGTTAATACTTTATTGTGAACATATCGGTGACTGAAACTAAGTAACTTTATAATTTGACTTTTTAAACGGCTAAAATCCCAATTCATTTGTGAATGAGTGAAAGACCCCAAGTTTAAGTCCAGGATGGTAGATACTAACACTTATTCTATCGTTGCCCTGTGCCTCGGTATGTCTCTTAATGTCATCCACCAATTGTTGAAATAATCGTGGAAAAAATTCTAGTGGTGATGTCGTCTCAGGAAATTTTCTCATGTCCACGCTGTAAACATTGGCTCTAGTTCTAAACCGCCTCGACTCCCTCTGTTTTACTGGTTTCATGGTATAATATTGTTCATTTTCTTCATCTTCATCTTCTGTATCAGAGTAGTCCACCAACTTAGGTCTCTTAGGTGGCATCTCATCATCCGAACTTGATGGAGTTCTAATTCTTTTCCAATGTCTCTTTGGCATGTTGATACTTTGGTGTTCAATGCTGAACTATGAAACTTCAACCTGAAAAACCCGTTTTTTACTGACCCACTGACTTTCGAAATTCTTGTGTCAGAGTTATCATGACTAACAACTCTATTCCTTTGGGGAAATGACAGTGAGAATCTTTAGAGAGTTGATTACAACAAGACAGTTGGTTTTCTAATGCATTTCTCCTGCCTATCGAGGCCATGGAGAAATAAGCTTTGGATGCTTCTACGCAGGGCTGACTCCAACTGTACATCAATATAATGTCTAACCAGACAAAGGGGTACGGGCCAAACCCCCTTACACCCTATTGAATACATTGGACAATAGGGCTTGAGATGTCATTTCATCTCAATGTTGGGTAGAAGTCAGAACGCTTCAAAACTGATCTATACAGTGTTTGCGGGGGGTGCACAGTGTTCGCGGGTACACTAAACCTCAAATCGAAACAAACAAAACCATGAGAATGAACTTACGATTTTATAATCATTGATTTTCAAATCTAAATGTCATTGTTAAAACAAACATTGAAAGTCAGTGAGATTTTCCGAAAATCAGCCCATAGAGATTTTGTCCATTGGAACCGAAAGTTAACCCATTCCCTAAAATATGTAAGGTCAATTTTCCGAAAATCGATCATATTGGCTTTAGTCCATTGAATTTGAAAGTACCCTATTCCCGGAAAAAAGATTGGTTTTCCTATAATTATAAACAGTGAGAAAAAAACAAACAATAACGCTTATAACATTTGATTGCCTTAACCGATTTTTAAAATTCTTGTTTCAGATTAATCATGACTACCTGCTTTATTCTACCCTTGGAAATAACGGAGATGATTTTGACATTCAACATGTACAACTGTGGAAAAGCCCAGACTTCACAGAACTCATCGAAGACAGTTGGTTTAAAATAAGAATGAAGATTTTGAAGAACACTGGATCTCAAATAACTTACCAAGATGAAATGATTCATTTACTATTGCTCATAGATGAACTTCCTAATTTGTCAGATAAGAAACGATTAGAGTTTCATAGACAGATTAGCTGTTTTCATTTTCAACATCAACCAACCCTTAAGAAGCAAAGAGATGGCTAGTCACATTCTTTAACCTTACCACACGGGACTTGTTTTACATGTCTGAAAAATTTCATCGACACTTCCTACATGGTAATGTGTCATCTAGCTTTCTCTATAGAGATACGTTTTTGGCATATCTGGTACTGAATGAGGAATATACCAAAGCTCAAGTCAAACAGTTATTCTGTAGTCGGGAAAATCCAGATCTTATGATATTACCATCGGGATGTTTGATTTTCAACGACTATTGGTCGGAATATATAATTGCCAAAGAAGGATATAAAGTGACATTAGGCAACGAACAGTTGAGAAAAGAACCTAAGATCGTTTTGAAGTTCCCAACAAAATATTCTAATTGCATACTTAACTAAAAATCGTGATTAAGACCATCAGAAAAAGTCTACCTGTATCTTTAGATCAAATTCTGAAATTTGATATCTACCGACTTGCACTTGAACAAACTTTGTCATTAGAGCCAGATAATGTAGATTTCTTGAAAACTAAAGAAGACATTCATATTTGGTTGAGAAGATACGATACATTTATGTCTTTTCGGCATGAGATGAAAAGAACAGCTTGGCTAATGAGTAACATACTGGATGAGTCACCCGTAAAACTGGATCAATGGCGTTTGAATGTAGCTAACAACGATGAGGTGGTCAGCTACATTTTCAACATGATAATGGATATTGAAAGAGCTTCATCAGAACAACCGATGGACTGTTCTGAAAACCGTCATGAGGAACCGATGGAAACTGATATTGACGATTTGATCAAACACAATCATAATCAGAGAATTTTTCGTTTTGGTGTTGCAATGATGTTTGTTCTTTCGAAACATACGACATCATAGCAAATACCAGACTTAGGAATCTTGTATATGATGGGACATTATCAAAGGACATTCATTCAAGAATAAATGGTGGCCCTGAAAATGGCCGTTGGGTTTTGTTAGTGTAAAAAACTAACACTGACAGCAGGTTCTTCCTCCACAGGCTGGACATCTTCTGGCCCAGGATTCATATGTTATCCTGGACCCGCTTGTTAAACTGAAGGGAGGCCCTGTCGCTTCCCTCCCCCAGTCTTCGACCTGTGTTCCAGCAGTGGCCACCGGCACCTCACCATTCCTTTGTTGTCCATGAACCAACTCTGCTGCTTCTTTTGTGATCGATACTATCTTCTCCAAATTGTCAAGCGAGGAAAACAATCCTTCCACTTCTCTCTTGACCAAATCTAAAGAGACCATCAGGTCTCTCACCCCACTCCTCACAGACTCCGTCTGTTCTTCTAAAGCTTTAAAGTAGATTTCACTGTTGTGAGCCATCTTGAATTGTACACAATTGCTTACAGTACATGAATTTAAGAGCCAGACGCAGGAGAATGCAGCGCCATATCCGGGTCTAAATTATTTGATTATTTGTTAAGAAATAGCTGTGTTTCTACTAACAAAAATTGAATCACCAATAAATGTAAATTTTCAGATAAAAATCTGATTTTTCCATATTTCCGCTCAAAACATAGAATTTGTGAACTCGTTAGAACCGCCTCGAGGCGGTTCTAACGATTGCTCACAATCTATGTTTTTGAGCAGAAATAAACCAAATAGTGTATACCCCTGTAAACCCCAGTTTTACACTATATAAAGTGGGGTTTAACCCTTTCAGATACGTCTTTTTAGGTGTCTGAACCCCAACACCCTTTTTGTTGAGATCCAGAAATATGCATTCCCAACCCTGGATAGCTATGTTTTTGTTAGGATAAGTTGTCATAAAAAAATGACTTCTTTTCTTTCGAGCGGCTTCCGACTAAACATATACCTATGGGGGTTGAAGGGGGCGGTAGCCCCCTCACCGCCGCAAAAAAATCGGGATGTGACCCAGTCAGTCGCTGACATGGTATCTGAGGGTGTCTGGGATCAAAAAGGACTCCAAAGTAACGCTGGCAAAACATGCTGCATACAGTGAAAATTGCCAGTGCCAACCTTTATTTTTGCCTTGACTGCAGTTTGAAGATTAAGATTCGGTCAGAAATACATGTGAATCACACTTTTTGACAACTTTGAGGTGTTGCCTCGTCACAATGGTAACAATGATTTAGCCTATAAAGGTTCTATTTGAAACTGATAAAAATCATGTTTTTATGCCCCCGGAATCTAAGAGATTTGGGGGCATATAGTTTTTGGTCGGTCTGTCTGTCCGTTTGGCCGTTTGTCTGTCTACAAAAACCTTAACATTGGGCATAACTTTTGAATGGTAATAGATAGAGCTTTCATATTTCACATGAGTATACCTTATCACAAGACCTTTCCAGTGGTACCATAATTTTTTGATCTCGTGGCCTTGAACTTGACCTTTGACCTATTTTTTTCATTTTTAGCTCACCGTCACGTAGTGACGAGGTGAGCTTTTGGGATCACTTTTCGTCCGTCGTCCGTCCGTCCGTCCGTGCGTCCGTAAACAATTCTTTAAACGACATCTCCTCCTAAACCACTGATCGGATTTTGACCAAACTTCACAGGAATGATCCTTAGGTGGTCCCCTTTCAAAGTTGTTCAAATGGTTCCGGTCCGTTGCACATCTAGGTCATAGGAGCCAAAAACAGATTTTTTTCACCAAAAACTTAAAAAATCTTCTTCTCTGAAACCACAAGGCCCAGGTCTTTGATATTTGGTATGAAGCTTCATCTGGTGGACCCCTACCAAGATTGTTCAAATTATAGTGCTGGGGCCAAAAATGCCCCCGCTCCAGGGCCCTTTGGTTTTACATGGGCTTATATAGGGAAAATCTTTAAAAATCTTCTTCTCTGAAACCGTAAGGCCCAGGTCTTTGATATTTGGTATGAAGCTTCATCTAGTGGACCCCTACCAAGATTGTTCAAACTATAGTGCTGGAGCCAAAAATGCCCCCGCTCCGGTGCCCTTTGGTTTTACATGGGCTTATATAGGGAAAATCTTTAAAAATCTTCTTCTCTGAAACCGCAAGGCCTAGGTCTTTGATATTTGGTATGAAGCTTCATCTAGTGGACCCCTACCAAGATTGTTCAAATTATAGTACTGGGGCCAAAAATGCCCCCGCTCCAGGGCCCTTTGGTTTTACATGGGCTCAAATAGGGAAGAGCTTTAAAAATCTTCTTCTCTGAAACCGTAAGGCCCAGGTCTTTGATATTTGGTATGAAGCTTCATCTAGGGGACCCCTACCAAGATTGTTCAAATTATAGTGCTGGGGTCAAATATGCCCCGGCTCCGGGGCCCTTTGGTTTTACATGGGCTTATATAGGGAAAATCTTTAAAAATTTTCTTCTCTGAAACCGTAAGGCCCATGTCTTTGATATTTGGTATGAAGCTTCATCCCACACGGCCATGGTCCTTCTTCCCCCCCTCCCCCCCCCCCACTCCGGGGCCCTTTGGTTTTAAATGGGCTTATATAGGGAAAATCTTAAAAAATCTTCTTCTCTGAAACCACAAGGCCCAGGTCTTTGATATTTGGTATGAAGCTTCATCTGGTGGACCCCTACCAAGATTGTTCAAATTATAGTGCTGGGGCCAAAAATGCCCCCGCTCCGGTGCCCTTTGGTTTTACATGGGCTTATATAGGGAAAATCTTTAAAACTCTTCTTCTCTGAAACCGTAAGGCCCAGGTCTTTGATATTTGGTATGAAGCTTCATCTATAGGACCCCTACCAAGATTGTTCAAATTATAGTGCTGGAGCCAAAAATGCCCCCGCTCCGGGGCCCTTTGGTTTTACATGGGCTTATATAGGGAAAATCTTTAAAAATCTTCTTCTCTGAAACCGCAAGGCCCAGGTCTTTGATATTTGGTATGAAGCTTCGTCTAGTGGACCCCTACCAAGATTGTTCAAATTATAGTGCTGGGACCAAAAATGCCCCCGCTCCAGGGCCCTTTGGTTTTACATGGGCTTATATAGGGAAGAGCTTTAAAAATCTTCTTCTCTCAAAAACAGTAAGGCCCAGGTCTTTGATATTTGGTATGAAGCTTCATCTAGGGGACCCCTACCAAGATTGTTCAAATTATAGTGCTGGGGTCAAATATGCCCCCGTTCCGGGGCCCTTTGGTTTTACATGGGCTTATATAGGGAAAATCTTTAAAAATTTTCTTCTCTGAAACCGTAAGGCCCATGTCTTTAATATTTGGTATGAAGCTTCATCCCACACGGCCATGGTCCTTCTCCCCCCCCCCCCACTCCGGGGCCCTTTGGTTTTAAATGGGCTTATATAGGGAAAATGTTTAAAAATCTTCTTCTCCGAAACCGCAAGGCCCAGGTCTTTGCTATTTTGTATGAAGCTTCATCTAGTGGATTCCTACCAAGATTGTTCAAATTATAGTGCTTGGGCTAAAAATGCCACCGCCCCCGGGCCCTATGGTTTTACATGGGCTTATATGGGGAAAATCTTTAAAAATCTTCTTCTCGGAAATCCCAAGGGCCAGGTCTTTGCTATTTGGTATGAAGCTTCATCTAGTGGACCCCTACCAAGATTGTTCAAATTATAGTGCTAGGGCCAAAACTGCCCCCGACCTGGGGCCCTTTGGTTTTACATAGACTTATATAGAGATATTCCTTAAAAATCTTCTTCTGAAACAGCAAGGCCATGGTCTTTGATATTTGGTGTGAAGCTTCCTCTAGTGGACCTCTATCAAGATGGTTTAAATTATAGCCCTGAGGCCAAAAATGCCCCCGCCCTGGAGCCATTTGGTTTTATATAGGCTTATGTAGGGAATATCTTTAATAAAAATCTTCTTCTCTGAAACCGCAAGGCCTAGGTCTTTGATATTTGGTATGTAGCATATCTAGTGGACCTTTGCCAAGATTGTTCAAATTATAGCCTTTGTTGATATTTTGTATGAAGCTTCACCTTTTTAGACGTCTCTGAACATTATGCACATTATAGCCCTGGGGTTAATAATGGCCCTCCCCGGGTCCCACTTGTTACTCTATGGATCAGGTGAGCGATCCAGGGCCATCATGGCCCTCTTGTGTTTTATATTAGGATCACTTTTTGTCTGTCATCCGTGCGTAAACAATTTCTTCAAATGACATCTCCTCCTAAACCACTGATCAGATTTTGACCAAACTTCACAGGAATGATCCTTAGGTGGTCCCCTTTCAAAGTTGTTCAAATGGTTCCGGTCCATTGCACATATAGGTCACAGGAGCCAAAAATAGATTTTTTTTCACCGAAAACTTAAAAAATCTTCTTCTCTGAAACTGCAAGGCCCAGGTCTTTGATATTTGGTATGAAGCTTCATCTAGTGGACCCCTACCAAGATTGTTCAAATTATAGTGCTGGGGCCAAAAATGCCCCCGCCCCGGGGCCCTTTGGTTTTACATGGGCTTATATAGGGAAAATCTTTAAAAATCTTCTTCTCTGAAACTGCAAGGCCCAGGTCTTTGATATTTGGTATGAATCTTCATCTGGTGGACCCCTACCAAGATTGTTCAAATTATAGTGCTGGGGCCAAAGATGCCCCCGCCCTAGGGCCCTTTGGTTTTACATAGGCTTATATTGGGAAACTCTTTGAAAATCTTCTTCTCTGAAACTGCAAGGCCCAGGTCTTTGATATTTGGTATTAAGCTTCATCTAGTGGACCCCTACCAAGATTGTTCAAATTATAGTGCTGGGGCAAAAAATGCCCCCGCCCCGGGGCCCTTTGGTTTTACAAAGGCTTATATAGGGAAAACCTTTAAAAATCTTCTTCAATGAAACCGCAAGGCCCAGGTCTTTGATATTTGGTATGAAGCTTCATCTAGTGGACTCCTACCAAGATTGTTCAAATTATAGTGCTGGGGCCAAAAATGCCCCTGCCCCAGGGCCCTTTGGTTTTACATGGGCTTATATAGGGAAAATCTTTAAAAAATCTTCTTCTCTGAAACTGCAGGGCCCAGGACTTTGCTATTTGGTATGAAGCTTCAACTAGTGGACCGCTACCAAGATTGTTCAAATTATAGTGCTGGGGCCAAATATGTCTTTGATATTTTGTATGAAACTTCATCTAGTGGAACCCTACCAAGATTGTTCAAATTATAGTGCTGGGGCCAAAAATGCCCCCGCCCCAGGGCCCTTTGGTTTTACATTGGCTTATATAGGGAAAATCTTTAAAAATCTTCTTTTCTGAAACTGCAAGGCCCAGGTCTTTGATATTTGGTATGAAGCTTCATCTTGTGGACCTCAATCAAGATTGTTTAAATTATAGCCCTGAGGCCAAAATTGCCCCCGCTCCTGGGCCCTTTGGTTTTTCATAGACTTACATACATGTAGGAAAAATCTTGAAAAATCTTCTACTCTGAAACCATAAGGCCTAGGTCTTTGACATTTGGTATGAAGCTTCAGCTAGTGGACCTCTACCACGATTGTTCAAGTTATAGCCCTGGGGCCACAATGCCCCCGCCCCAGGGCCCTTTGGTTTTACATAGACTTCTAATAGAGATAATCTTTGAAAATCTTCTCTAAAACAACAAGGCCCAGGTCTTTGATATTTGGTGCGAAGCTTCATCTACTGGACCTCTATCAAGATTGTTTAAATTATAGCCCTGAGGCCAAAAATGCCCCTGCCCCGGGGCCATTTGGTTTTACATAGGCTTATGTAAGGAAAATCTTTAAAAATCTTCTTCTCTGAAACCACAAGGCCCATGTCTTTGATATTTGTTGTGTAGCTTCATCTAGTGGACCTTTGCCAAGATTGTTCAAATTATAGCCTTTTGTTGATATTTGGTATGAAGCTTCACCTTTTTAGACCTCCCTCAACATTATGCACATTATAACCCTGGGGTCAATAATGGCCCTCCCCGGGGCCCACCTGTTACTCTATGGATCAGGTGAGCGATCCAGGGCCATCATGGTCCTCTTGTTTTAAAAACATTAACATTGGCCATAACTTTCGATTGGTAAGTGATAGGGCTTTCATATTTCACATGTGCATTCCATGTCAAAAGACCTTTCTAGTGGTACCATAAGTTTTGACCTCTTGACCTTGACCTTGATGTTTGACCTACTTTTTAAAAAACTTTAACATTGGCCATAACTTTCGATTGGTGAATGGTAGGGTTTTCACATTTCACATGTGCACTCCTTGTAACAAGACCTTTCTAGTGGTACCATAATTTTGACCTCGTGACCTTGACCTTTGAACTACTTTTTAAAAACTCTAACATTGTCCATAACTTTCGATTGGTAAGTGGTAGGGCTTTCATATTTCACACGTGCACTCCTTGTCACAAGACCTTTCTAGTGGTACAATAATTATTGACCTCGTGACCTTGACATTGACACTTGACCTCCTTTTTAAAAACTTTAACATTGGCCATAACTTTCGATTGGTAAGTGGTAGGGCTTATATATTTCACAAATGCGCCATAATTTTTGACTGTGTGACCTTGACCTTGACGTTTGACCTACATTTTAAAAACTTTAACATTGGCCATAATTTACGATTGGTAAGTGGTAGGGCTTTCATATTTCACACGTGCACACCTTGTCACAAGACCTTTCTAGTGGTACCATAATTTTTGACCTCGTGACCTTGACCTTGACATTTGACCTACTTTTTAAAAACTAACATTGGCCATAACTTTCGATTGGTAAGTGGTAGGGCTTTCATATTTCACACATGCACTCCTCGTCCCAAGACCTTTCTAGTGGTACCATAATTTTTGACCTCTTGACCTTGATGTTTGACCTACTTTTAAAAAACTTTAACATAGTCCATAACTTGTGATTGGTAAGTGATTGGGCTTTCATATTTCACATCTGCATTCCTTTTCACAAGACCTTACCAGTGGTACCATATTTTTTACCTCATGACCTTGACGTTTGACCTACTTTTTAAAAACTTTAACATTGGCCATAACTTTCAATTGGTAAGCGATATGGCTTTCATATTTCACATGTGCATACTATGTCACCAGACCTTTTCAATAACCCATAATTTTTTACCTTGTGACCTTGACCTACTTTTTTAAGACTTGAACATTGGCCATACCTTTTGATTGCTTAGTGATACTGCTTTCATACTTAACATGCGCTGTCCGGGGGCATCAGTGATTCACAAACACATCTTGTTTCATCATTTTATTGTAAAAAATATGATATTTCATATGTAATAAATGAATTTTAGAGTAAAAAAAATATTTTTTCAAGATTACAGTTAACCCTTTCCCACTCAGTTACGTCCTTTTACGTGTATGACCCCTCCCCCCCCCCCCAACCCCCAACACACACACAAACACAACGTTTTTGAGCTCCAGAACCACCTAAATTCTGATTCCCCAAACCTGGATAGCTATGTTTGTTAGGATAAGTTGCCATAAAAATGACCTGTTTTCCACTGAAAATATACCTATTGGATGTTTATAAAATTGGGGTATGGCCCAACCGGCCGCTGAAATGAAATCTGAGGGTGTCTGAGGTCAAAAACGCCACCAAACTAACGTCGGCAAAACATGCTGCAGACAGTGAAAATTACCAGTGCCAACCTCCTTTATTGTTGCCTTGACAGCAGTATGAAGATAGTATTCGGTCAGAAATACATGTGAATCACACTTTTTGACAACTTTGAGATGTCCCCTCGTTGAAATGGTAACAATGATTTAGCCTATAAAGGTTCCATTTGAAATGCTACTGCGCAGTGAACATTCATGCCGAGTTTGATGTTAAACGGGTTATTCATCATGAAATAATGGCGATATGAAGTTGCTGTCCTAGGCGACACTGTGAAAATCTGCAAAATTCACAAAATGGGTTTACCTTTGGTGTCTTTTATGGGTGGAGTAAGTTAATTGTATCAATTCCTGATCTTTGTTTTACTTCTACTTTTTATGAATAAGATCGAAACTGATCAAAATCATGTTTTATCATCACTTTATTGTAAAATATGATATTTTATATGCAACTAATGAATGTCAGATTAAAAATAAGATTTTTTTATCAAGATTCCAGTCAACTCGTTCCCACTCAGATACGTCTTTTACGTCTCTGAATCGCCAACGCCCCCCCCCCAACCCCCCGTTTTATTTAGCCCCAGAACCACCTAAAATCTGCCTTTTCCCACGCTAGATACATACAGGTAGCTGAAATGAAATCTGAAGGTATCTGGGCCAAACTGACGCTTTCAAAACACGTTGCAGACAGTGAAAATTGCCAATGCCAATTCTGACCGAATCTTAATTTTCATACTGCCTTGAAAGCAGTATGAAAATTAAGATTCGGTCAGAAATACATGTGAAATCACACTTTTTGACAACTTTGAGATATCATCCCGTTACCAGGGCAACAATGATTAAGCCTAAGAAGGTACCGTTTGAAAGGCTTCAGCTCAGAAACATTCATCCCGAGTTTGATTTAAATCAGACCATTCATTGCGAAATAATTGCGATATGAAGTTGCTGCCTAGGCAACAGTGTAAAAATCAACAAAATTCACTAAGCGCCAATGTGGGAAGTGGTTAATGAATATGATCGAAACTGATCAAAATCATATTTTTTCACTATTTTTTTTGTAAACTATGATATTTTAAATGTAACTAATGAATTTTAGAGTAAAATTAAGTTTTTTTTTCACCATGCTAGTTAACCCTTTTCCACTCAACTACATCAGTTTACGTGTCTGGCGCCGCTCCCTCCAAAGGGTTTTTGAGCCCAAGAACCACCTAAAATCTGTATTCCCGAACCTGGATAACTATGTTTGTGTTCGGATAAGTTGGCCTCAAAATTACCTGTTGTTTTCAAGCGACTTTCCACTAAAAATATACCTATTAGGGATTGAGAGGGACAGCAGCCCCACCCCCCACCCCCACCTCACCAACGACAAAATTGGGAGTACGGACCACCGGCCGCTGAAATGAAATCTGAGGGTGTCTGGGGTCAAAATCGCCTCGAAACTGACGCTGGCAAAACATGCTGCAGACAGTGAAAATTACCAGTGCCAACCTTTATTGTTGCCCTGACAGCGGTTTGAAGATTAATATTAGGTCAGAAATACATGTCGTTTGCACGTGGCTTTCCGCTGAAAATATTCCTATTGGGTGTTTGAGGGGTGGGTGGGGGGGGGGGGGGGGGGCGAACCGCCGAATAAACATTGGTGGTATGGCCCACCCGTCCGCTGAAATGAAATTCGAGGGTGTCTGAGGTCAAATATTGCATCCAAACTAACGCTGGCAAACATGCTGCAGACAGTGAAAATTACCAGTGCCAACCTTCTTTATTGTTGCCTTGACAGCAGTTGGAATATTAAGATTCGGTCAGAAATACATGTGAATCACACGTTTTGACGTGGCCCCCGCCCATCTGGGCTTGAAGAAATAAATGGGCGACATGATGCTTCCACGCCGAGCTGAATCTGATCGCACACGAGTACTGGTAAACCGCTTAGAGTATCTAAGCCTGCCCAGGCAAAGCGGTGCGAATCGGACCGTCCATGCTTATAAACCCTATTATTTTCTAATTCGCCTTCGTCTCAAACGAACATAAATCATTTATATTCTATTGTAATGAAATATCAGCCTATTCTCCCTACGCCTCGGTAAACCCTTTTGCACCGGCGTTACACGCAGAACATAATAGATAACACATTTATAGGTGATGCCAGCGGTTTACTGATCAATGCGTACAAATAAATATGCACATAGAAACGTTTCTTTTCGCAGAACGCCATAGACTTGACATCTCGTTAGTCATCATAAAACGTAAGAACCCCCACTTTACACACCGTAGTCACAGAACCATTCTAGTGAACACACTCCATGCAATAGCGAATGACCTTTAACAAATCCGAAAAGAACTGAAACATATTTCAGAAAAAAGTGTCTTTTCACTGCAAACATTGTTTGCAATGCTGCATATATGTTAAAACATAGTGCCATGCGCGTGTCTGAGTTCTTCCAACATGCCTTTTACAGAGCAGAAGCCTGTATTTCTCTTTCTCTTGTAATCACAGATTATTACCAATGTAACTTTTCAACTTAACAAATAAAAATGAGAGTCTGTCAAGCAGCACATTATGCTATGTTTTGGGTGGGTGGCTGGGATGTCATAGCATCCATACGCGTCGTAAACCCTGACTCGAATGACAATACATTGTACATTTATTTCAATCAGCTTATAACAAATGTTCTCGCGTGAACCTTATTACTGTCGCGCGTTTGTAAATCTGTAAATGTCATATATAACCCGCCGAGAAACCTTACACGTAATAAAACATTACAAACGAATATAAATTCAATTATGTTCCAATTCGCCTTCGTCTCAAACGAACATAAATCATTTTTATTATAGTGTAATGAAATATCAGCCCATTCTCCCTACGCCTCGGCAAACCATTTTGCACATGCGTTATACGCTTGAACCATTTTGTACCATTTATACAGAACATAAAAGATAACACATTTATTGGTGATGCCAGCGGTTTACTGATCGAGCATAAAGAACTGGCGGCATCAACCCCGGAATAGTCACTTAATACTGAAAATATTCAACTAAGATATCAATAATGTTAATAATAAATAATATTTCACGTTTAATCATTAAAGTCAATACGCGAAGTAAAAGACATCTTAAACACATACGGCAAACAACACTATAACACAATAACATGCGGGTGTAACACACACCAGACCTTTAGCAGTAAAGAAATTGACCATTATTGCAACCGTAACATTAATTTTAAAACATGCAAATGTCACAGAGTGAAATTATGGAAACTGGAGGAGCGCTTGCGCTTAGGACTTTCTAGTCGTTTCCAGTTATTTCCCCCATTCATAGTTATTTTTCATACATCATATACTCATATATTTCATCTCGCATTAAGCATTCCTGAGTAGCGTATATCTATTTCCGGTGTCCTTATGTAAGTCTCGCGCGCTTTTCATTTCACTGATTAACACCGCATGCGCACATTCTTACCTCAGCCTTTGTCAGTCTTTCTTTGTCCCTGGCGAAGGTAGGTCTCACGACCACCTGACGGACACCATCTCTATGTTATTCCTAATTGCTTAGGATATTCATAATATTTATTCAGGTATGCGTTTACTTTATTTCATTATCTTGTTGAACATTTGTAAATTATCATAATTGTCATTATTTCATGAATATTCGTATCTTGCCATTTCGATCTCTCGACCTCGAGTCAGTCTTTCTTTGTCCCTGGCGAAGGTAGGTCTCACGACCACCTGACGGACACCATCTCTATGTTATTCCTAATTGCTTAGGATATTCATAATATTTATTCAGGATGAACGAGGTCGAGAGGGAGAAGGTTCTATCATAAAGTTCTCTCAAAAACATGAAATCAGCAAACGGAGTTGTCATCCTTTGAACCCCGAACCCCCTCGAGAAAGCGGGAGAAGGTCATATCAACGTCATCCATCATCATGTGGCCACAACCACCTTAAATCCATCAATCCATCAGCCCGTGACAATCATTCTTTCCCGTGACACTGGCGCCCAACTATAGGTTCTCCGTTCTCATGTGGTCGTCCCTGAAGACAGAGTACCAGCGTACCACTTTCGGTGACGTCACAAGACCTCTCTTCATCTGTTAAGGTATATAGTAATCACACATCTAGACTGCAATGCAAAATAAACTAAGATTTTCCAAATTGTAACCCAGCACTGTGGGTTGCAATATTAGTTCAAAAAGCAAATACATTATGTAAAGCAAATTCAACAACTACAGTTTAAGACCAAATAATGGTCCTATAAGAGCACTTGACGAAGATTTATTGTCCAAAATGAGGCAAAATCCCCTAAATTTTCAAACAAGGATACCGACAAGGCAGGAGCACTCACCCTTAAAATATTATCATTTTCAGTTGTTATGTACTCGCAAGTAGCAAAGACGAGGCATAATTTTCTTACTTTCTACATTTTTAAGCACTTTTGTGAAAATTTCACCGAATACCACATGGTAAATTTCATCGCCATCTTGGATTTCGACAAAATTCTTACCCTGAATTTAGTGAAATTCAAACCCCAAGTATTTCCCTGTCACTCGAGATCGGATGATGACAGTTACATCTTGCAATTGCTTAATCAATGTCTTTGCAGAATCATCAACCTGATCTTCATGTCATTTTACTTCAGTTGTTTAAAACGTCTTTCAAAATATTGACTTCGGTTTGTTTACAACAGAGTTTCTCTGTCACTTTCCTGACGACCTCATCACTGTTTCAGCTGATTTGTGTTATTGCGCATGTATTAAAAAACGGGATAAAACTTGATGAATATCATACGATAATTACAATTTAATAAAGCTCTTTAAGTTCAGTTATAGCAAAATGATTTACGACCACATTTTTCGGCATTATGACTGGTTTTATGTTTTACTTTTTTGCGTATGTAACTTCCATTAAATGGTAATGCGGTTGTATCCGCTTTCTCTCGGACTGGTTTTCGGCACTAGAAAGCGTCATTGTCATAAAACGGGTCGAATCAAAGCACCCGGGATCCAGCAGAATATAAATGGCGAAAAAAACACACATGTAGCAGACAGAAGCAATAACGTTTTCTTCGTATTTGTAAGTGTTTTTGGCATCGATCATGAAATCAGTTTTGCGGTAATAGGGATATCATTTTAGTTTTTCTAATTCCACACCGGTAGCCATGTCACACACTATGGGTTTTGGAAATGAAGATGGAAACCGCGTATTTTAGCAGTGTAAACAGAAACTGAAGATTTGTTGTCACGTGACAAATTTTATGAAAATGAAAAGCAACATTAAAACAGATAAAAACAGCATTTATCGATATATTTTGTAGACCGGATATTTCTTTATTTTAACTGTTTCTGGAAAACTTCTTTTGAAAATTAGCCACGGTTCTTGAACAAGGAAATTTATTATTATGTATGGTGGTTGCATTGTGTCATGGTAAACTGTTATTTTTCTACTGATAATGTGATCGGTCTGTCATCTTTGACCATTACTCGCAACAGATTTACATATACTCCAGGATTACAGGATGAAAGCGTACACAGTCATGTAATTACAGTAGGGATTGTTTAACCTGCATGGGGGGTCTTGCATAGAGGGCTTCCAGTTAACATTCTGATCCGAAGGACAGTGCACTATGTGGCATTCATCCCTGCTAATGATACCAGTGGAGCATGATCGGACACGAAAATTACCGCTTTTGGGGATCAAACCAGGGATGGGGGTTTCTTGCACCAGAGGCAACATCCTAATTCCTTCAGATAGGGGACGTTAACTTTTTCTGAGCTGGCTTGTACATAAGCTGTTAGTCAGTGCAAAGTAATTTTATGTAAGAAAATGGCAACTGCCCTTCTTGAATCGGATGAATTGATAGAATGAGAGTAGAAAAAATTTCACAGTCAGTCTCCATGAAAGTTTGTTTTTGATCCACAGGATAAAGTCAGTAACAGTGTGGAAACTCACATCACATAAAAGAAGGAGGGCATAATGCAGCATCTGATCAGGGCCTACACTGTTTGCATAAAGTTCAGCCATTTTTTAAATACATTTTGAAGAGAAACACAACCTGGAATTCCTAAATTTTAAAAAATAGAGTTGAGCTAATATATAAAGTGGAACACAGGCACTTGTTTCATAGAGGAAAAAAATCTACCCTCTACCGTGCCTGTGAAGTGGAAGATTCGATTTTGAACACAATAGGTAAAGAATGAAAACAGTACATTTTTTACTCTCCAGAGGTTGGGGCCCCGACGATCGGGGCTTGGAGTAATACATTTTATGCTGCATGGTGCTTCCACGCAGAGCTGATGCTGACCACACATTGTACGATTACTGGTATACCACTTAGAAGAACAAAGCCTGCACAGGCAAAGTGGTGTCAGTCAAACCCTCCAATGAATAGAACATTTTGGTTTCATTGGGTGGCAGGGCTTGAGATGTCATTTCATCTCAAATGTTGGGTAAACTCCCACAAAATTGGAAGCATCATCGCCAGAATAACCTCAATATTGCGGATGGGGCATTAAACCTCAGTTCAAACAAACTCTCAAGAGGTTATGACCAATTCAGACCACAGTAAATAGAAGGAACTACTTTCTTTTTGTTTACATGTTTTCACCATGTGCTCAAGAGCAGCCATGTTTCTTCAACTTCAAGTGCATGGAGGTGGCAAGATGAAAATTTGGTCAATTTTGTAATGGGAAAGAATTTTTGAAAATCATTGGTAGGTTTTGTTAGGAGAGGTTATACAAAGGACTGATTTGTGCTGAAAAGAAACATTGGATGAAATGACAGCTCTGCAGTGACGTTTGAAATTTGACAATTTTCATCCTTATTGTATTTGCCTTTTAAAAACTAAATGTTAGTAGCAATAGAGCTACATAAAGCCAAAATGTTATGCTTTCATGGAATTAATCACCAAAAAACTCATATTAGTCATAATTTCTTTGTAAAACAATTTTCATCTTCACACTTGTCAAATTTTCAATACAGGTTGTCAGCCATTTTGTATAGTCCTTAAGGACTATGAAAATGTCTTCCAGGCACGTGGGCTAAAATTCATGGGTGTTTAGCATGTTGACATATTTCTAGAAAAACAACCACTGATGTTCCAAATTAAAAGAATAAATATAAAACATGCATTTTAAAAAATGTATTTTTGTTGTTGGAAGAAAAAAATAAATATTCACTTTGTAAGAAAATTACATTTAAAAATGGTCCATTTTTGAACGTATGTTTCTCCATCGTCCTTCATTAGAAACATACCATTTTTACACCAAAATATACTTTATCGTGTGTACTAGCAACGACGAGACGTGATTTTTCCAAAAACTGGCATTATAACATTATATCCATGCCGATAGAACCCCTATCAACATGTAGAGTTCACTATACATTGTCATCCATGTACACAGTATGACGCACGGATTAAATTTAGCACTGGGGTAAATGAGCGTAGCGATAATAAAAATTCTGTCAAATCGTTATTATGTCTTTTAGACAAATCAAACAATTTTCCCCTCTTGTATTTATTTAATGCATAATAATATTTACCAACTTAACGGAAGAATAAAGGAAATCATGATCTAGGCATAAAAATATTTAGAATAAAATCCGTTGTGCAGGATATTTTTACCCACGATTAGCATGTTTATACCCCTGTTTTACCTGGAGAATTTACCAACCATGTATACAGTAATGGCTGCCAAAATGACCGTTCGATGGGTGTTTAAAAGAATGGATCTATTGTTATTGTGGAAGTTTTTGGAAAAACTACTTCTCGTCCTTGCTAGGACATGGAATATACTTTTGGTTAATGTAAAAACTGAATGTTTCCGAGGAAGGACAATGGAGAAACCGATGTTCAAAAATTGACCATTTTGAAAGGTAATTTTCTAATAAAGTAATTTATTATTTTTTCTTCTAAAAACAGAAATACACTTTTTAATAAGCATATTTTATGATTATTCATATAATTTGTAACATTATGAGTTGCTTTTCTAGAAACTTGTCGACATTATAAACGACCGTAAATTTTAGCTCACGTGTCTGGTTGACATTTGCATATACCTTAACATGTGTGCCAGGACTCAACTTTTATAAGTATTTTTCTTTTATATTTTTGACATTGCATCATGGTACGTACCAGTGTGACTTTTATTCTGTGTTTCTTTCATTGTTTTGCAAATTTATGAACTGTCCGTATAAATTAGCTGTCTGTGTATACATCGGTAACACCGAATTAGGTCATCATGTATTTTCTACTTTCGTTTTCGCCTGTGTATTGACTTACCTGTTATTGAAAGTTTTCAGTGACATTTCATTGCTTTAACATGGAATAAAGTGACTTTCTTTTCTGTCTTCACATAAGACAGATGTATTATATCAGTGACAGTGATCAGTGACTATCTTTCTTCTTTAACTGAAAAATTGCCTCTGTTGCTTACATGTATAGTTTGTTTGCATATACATAGAATGTACATGTAAATAAACTTACATGACTTGTGCAGTGTAGACCTGCCAATTGATTTGATCTAGCTCTCTTTCTCTACTCTATATTGTTAAAACAGACCAGCAGATGCAGTGTGTTCAGTGTTTTGTAGATTTATTGTGTTAAAATTTTCTATGGCAAACAGTGTGGACCCCTTTTACAATATAATGGAAAGGCAAACAGTGTGTACCCCTTTTGCAATGTCCATGTGTCCTTGTCTGTTTGCTGCTCTCGTTCTGTCTTTCTGAGACCCATTTCAAGGCATCTGTCCGAAAAGTTTTGTTGCAAACAGTGAAGACTCCGATCATGCCGTGTGGTCCCTGATCAGACTTATGTGTCATTAATTATTTTTAGTGTATCAGATATTCTGAAAGATGCCGTGAACATCAGAAACCCATTCATAGGCAAAACGCATACCTTTACTAGAGACTTAAGCTTTTTGTGTGACATTTTGCTATCTATGTACATGTATCTTAGATTTTTTTTCTATTTTTCTGATACTTTTTCACACATTTTTCAGTTGGTGATTTATCTTCGATGCACAAGTTAAGGTAACCACTAACATCACTTCTCTTGCACTGGTACTTTCTCTTGCTGTATGTCACATTTGGAAGATCATGTGAAGACTGCTTTCTGGTAAGATTAGTTATACCGTATTTTTATGTTCATTCTTTAGCCTCATTGTACTTGTTCCCATCAATCCATTAATCATTGCCTTGGAAACCACCCCCTTGAATCAGATATGAAAGTCCGTCTGGTGTTTTTCTCCGGGTACTCGTGTTGTCTCCGCCATTAAAAAAAAAAAAAAAAAAAAGTTGGCTTATTCATGCAAGCCCATGCAAGCCTCACTTTCTCAAGTTTGCATCTTCACCAAACAAGTGTTATTGTATTCTATCATCATGTATTGTGCAAATGCAGTGTTGTTGTATGAAAATTAATTCATTTGTGCAAATTAGGGGAATGTATTGTTGTTTTCTCTTTGCTCTGGTATCCAGCTCTATAGTTGTGTGACATACATTGTAGTACATAGAATTTCTTGCTGTTGTGAAAATTTTCACATTAGTTAGATCTTCTTTATTTATGTGTATCCTTACATTAATGTAAGTGAAAAACCCTGTCACTTTTGAATATTTTGTGGATTTTTATAGTTAGTGGTACATATTGTGACAGGCAACTAGTTATGTGGACAAGTCCTTGTAATGTTGTGTTAATAGTTTAGCACAGCTATATATAACTGCTTGTGATAATTTTTGTGCATTTTTTGTGTTAAGTATACATTTTTGTCACACAGTGAACTATGGAACATTAGACCATAGAATATTGGTATATTGTATGGAATGTTGTGGGTACCAGTTGCACTTTCGGTATTTTGAGATAATTTTGCTTTGCTGCCATTTTGGACGAAGAATTTCTATGGTGATGTCCACGGAATACAGGTAAACCCTGATATTTTGAACTTTTGTCATCATAAAAATAAATTATTTCTGATCTTTTTTATTTTTTGACTTGTTCAATTTTCTTCAATTGCTTATAGTGAATCATGGCAGAAGGAGGTGAATGCATTAATTTTAAATCTTTATGGCCTGAAAAGGACATAGACTTCATGGTCGAGATGTTAAGGCGTACAGGCCGCTTTGACATAATTCCTCGCCATGAAGAGGAAATAGAAGAAGAAGAGGAAGAAGAAGAGGTAGAAGAAGAAGAAGAAGATTTAACCCAAGCAAGTGAGCTTGGATATGTTGGGGCTACTGGTACACCTGTGGTGCCTGCTTTAACCACCCAGCCCCAATTTAGAGTTGTTCCCCCACCCACACCCACACGGAGGTCCCATATTCAACCCCAGCCCAACCCAATGTCTCCAGTTGCCCCGCCCACAACCAGACAAAGGAGTTCTGTTTTCCCTCCCCCACCCAAACAAATCAACCTAGTTGTCCCACCCACACCCAAACCAATGACCCCAGTTACCCCAGCCCTACCCCAAGACTCCCCACTTAGATTCCCGGAGTCAAACCAAGGACCTGTAATTGGCAATCGCTCCCCCAGCCCACCTGCAAGACCCCTTTACCCTAAAGAGTTTCAACACCTGATCCCTAAACAAGAGCCTGCAGGTGTTCTTCCTACTCCTGTAAACATTAAACAGGAGTACAATCCTCACCGTCATTTTAGGGATTCCCATGATAGGCTAGGCCCATCTGTTCAGCCAGAGAAAAATGGGTTGAACATACCCCCTCCCAATCCCCTCCGAGATGAGCCCAGGTATCCCCAAAAGCAGGGCCACAGGGTGACTTTTAGTCCTGAGCTTCCCTTTCACCACTCAAGAAGGGAAGCATATAATGTCCCTAATATGCGAGTGGTGAAGGAGGAACAAAATATTTCACCTCTGCCATTTGGTAAAACATTTTCACATGAAAAAACTAAAAATTTAAATCAAAATGAAAAATCTACAAAAGGCGACTATGTTACTCGACCTCCCCCTGTGGAAATAAAACAGGAACCATGCCCAAGTCAGCAATATTATACTTCTTTTAATCCATTGCCACCCTCAAGTAATACATTACAGGGTAAAGATTTTTTTAATAGTACCCTCAATAACTCTTTGTTATCAGGCATGCGGGTTCCACAACTTCCATTCTTTTCTGGTGAAAATCAGAAAGGAGATGTTTCCTTTGAAGTTTGGAAGTTCGAACTCAACTGCCTCATCAGGGAATCAATTTATCCTGATTCTTTTATTTTACAGGCTGTGAGAAAATCTCTAAAAAGCAAAGCCAGAGAGATTTTACTCACAGTTGGTGAAACTTCTTCACCTACAGATATTTTAAACAAACTTGAGGGGATATATGGCAATGTTTCTTCTAGTGAAGTACTTCTTCAACAGTTCTACCTGGAATCACAACTGCCAAATGAATCAGTTGCTGATTTCAGCGTACGAATTGAAAATCTGTTGAGGCAAGCCACTCAAAACAGAGTTATTGATGAGCATATAAAGAATGAAATGCTCTGTTCAAAACTTTGGAATGGCCTGAAAGACCCACTTTTAAAGAACTCCAGCAGGTTTAAGTTTGAAGCTGATAAAAACTTCAACAGCCTGCTGAAGTCAATCAGATCAATAGAATAAGATCTGAGTACATCTGCCATTACAAAGCAGATGTCAACTTTGACATCATCTGTCAGTGACAGCCAGCATGTCAAGGTTGACAAACAGTCAAAACAGATGGCACAGTCTTCTTCTGACACTACTGGTCAGAAGTTAGACAATATTGCCAGTCAGATGAAACTGCTTAGAGAAAGGATGGATGGGCTTGAGAAGAAATTTAGTGAGGCATGCCTTGCTTCTAACTCACCGGGCCCATCCACTCTTTCACCTTGTCAAAGTATACCACCTACCCCTCCTGCCCAACGCGGTTCTTTTTCAAATCGTGGATACTCTGCCAATCGGGGATCTTTTCCTCGTGGTAGGGGCTCTTCTTTCCCAAGGGGAAGAGGTGGCTCTTATCAGAGGGGTAGAGGCTCTTATGGCAGAGGCCAATACCAACAACAAGGGGCTAATCAGCACAATTTTAAAAGTGCTGATACACAGACTGACTCTGGTTTGAATCATTCAAACTAGAAGGGGTCTTTATTGCGGAGCAAAATAAGGACTCCCCTTTGAACTCTGATAGCTCCAACACTGATCCAACCTTATTTTCACGTATGGTTGGTTCAACAAATGAATAAGAGATTTTTATTAATGGTCAGTCTTGTTTAGCCCTTATTGATTCTGGATCCATGATCACAACAATTTGTGATGATTTTTATCAACAAATGGATCCAAGGCCTGAGCTGAAAGACATTGCTGATTTTAATTTGAATATTAGTGGAGCAAGTGGCTCAAAAATACCTTATTCGGGATATATTGAAGTGGAAATAAAAATTCCTGAGGTAGAACATATTCCTTTGGTTGTTCCAGTTCTAGTTGTGCCGACTACCAGATACTCTGGCCAAGTTCCTCTGATAGTTGGTACAAATATTATTGGTTCACTCAGGGAAGATGTTGCATCGGACCCAAATATTTCGTCTGCATGGAATAATGCATTTTCCGCTCTTTCATATTCCCAAACAAGGTTTGTTAAATCTACCAACAAAACACCAGTTATTTTAAAACCCAATGAAACCCGAACATTAACGATTTTAGTTAGAAATACTTCCACAATGGAAAAACTTCCACAATGGAAAATGCTGTCACAGAAAACAATATTTTAACTTCTGATTTTAATGTTTAACCTCGTTTGGTTTCTGTAAAGCCCAATGCAAAGACAGCTAGAGTCCCTGTGAGAATATGTAATCTTTCAGCCAGGCCTATTACAATAAAACCTAGAAGCCAATTATGTGATTTACATGAGGTAAAAGTTATTGAAAATGTAAATCCGTTTTCTACTTCATTTTCTCAGCGGGCTAGTACTAGTGATAGTCATGCTGAGGAAATCAAAGTAGATTTGTCAGCGGAGAACTTAACTCCTCAACAGCATACCCAGGCTTCTGATTTACTTAGCCAGTGGAAGCATATCTTTTCCACTGGGCCTACAGATCTTGGTTTCACCAATCTGGTGGAACACGAGATCAACTTAAGTGATCCTACTCCATTTAAGGATCCGTACAGGCGTATACCTCCTGCAATGTTTGAGGAGGTGCGCCAACATTTAAAAGAAATGTTGGACGCAGGGGCTATACGAGATTCCCAAAGCCCTTTTTCTTCCAACATTGTTCTGGTCCGGAAAAAAGACAATAGCTTACGCTTTTGTATTGATTTCCGGAAACTGAACAACAAGACAATTAAGGATGCCTATGCCTTGCCAAGAATAGAAGAGACCATTGACACATTGTCTGGCTCGAAATATTTCTCCAAACTTGATCTTAGGTCTGGCTACTGGCAGGTTGGAATCAAAGAAGGGGATAAACATAAGACTGCATTCTCTGCCGGCCCCCTAGGCTTCTTTGAATGTAATAGGATGGCCTTCGGTCTTACCAATGCACCTAGCACATTTCAGAGGCTTATGGAGCGCTGTATGGGGGACCTACACTTGAAGGAATGTCTCATTTACTTAGATGATATAATCATCTTCAGTAAGACATTCGATGAACACATCACCAGGCTGCAAAATGTGTTCAAACAGCTTGAGCAGCACGGCTTAAAGCTCAAAGCCTCCAACTGTGAATTTTTCAAGACCCATGTGCAGTACTTAGGCCACATTGTCAGTGATAAGGGTGTCCAGGCAGATCCTGACAAAATTACAGCGTTAAAAGAATGGCCCGCCCCTTCAAACATACAGGAATTGCGTAGTTTTCTCGGTTTTGCGGGTTATTACAGGCGCTTTGTCTGTAATTATTCCAAAATTGCGAAGCCTCTCAATGACCTGTTAGTAGGACACCCAACAACCAAGAAAGCCAAGCGATCTAAGTCTGCAGTTCCTTGGTCTTGGGGGCCTGATCAACAAACAGCTTTCGATACAATAATCGAAAAGCTTACATCACCACCAGTTTTGGCATATTCAGACTATAGCAAAGAGTTCATTTTGAACATCGATGCTAGTGGTGATGGGCTAGGTGCTGTTCTATACCAAGAACAAGATGGTATAGAACGTGTCATAGCCTATGCTAGCAGAGGTCTAAGAGCCAGTGAGTGCAATTACCCTGCACATAAACTTGAGTTTTTGGCCTTATAATGGGCAGTGTGTGATAAATTCCACGATTATTTGTATGGAAATACATTCACTGTTAGAACAGACAACAATCCATTGACGTATGTTCTAACAACGGCTAAGTTAGATGCCACAGGCCATCGTTGGCTAGCCGCACTGTCCAGCTACAACTTCAAGCTCATTTACAGGTCTGGCAAGAAAAACCAAGATGCCGATGCCCTCAGTAGATTACCATCTACTGATAAAGAGGTCCTGTTTAATGACGCTATTAAGGCCATCTGCCAGGCGGTATTAGCCCCCAAAGAGGAGGCGCCGGCAGTTGAATGTGTATTGGTTGCTCAGCATTTTGACCTCACTGGTGAAGAGGTTGGCTCTGACTCTGGTTCAGATTTCAGTCAAGTTGACTGGCGTGCTGAACAAACCATTGACGGCACGTTGAACAGAGTGAAGACCATTCTTGCCTCTGGACATAAACCTACCAAGAGACAGATTGCTCTTGAGGAGACAGAATGTCAGAAAATCTTGAAGGATTGGGACAGTCTATTTTTCAAAGACGAGGTACTTTACCGTCGTCATTCTTTACATGGCACCTCTGTAAACCAGCTGGTATTGCCTGAAGTTTTCCGGGAGATAGCACTTAATGGTCTGCATGATGAGGCCGGCCATCAAGGCAGAGACCGCACTATGTCCCTGGTAAAATCTCGGTTTTACTGGCCTGGGATGGATGGTGACATTGAAAAGAAAGTCCGAAACTGTCCCAGATGCATCCGAAGAAAGTCTCGAGAGCGGGCTCCAGCAAAACTTGTGACTGTAGAGTCCACTTATCCCATGGACTTGGTATGCATGGATTTTCTGTCTCTTGAGACATCAGCGGGTGGTTACGAAAATATCTTAGTAATCACAGACCATTTCACCCGCTATGCTCAGGCTATACCAACCAAGAATCAAACGGCCAAGACAACAGCCAAAGTTCTCTTTGAAAACTTCATTTGTCACTATGGATTTCCATCCCGCTTACATAGTGACCAGGGCCGCAATTTTGAGAGCCAGGTTATTAAAGAGCTGTGTTCCATTGCTAACGTTGACAAGTCTAGGACTACACCCTACCATCCCATGGGTAATGAAATGCCTGAGCGCTTTAACCAGACTCTGCTCAATATGCTGGGTACTTTTGGAGGATGACCAGAAGTCTAACTGGAAGTCCTACGTTGCGCCCTTGGTTCATGCCTACAACTCAACCCGTCATGAGACCACTGGATTTTCGCCCCACTATCTAATGTTTGGGCGACACCCTAGATTGGCAGTCGATGCTTTTCTTGGCATAAATCCAGAGGGTAGGCATGCTGACCAGACAAAGTTTGCAGCCGATCTCAAAAAGAGGCTCGACTTTGCATACAAAACAGCCACCAAGGAGGCCCGTCGCCAGGGCAGAAGGCATAAGGAAACTTATGACCTCAAAGCTCGGGATGCCCAGCTTTTGCCCGGTGACCGTGTGCTGATTCGCAACGTCGGACTGAGGGGAAAATGCAAGTTGGCAGATAAATGGGAGAAAGATGTGTATTTGGTTGTTGAACAGCCAAATACTGAGGTTCCCGTGTACGTTGTAAAACGTGAACATGGGAAGGGCATCCGGCGGATGCTGCATAGGAACCTCCTTCTTCCATTTTTGGCCCTTCCAGCATCCAAACCACGCTCCTTGGATACAGATATATCACCAAATAGCAGTTCTCAACCGTTACCGGTTGAGGATACAACTGCCGGTGATATCAATGTTCCAAGTGGAGCTGCAGGTCGTGCAGCCTCACCTGCGCCAGACTCTGCAGATACAAATAGTGCAGACATGCTGGATGCACCGGTATCCCCTAGTGTGGTGATACCCCCAGAGAGGTCGTCATTGGATCCTTTGGCGAAACCCTTTAGTCCGGCTCCGAGGTCTCAACCAGAATTGCGACCGCAAACGCGTACACAAAGGCATAGGCAGAAACCAAGGTGGCAGACAGGAGGGGACTGGTTATTTTAAATTTTCGTATATTTTAAAATGACTTAACAGCTGACATGGTTTCCTGGTTTCCTGTGCGTGTGTTTTATTTTTTTTATTTGAAATGTCGAGACGACATTTTTTCACAGAGGGGGAGGGGAGCGTGTGACAATTACACTAAATATATTCTGGAGAGAGGCTTCGAAACAAAAAGTTTTCATTTAAACGGGTTGCTGGGTTGCAGTCGAGTGACGATGCATGGCTTGTCATGGCGTCTCTGGAGAGCTTGTATGTTGTCAGAGTGCTCTTGGCACGTGCCGCACTGGAATGCAATTCTGCTGACCCTTTGTTTTTTTTTTCTTAAGTTCAGCTTCTGCTTGGTTGCAGTCGGTTGACAGTGCATGATTTGTCGCGGTATCTGGAGAGTTTGTATGTTGTCAGATTACCGCTGACACGTGGTGCACTGTACTGCAAACTGGCGAGAAAGTTCTAGTAGGAAAATTGTATTATTGAAAATTTCGCCTTGACATGATTTCGCGCTTGCTTGGACATGGGTTGGTTACAACCTAGGTGGGGGCTATCCCAATCAGACCGTGGCCGGTTCGTGCTTCTGGCTTGTGCTTTCGTGGAAAGGTGAATAATTTCGTAAGAATTGAATAGTTGTTATATTTCCTCTCTCCAGTCCAGCGCGTAAATAATGTATTTTTATATGACACTTCCATTTTGGCTGTGTTTTAGGATAAGCAATTTTAGCCTGGTTTTAATGTTTAGCCGTTTGAAGCTAAACCAGTAAGGAGTGTCCTATTACGCGCTATCAATAAAAGATTTTTTGTCTAAGTTCTGTATATAAAGTTTTATCTTTTGCGCTGTGCATACTGTGCAGCATTTATGACAGCGCATTTTGATAAGGGTTTACCTGGCAAAGTGTTAGGTCTGATTAACTTCACTTGCTTGATAGAATTGGAAGCAATAGCTTCGGCTCCTATTTTATTACCAGATTGATATCTCTAAACATAATATACATCTGGTAAATTTATATAAATAAATGAAAATGTGTAGTTAAACTATTTTTAAACTCATGCAAGTAATTTGTTGAGTAAGTTAAATGTCGGGACGACATTTCCCGAAGAGGGGGAGAATGTCACAGGGTGAAATTATGGAAACTGGAGGAGCGCTTGCGCTTAGGACTTTCTAGTCGTTTCCAGTTATTTCCCCCATTCATAGTTATTTTTCATACATCATATACTCATATATTTCATCTCGCATTAAGCATTCCTGAGTAGCGTATATCTATTTCCGGTGTCCTTATGTAAGTCTCGCGCGCTTTTCACTTCACTGATTAACACCGCATGCGCACATTCTTACCTCAGCCTTTGTCAGTCTTTCTTTGTCCCTGGCGAAGTTAGGTCTCACGACCACCTGACGGACACCATCTCTATGTTATTCCTAATTGCTTAGGATATTCATAATATTTATTCAGGTATGCGTTTACTTTATTTCATTATCTTGTTGAACATTTGTAAATTATCATAATTGTCATTATTTCATGAATATTCGTATCTTGCCATTTCGATCTCTCGACCTCGAGTCAGTCTTTCTTTGTCCCTGGCGAAGGTAGGTCTCACGACCACCTGACGGACACCATCTCTATGTTATTCCTAATTGCTTAGGATATTCATAATATTTATTCAGGATGAACGAGGTCGAGAGGGAGAAGGTTCTATCATAAAGTTCTCTCAAAAACATGAAATCAGCAAACGGAGTTGTCATCCTTTGAACCCCGAACCCCCTCGAGAAAGCGGGAGAAGGTCATATCAACGTCATCCATCATCATGTGGCCACAACCACCTTAAATCCATCAATCCATCAGCCCGTGACAATCATTCTTTCCCGTGACACAAAAAAACATCTGACGCAATAACTTGCACATTTTTGTCAAGACATTCACATGGCAATGTGTCCAAAAAATTGCCTGAAACGCCTTATTGGACCATTCCAACGTAAGGCAAATCACGTGGAGCTGCATCCAAAACTGCCTGAAACGCCTTATTAGACCATTCCACCATAAGACAAAACACATGGCAATGCGTCCAAACACTGTCAGCTACACCCCGTAGGACAATTTCAACACAAACAAATCTCTTGGCAGTGCGTCCAAGTAAACTCGTAAATTCTTGTACCATTCCAAATCCTGATCTAAACAAATAGCATGAATGTGTTCCAGGCCTGTGCGCCAGCACCAACTTGTCAAATCAAAATCAAGATCCATAACAACGATCAAAAATGTGCATATTAATCAATACATTAATGCTTGTATTTGCTCAATAAAGATCAAGAGTTGTCAGAAGACAACATAGCTCGCCTTTGGGGGCCTTAGATGGATGAAGTTATCAAATTTTTTCTTCTGTAAAACAGCCCAACAGACCGCAGCAAATGAAAGAGAACCATAATGTACCCCTAATCATCCTAATTTCAAGCCTTTCCACTGTAAAAAAATGAAAAAGAAATCTATATTTGATAAAAAAAAATTCTGCAGACTTATAAGTAATAATAAGGCATCACAGACGATACAAATCGCCTCGCGCAAGACAAAGTAAAAAAAGCATAGCCTTGCATTTGTGTAAAATTACATTATATCCATCAATAAATACTTAAGAGTGATGACAATTTTTTTTCTAAAATAGCCACATTGACCTTGACTTTGAGCCCCAGACCCTGAAAATTGAACTGACTCGAGATTTATCATACCCAACATTTTTTATGAAGTTATCTTAAAATCCATCAATAAATGTGGACTCTAGAGCAATGATCAAGTTTTTCTAAAAATAGCCACAGTGACCTTGACCTTCAGCCCCTGACCCGGATAGTCAAAGTCACTCAAGATATCACCATACCAAACATTTGTGTCTATTATATATATTATATTAAAATCCATCCATAAATGAAGGCGCAAGAGCGATGACAAGTTTTTTTCTAAAAATAGCCACAGTGACCTTGACCTACAGTCCCGGAACCTGAAAGTCAAAATCACTCGAAATATCATCATGCCCAACATTTGTGTGAAGTTATATTAAAATCCATCCATAAATAAAGGCGCAAGAGCGATGAAAACGTTTTTCTAAAAATAGCCACAGTGACCTTGACCTTCCGTCCCAGAACCTGAAAGTCGAACCCGCTATAGATATCATCATACCCAACATTATATTAAAATCCATCCATAAATGTAGGCACTAGAGCGATCACAAAGTTTTTTTCTGAAAATAGCCAGTGACCTTGACCTTCAGCCCCGGAACCTGAAAGTCGTACTTGCTAGAGATATCATCATACCCAACATTTGTTTGAAGTTATATTAAAATCCATCAATAAATAAAGGTGCAAGAGCGATGACAATGTTTTTTATTTAAAATAGCCACAGTGACCTTGACCCTGTGACCCTGGAAGTGGTGACCTTGACCTCAAGCCCCGGACCCTGAAAGTCAAGGTCACTCGAGATATCATTATACCCAACATTTGTTTGAAGTTATATTAAAATCAATCAATAAATGAAGGCGCTAGAGAGATGACAATGTTTTTTTTCTAAAAATAGGCACAGTGACCTTGACCTTGAGCCCCAGACCCGCTATGTTTAAAAAAAAAATCCTTTCCCGGGATTTGAACTCACACAGCTTGCAGGTAAACTTTAACACAGGGAAATAAGGGAGGTAATACAAAGGAAAATATTATTTTCAAAAAGTCTAATTTAAGCCAAACAACCTGTAAAATGAAGTACAATGATAATGTTAAATATTGTTTTTTACCTATTGTTAATTATATATTCAAAATAAACTTGTAAAACATCACATATAAGAGCTTGTAGGTAAACTTTAACCAAATGCTGACGCCGAAGTTGACGCTGACGCTGACGCCGACGCCCGGGGGTATGGCAATAGCTCCCTCTTACTTTCGTAAGGCGAGCTAAAAATCACATGAGAAATCGTTCAAGAGATCTCGTACCGAAATAGAGCACAATATTTGCCAGACCTGTGCGCCATATCTAGCTTGACAAATGTCAATTAATGACCATCACAGTACGTCAACAACATACTATTAACTTAATGCTTTTGTTTTTACAAATTGTCGTTGCTTCCAGGACTGTACTTCTAGCAAAAGGACCCATTCTGCTCACAAAAAAAAAAAAAACAAAAAAAAAAAAAACAGTTATCAAGTTAACTCATGCCTGTACGCCACACCATTTAAAATGACTGATTTAAATTTCCGACCATATAGCGGTGGATGTTCATTCTGTTCTACAGATAAGATACAGGTTTGCATCCGATCAAAATACATGAAAAAAACGCAATTATCAAGCTTGTACTCCAAAATCAGTTCACGTGTAAAATCTCAAAGAAAATCGACACAAAGCATAACTTCTCACGTACTAATCAAGTTTACCGATGCCTGCTTCTGATGAAATATAAATGAAGATTTCCATTACCATCATGGACAATTCTCAAAACAATACAGGTATGCATGATCATATAATTCAAATACTTGAACCAACCGAATTGCGATAAAAAATGTAATAATAAGGTTTGTACGCCAAAATTAGTTCACATACAATGTCTCAGAAAATCGCACAAAGACCATAAAAGTAATCTGATTTAACCAGGCCAGCTTTTACTTTCGGTTAAAATTACCAATTTAGATTCCCACTTTCAATACAGTCGAATCTCGTTCTAATAATAAACAATACAGGTCTGCATAATTATATAATACAAATAAATGAACTAATCAAAATATGAGAACCCACATTTATCAGGCTTGAACGCCAAAGTCAGAAAACATTTAACATCTCAATGAAAATCGACACATAGCATATATAACTGCTCCCATACACATTATAATGAACTTAACCAAGGCATGTACGCCACTTTCATGTAACAACCACATTAAGATTTCATTAACTGCTCCATGCCTGCTTTAATTAAGTTAAGCAAGGCCTGTACGCCACGAACAAATTCAGATTTCCCTCATAGAGGTCAGATCACATGAAAATTGACAGAGCATTTTAATAGCTCGCGTATCTAATATTATTAAGTTTTCCAAGACCTGTACGCCACTTTCATATAACTTACAAATTCAGATGTCCATACTCATAGCTGCCAATTCTAATACTAATAAACAATACAGTTCTGCATAATTATAAAATACAAATAACTTAATCACAATACGCGAAAACCGTAATTATCAAGTTAAACGCCAAAATCTGTTCTCATGTAACATCTCAAAGAAACAAAACAGAGCATTTTTGCTCGCATACCGGCTAATCAAGTTTACCAAGGCATGGACGTCACTCATAAAATATGATTTTTAGATTCCATCCTCAAAACGGCCCATTCTCATTCTAGTTATAAACAAAACAAAATTCGAATGAGGTTTTAAATAAATTGAAATCCAGACATTTTCGTGCTTCTAGTCTGTCTACTTACGATTTTTCCACTCTTTACACTACACTTCCTCATAATCTTATAAAAGAAAAGCTTAATGATGTAATTGAATGGGCTTTTCACAGAGAAGATTCTCTCTACCTAGCATGTAATGTCAGAAATGCATTTTTCACTTCTAAAGAGCATAAGAATTATACACTTTGGTCATGTCAGAAAGTGTGTGATGCCCTCACCTTTCTACTTGACAATATTTATATTAAATTCGGTACTAACTTATTTAGACAAATTGTTGGTATTCCGATGGGTACTAGATGCGCACCTCTTGTGGCTGATCTGTTCTTGTATTGTTATGAAAGAGACTTCATTTTGTCGCTTTCCATTGATAACCAATCTGAAATTATTGAAGCTTTCAGCTCCACTTCTAGATATTTAGATGATTTATTAAATATTGATAATACCAATTTTGATGGTTTGATCAGTCAGATTTACCCCCTAGAACTTCAGTTAAATAAAGCAAATTCTTCTGATACCGAGGCCCCATTTTTTGGATTTACATATATCTATTGTAGATGGATTTGTCTCGTGCAAAATATATGATAAACGCGATGACTTTGATTTTGAGATTGTAAATTTTCCTTTTTTGGATGGTGATGTTCCTCGTGCGCCATCCTATAGCGTTTATATTTCGCAATTAATTCGATTTGCTAGAGTGTGTAGTCATGTAACTGACTTCAACACTCGTAATAAATTATTAACGGCTTAACTCCTTAATCAGGGTTATCGGTACCATAAACTACGCAAAGCCTTTTCAAAATTTTATAGACGCCATTCTGATTTAATTTCAAAATTCAATATTGGACTTAAATCTCTTCTGCAACAAGGTCTATCGGAACCCGCATTTTATGGTGACTTAGTATATAAATTCAGAAAAATATATAATCGCAATGACTTCAGCACCCAATTTCGTAAAATCATTCTTCGATATAAAAAGATTGGGTACAACATGGATATTATACGACAGACTGCATGCATGGTAGTTAACCCAATCACGGTTGGCAACTTTGCTTCCCTCTTTAATTGCACGCCGGTGGGTCAGGCCTCAGATTCTATGACGGCTCCAACGTAAAGGCTTATTGAGAATTAGAGAGATCTAATTCAAGGTAATGTTGGTTGGTGCCTGATGCTCTGTCTCTGGTCGGGCCCATCGGAGTCTTACTGTTGGTTTTCTTTTGCTCCAGCATTTCAGCGGTTTCTTGCTGTCGAGTCCTCACCGTTGTCTCACCTCTGTGGTTCTTTGATTTTGGTGTTCACGGAGATGTTGCACTGATGAGTTAGGAGGCCTTCATGCGGACTGAACAAACTATTTGTCTAAATCGCGACGGAAGTAAGGGCGAGGATTATGGCCACGTAAAATTGATTTAAGCCCCCCAAATGGAAATCTTCCACTGACCGTTCCAAGGCGGCTCTTCTGTGGCGATTTATTTATGTTGTTGTTTGTTACTTACTGTGTGTATCACTTGTGTCTTTTAATTTTGGATGGCCATATGGCCATTTTGTGGGAAAGTAACGGTCCTTATGGCCTTCCTTTGTTTAGGTTGACATTATGGTCTGGTCGCTTAATGTTTGTATTTCTTTCCCTTTGGTGTCTTTTATGGGTGGAGTAAGTTAATTGTATCAATTCCTGATCTTTGTTTTACTTCTACTCTGCATAATTTTATAAAACAAATAACTGAACCAATCAAAATACGAGAAAAGCCGTAAACTTCAGGCCTATAAGCCAAAGACCGTTCACATGTTACGTCTCAAAATAAAATCGACAGAGCTTAGTTGCTCACATATCCCGTAATCAAATTACAAAAGCCCATAGAAGTGGTCAAATTTACCCCGGTCTGCACGACAGTTTCGTCTTAATTGACTAATTTAGATTTCCATTTTCATAACCACCAATTCTCGTTCTAGTTGATAAACACAATGCAGATATGCAAACACAATAACTGAGCCAATCGAAATGCAATGAAACTAAAATTACAAGGACCAGTAGTATATATATATATATATATATATATATATATATATATATATATATATATATATATATATATATATATATATATATATATATATATATATATATATAATCCTAATATCTGTCTTTGGGCGTTCAGCTTATTTTTTCTGCATTAGGTGGACTTTTTGTATATATCTTATTTTCTGCTTTTTCACCATTCCAACAACATATTTTTATGCTTTAAATGCATTAAAACCGTGTTCTGTATCTATTTTTATTCTAAACTCTGCAGGAAAAAATATACAAAAATATTGGACCCCTTAATATTTTACTAGTACTTAATCTGGCTTAAGGGGAACTGTGTATATAAATGACATTAGGGGGAACGGTATATAAATGACATTAGGGGGAACGGTATATAAATGACATTAGGGGGAACAAAAGAAGATATATTCTATCTTGTCATAGTGGGGGTATAAATGTAAGGGTATTATTAGGGGGATTAAAGTATATGTGATAATAAATAGATGGATGGGTGGATATTGTGTATGTGACGTTATGGATGTGGGGATACGGAGCCACCAAGAGCGAGCCCTAGTGGTATCTTCTGAAGGGCTGTCACAATGTGCAAATCTCAGAGTAGGGCTTCTAATAGGCATGGAGTTTCAGTGAAAACCCATGAGAAAATCTTAAAATATATCTCTTCGAATACCAGTCTAGGCTACCAGATTATTTATTCTGCATTAGGTGGACTTTATTGTATTTTTTTTGCTATGCAACATACTAAGAATGTATTTTTATGTTTCAAATGCATTAAATCCGTGTATTGTATCTGTTTTCTTCTAAATGTTGTAGGATAAAATATACAAAAATGTTGGGCCCCTTATGTTTGCAAGTATATACACTCCGAATACCAGTCTTAAGGCGACCAGCTTATTTCTTCTGCATTAGGTGGACTTTTTGTATATATTTTATTTTCTACTATGCATCATATCTATAATGTATTTTTATGACTTAAATGCATTAAATCTGTGTATTGTATCTGTTTTCTTCTAAATGTTGTAGGATAAAATATACAAAAATGTTGGGCCCCTTATGTTTGCAAGTATATACACTCCGAATACCAGTCTTAAGGCGACCAGCTTATTTCTTCTGCATTAGGTGGACTTTTTGTATATATTTTATTTTCTACTATGCATCATATCTATAATGTATTTTTATGACTTAAATGCATTAAATCTGTGTATTGTATCTATTTTCTTCTAAATGTTGTAGGATAAAATATACAAAAATGTTGGGCCCCTTATGTTTGCAAGTATATATACTCCGAATACCAGTCTTAAGGCGACCAGCTTATTTCTTCTGCATTAGGTGGACTTTGTGTATATATTTTATTTTCTACTATGCATCATATCTATAATGTATTTTTATGACTTAAATGCATTAAATCCGTGTTCTGTATCTATTTTCTTCTAAATGTTGTAGTATAAAATCTACAAAAATGTTGGGCCCCTTATTTTTGCAAGTATATATATTCCGAATACCAGTCTTAAGGCGACAAGCTTATTTCTTCTGCATTAGGTGGACTTTTGGTATATATTTTATTTTCTACTATGCATCATATCTATAATGTATTTTTATGACTTAAATACATTAAATCCGTGTTCTGTATCTATTTTCTTCTAAATGCTGTAGGATAAAATCTACAAAAATGTTGGGCCCCTTATTTTTGCAAGTATATATACTCCGAATACCAGTCTTAAGGCGACCAGCTTATTTCTTCTGCATTAGGTGGACTTTGTGTATATATTTTATTTTCTACTATGCATCATATCTATAATGTATTTTTATGACTTAAATGCATTAAATCCGTGTTCTGTATCTATTTTCTTCTAAATGTTGTAGTATAAAATATACAAAAATGTTGGGCCCCTTATGTTTGCAAGTATATATACTCCGAATACCAGTCTTAAGGCGACCAGTTTATTTCTTCTGCATTAGGTGGACTTTGTGTATATTGTTACGAGCCAGGCGTAGCAGAAAGAAAAAGCAAACAAGCCTTTTGGAAAATTTTAACAAAATTTATTTACAAGTTAACTTTAACCTGTAGAAGTAAGAAAATTAAATGTACTTAGCTCTGTACATTTGCAAATATCCTGACTCTGAAATATCCTGAATGAATCTATTTTCCTTGATCCCACAGAATTCACAGTCCAAAATGAAAAGTAATATCCTTTAACAATCCAACACAGAATTTAGAAATAACTTTTCTTAAATGTCCAAACATCAAACTCCAAAGTCTCACTCAATGAGAAAAATCAAGCTCTTTTATAGACCCTAAGATTCCTCTAGAACATTCCAGAGGGCTGTGGAATAAGATGAGGTAATTTTCTAAAAATAATGCAACCCAGAACTTTCTGGAAGGTTCTGAAGTACTTTTCCTTGTAAACATGTTGTTTACAAAAATTAAATCAATCTGTGACTCAGTTTTCTAGAATCTTCTATAAGAAGATTAACAAGATATTTATAGCACTATTAGGTCACAGTGGGGTGCAAGTGGGAATCAGAAAAATAAATTCTTATGCATAACACTCCCCCTCTTCGAGGAAAAGAAAGATTTATGTAATAAAGCTTTCTTTTGCTTTAAGAATAATCAAATATTGAGCATAGCATATAAAATTACATTTATCTACAATCCACTTTAGTAGGAAAGAAAAACACAACTCCTGACACTGCTCAAACTCTTGAAAGGGCATCAGGGATAATGTTATCTTTCCCTCTGATATGTCTTATGTCTAAATTATACTCTTGTAGCATAAGACTCCACCTGAGCAACCGCTGATTTTTGTTTTTCATTTTATGTATGAAAGTCAGTGGATTGTGATCACTGAAAACAACAATCGGTGCAGTTGTAGGGGTAAGATAAACTTCGAAATGTTGCAGAGCAAGAATCAGAGACAAGCACTCTTTCTCTATGGTAGAGTAATTTCTCTGATGCTTATTAAACTTTTTGGAAAAGTAGCAAACTGGATGATCCACACCATTTTCATCTTCCTGCAACAAAACACTACCTGCACCTACGTCACTAGCATCTACAGCTAGCTTAAACTCCTTTTCAAAGTTTGGTGCTAAGAGAACTGGTTCACTCTTGAGTATGGCTTTAAGTTTATCAAAAGCATTTTGGCATATTGCATTCCAATGGAATTTTGTTCTTTTGCTGAGCAAATTTGTCAAAGGCTCAGCAATGACAGAGAAATTATTACAGAACTTTCTGTAATAACCAGCCATACCAAGAAATCGCATCAGCTGTCTTTTGCACGTGGGTACGGGAAAATTTGAGATAGCCTCAACTTTAGCATCAATGGGTTTCACATGACCTTGACCTACAACATGACCTAGAAATGTCAAACTTGCATGGCAGAATTCACTTTTAGCAAGATTGATTGTCAATTTGGCATTACTCAGTCTATCAAAGAATGCTCGAATAGTCCCAAGATGTTGATTCCACTGGTCGTTGTATATGATAGCATCATCGATATAAGCACTGCAGCCTTCCAGCCCCGCAATTACCATGTTTATTAAGCGCTGAAATGTTGCCGGAGAGTTTTTCGTTCCAAATGGCATGACTTTATAGTTAAATAATCCGTCTGGTGTTGTGAATGCCAAAACCTCCTTTGCTCTATCTGTGAGTGGAATTTGCCAAAATCCTTTCAGAAGGTCGAATTTCGTTATGTATTTGGCATTCCCGATGTTATCAATGCAGTCATCCATTCTTGGAATAGGAAAGCTATCTGTTTTACTTAAGGAATTAACTTTCCTAAAATCTGTACACATACGATATGTCCCATCAGGTTTTGGTACTAGAATACAAGGAGAACTCCATTCACTTTGGCTTGGTTCAATAAAGTCATTGTCTAATAGATACTGAACTTCTTCTTTAAGATATTTTTGTTTCACAGGATTCATCCTGTATGGGTGTTGTTTTACAGGTTTAGACCCATTTATGTCCACATCGTGAAATATTTTGTCTGTCCGTGTTGGAATGTCAGGAAATAATTGTTCATATTCAAAAATCAGCTGTTTCAGTTCATTCCGCTGATTTGGCTCTAGATGTGACAGTTTCTGGTCAAGATTCCGTAGAATGTCAGAATTCTGAAGTTTTGATGATGTGGGATCCGACTTCACTGAATTAATATCCTCACAGTCATTGTCACATGAATTAAGTGGAACAGAGCTAACTAGATTGACTGATGTTAAAGATGTATTGTCCCTATCTATGTATTCCTTAAGCATGTTAATGTGACATAGCTGCTTTAGCTTGCGCCTCCCAGGAGTGTTTATTATGTAATTTACGTCACTGATCTTTTTGTCTACAGTGTATGGACCATAATACCTGGCCTGCAACGATTTTCCTGGAATAGGCAAAAGAGCTAGTACCTTATCACCTGGTCTAAAATTCCTTTCTTTTGTCCCTATGTCATATAGCTGTTTCATTTTCCTTTGGGCTGACTGAAGATTGGTCCGAGCAGCCTCACAAGCTTTTGAAAGTCTAGTTTTGAAATCAGACACATACTGAAGTAAATTCAGGGAGTTGTCATCATTGGAGAGAAATTTCTCTTTGAGAAGTTTCAGAGGACCACGAACAGTATGGCCAAATACTAATTCAAATGAACTGAAGCCAAGAGATTCTTGCACAGATTCTCTAACAGCAAATAAAAGGAGATGGATGCCTTCATCCCAATCCTTCTCTGTGTCAAACCAATATGATCTTATCATGTTTTTCAATGTTTGATGGAATCTTTCAAGGGCGCCTTGACTTTCAGGATGATAGGCTGATGACTTATACTGTACAATGCCAAGTTCATGCATTACTTGTTGAAATATTCCAGACATAAAATTTGAGCCTTGGTCTGACTGAATAGATTTAGGAAGCCCAACAAATGTGAAAAACTTCACTAAGGCCTTGACGATTGTCTTAGTTTTGATATTTCTTAGTGGAATGGCTTCAGGAAAACGTGTGGAAGCACACATAATAGTCAATAGATATTCACAACCAGACTTTGTTCTTGGCAAGGGACCCACACAGTCTATAATTATTCGACTGAAAGGTTCATCAAAAGCAGGTATAGGCTGCAAATGAGCCTTAGGTATAGTCTGATTGGGTTTTCCTACCATTTGGCATGTATGGCAGGACCTACAATGCTGAGAAACATCTGATTTTAACCCAGGCCAGTAAAAATGATTAAGAATCTTGTGATATGTTTTATTGACACCTAAATGTCCTGACATGGGAGTTTCATGTGCCAAGTTTAATATTTCGGGACGGTAAACCCGTGGAACCACTATCTGGTGGTTGACAGTCCACTCGTCTTCTGCTGAGACGTCTGGTGGACGCCATTTTCTCATAAGAATGTCATTTTTGACATAATAACAGACTGGGACCTGAGATACGTCCTGCTCATCTAAGGCCCTTTCAAATAAAGGCGAAATTTCAGGATCCTTATGCTGTTCTATAGCTAGTTGAGACCCGGACATTTTGTCATGGCCTAGATCTAAAGATGACTTATTGTCATGAAAATCTGCCTGCTTATCAGGCAGGTTTGAAGACAGAGACCTTGTTATCTCGTCATTAAAAGACTGACCCAAAAAGGTATCAGTAAAATCAAAATCCTGGTTCGCATCAGTTTGCTTGGCCTTACGTGCCATAGCCCTTGTGACTGCACAGGACGGATAAAGATCAGGAATTTCCTGCTCAATGGGATCAGGCGGTTGGTCTATGCAAGGATTAGTAGTCAAAAGTGGGTTTGCCACAACCTTATCTCCAGCTAAGTCATTGCCTAGCAACAAATGAACATCTTTAAAAGGTAAAGAAGGTCTAATACCAACAGCCACTGAACCGGACACCAAGTCTGAAGACAAATAAACGTTATGAAGCGGAACATTAACAAATCCACATTCCACACCCTGAATAAGGACACTTTGGCCCAAAGAAGTCTTCTCAGAAAAAGGCAGAGTATCTGCTAGAATAAGAGATTGAGAAGCTCCGGTATCTCGTAAGATTTTGATAGGGGTAGGATGGGCATAACTGTCACCATTGAGTGACACAAAACCATCTGATAAGAATGGTTCATAAATCTCCATAACCGAATTAGTCTCAGATATTTTAGTATCAGAAAGAGTTTCCTCCCTTACACAAGACTGTGGTTTTGGCCTTATAGAAGTCAAGCCTGTAGGCTTTAGCTCCTCTTGTCTTTCTCTTTCTTTCCTTCGTTTTAATTTTAAACACTCAGAGATCAAATGACCTGTATTTTTACAGTAATAACAAACTACTTGAGATTGAGATAAGGGATTCTGGTCTTTGTTTTCACCAGAAGGTTTGGAAAAATTCTGGCTTCTGTTTTCACCAGAAGGTTTGGAAGGATTCTGGCTTTTATTTTCACCAGAAAGTTTGGGCATAGTACTAGATGTATGGCTATAACTACCAGAAGGATTACTGGGATAGAATCTTGGACCTGTCTGTGGATTATAAGGTTTTCGAGGATAAGGCCTGTTCACAAATGAGACTTTATGAGTCAAAGCATAATCATCTGCCAAACGAGAAGCTTCCTCCAAGGTTTCAACCTGTCTCTCATCGAGAAAAGATTTAATGTCTGAATTTATGCACCGTTTGAACTCTTCAACAAGGACAAGCTGTCTAAGTTTGTCATGATCAGAGCCTACTTTTTTAGAAGAACACCACCTATCAAATAATTGTTCTTTGGTTCGAGCAAATTCTACATGGGTCTGGGAAATTTCTTTTTTACAGTTCCTAAATTTCTGCCTGTAAGCCTCAGGGACCAACTCATATGCCTTAAGAATAAGCTCCTTGACCAGATCATAGTCTGAGCTTTGCTCGACAGTCAGCTGAGTGTAAATGTCTCGAGCCTTTCCGACAACAACGCTCTGCAAAAGTAAGGTCCAATGCTCTTTTGGCCATTTTAAATTTTCTGCAACTTTTTCAAAATGCAAAAAATACTTATCTACCTCTTTTTCCTGAAATGGCGGAACTAATCTGATGTGCTTTGTGGCATCAAAGTAACTACCAGAGTCAAAAACAGGGGTATGTTTCACCCTATCTTGACCCTGGAGTTCCATTTCCTTCAATCTTAACTGAAACTGCCTTTCTCTTTCTTTTTCTTCAATACTATATCTCATTTTTTCCTTTTCCAACTCGAGCCGTTCTTCTTTTTCTAATTTTTCTTTCTGAATGCGTTCCTCCATTTCTCTTTGTTTTTCCCTCTCTCTTTCTTCCATTTCTAATCTTTCCATCTGCATTTGTCTCTGCATTTCTCTTTCTTTTTCTTCCTTTTCATTTTTTTCTTTCTGTATGCGTTCTTCCATCTCTAATCTTAATTTTTCTAATTCAATTTGCCTTCCTATTTCAATTTGTCTCATTTGCAACTCACTTACTGTGTGTATCACTTGTGTCTTTTAATTTTGGATGGCCATATGGCCATTTTGTGGGAAAGTAACTGTCCATATGACCTTCCTTTGTTTAGGTTTCCATTATGGTCTGGTCGCTCAATGTTTGTATTTCTTTCCCTTTGGTGTCTTTTATGGATGGAGTAAGTTAATTGTATCAATTCCTGATCTTTGTTTTACTTCTACTCAGTATGTGAAACCATAATGAGAGACAAAGCAGATGGATCGAAAAGTTCTTCATCAACAAAAAACTGTACCAAAATATTCTTAATTTCATGCTTCTTCATGCTTGTTTTGACAGTAGTGACCCCATAATGGGAAGCAATATCTAGCAAATCTGTCCTTTTGGCCAGATTAAACAACTCCTGAGTAGGCTGAGCCAAAAAGCTTCTCAAATCAAACGACATGTTTGCTTTTTGTTTGTTCTATAAAGTATTTATGGAAATACAGATTGCGGTTAATTTGACAAAGTTTTTTTTTTTTTTTTTTGAAATGACAAGCCCAACGAGAATTTCACATGAAATGACAAGTACTATTTCACCTGAAATGACAGTTCACATGAAATGACAATCCCCTATATGCCTATAGGGAAATACCAATCCTGTGAAGCAACTGCAAAGTCTATTTGATAAGAAATGACAATAACCTGCGTCACATGAAATGTCGGTTTTAAAATGCTTAAAATGGTTTTATCCCGGACGAGCCCCCAATTTCTGTTACGAGCCAGGCGTAGCAGAAAGAAAAAGCAAACAAGCCTTTTGGAAAATTTTAACAAAATTTATTTACAAGTTAACTTTAACCTGTAGAAGTAAGAAAATTAAATGTACTTAGCTCTGTACATTTGCAAATATCCTGACTCTGAAATATCCTGAATGAATCTATTTTCCTTGATCCCACAGAATTCACAGTCCAAAATGAAAAGTAATATCCTTTAACAATCCAACACAGAATTTAGAAATAACTTTTCTTAAATGCCCAAACATCAAACTCCAAAGTCTCACTCAATGAGAAAAATCAAGCTCTTTTATAGACCCTAAGATTCCTCTAGAACATTCCAGAGGGCTGTGGAATAAGATGAGGTAATTTTCTAAAAATAATGCAACCCAGAACTTTCTGGAAGGTTCTGAAGTACTTTTCCTTGTAAACATGTTGTTTACAAAAATTAAATCAATCTGTGACTCAGTTTTCTAGAATCTTCTATAAGAAGATTAACAAGATATTTATAGCACTATTAGGTCACAGTGGGGTGCAAGTGGGAATCAGAAAAATAAATTCTTATGCATAACAATATATTTTATTTTCTACTATGCATCACATAATGTATTTTTATGACTTAAATGCATTAAATCCGTGTTCTGTATCTATTTTCTTCTAAATGTTGTAGGATAAAATAAACAAAAATGTTGGGCCCCTTATTTTTGCAAGTACATATACTCCGCATACCAGTCTTAAGACGACCAGCTTATTTCTTCTGCATTAAGTGGACTTTTTGTAATTATATTATTTTCTAAGTAACTATGCATCATATCTATAATGCATTTTATGACTTAAATGCATTAAATCCGTGTTCTGTATCTATTTTCTTCTAAATGATGTGGGATAAAATATACAAGAATGAAAGACCCCTTAAAATGTTACAAGTATATATATTCCGATAGTCTTAAGGAGACCACCTAACGGGCCTCCGTGGCCTAGTGGATAATAGCGCTGACTCTTAGTCATTAGGTCTCTCACCGCCGTAGGTTCGAGCCTCGCTCGGGTCACATGTGAGACGCTACATTCTGTACGGAAGGTCAGGTGGTTTTTGTCCGGGTACTCCGGTTTTCGCCCACTTCTGATTAACGGTCAGCTCGATATGAGTGAAACAATAAAAGGGCCGTAAAACTCAACAAACTAGAAAAGGTGTCAATAGGACACGGATGCCCCCGCAAAAATGCCATTGAGAAACAAGAGTCGTCAAAAGACTTCACCGGGATTTGAACTCACAACCTTTTGAGTCAGAGTCCAAAGCCTTTGTGCTGGGGGATATTGTGTTTTTAAAAAGAAAAAAAAAAGAATAGAAAGAAAGAAAAAATGATGTTTAAAATTTCTGCCAAGTAATTTCTAAACTGATCCAGAAACAAGAAAGTTCTTGACAACGTTTAAGTTTTGGATCCCTTTTTTGACCTTTGACCTCTTAGTATGACCTTGACCTTGTAGGTGGGGGCCTGGGTTTGTGGACGCAACACATCGTCTCATGGTGGTTAATATTTCTATTAAGTTATTTCTAAATTGATCCAGAAATAAGAAAGTTATTGACAGCGTTTAAGTTTCAGAGACGAACGGACGCACTGACGGACAGGGGTAACACTATATGCCCTTTCCACCATTCTTCGAATGGCGGGGGCATAAAAACAAGAGGCCCATGGGCCACTACGCTCACCAGAGGTCAAGTGTGAGAAACTGGCCCGTCCCTGGATGCCATCTGCACCTACCAAGTCTCAGATCAAAGTCTACAATAGTTTCGAAAATACTTGGTTTTGACCGTTTATCGCACAAAAAAGTCTATGTGACCTAATTTGACCTTGGTATAAAGTGAGTCAAGGTCATCCGAGGGTCTACATCTGAACAAAATATGCTGGACCCAAGTTTCTTATTCTACATACCAAGTTTCATTGACAATCGGCTTTTTGGTATAGAAGGAGAAGATTTTTAAGGGTTTCTACCTTCTATGGGCATAACAGCCATCATGGTCACATGACCAAACTCAAATTAATTATGTTTTATTTCCTTGTTCCTAAAAGTTTTCTTATAAAATTTGGTTGCAAATGGCAGGTGGTTTCAAAGAAAAACATTTTTTTTTTAATTTTCATATCTGAATGACCTTGGACCAAGGTCAGAGAAGGACCTTGAAAACTAATGTAGTTTCACTTGCACATTTTGCCCACTGCATATACTAATTTTCAGGTCACAGGCTGCAATAATTAAAAACAAGAGGCCCATGGGCCACTATGCTCACCAGAGCTCAGGTGGGCACTGCCCATCCTGCCCAATGGCAGCCATGTATTTTAATATGATATCATTTTAATCCACCAAATGAACCCCCATGTCCAAATGAGCACCCATGTGGACTCAGCATCTGAAAAGTTAGGCCTTTTATGAAGTAGAGGGGGTGGGGCATGGACCCAATGGAGCCCTGGTTGGTATCACTAAATGAGTCTTATCATAAGAAACAAAAATATATATGGTTTAGCAGTGGGGATCTGTAAGGCCTCTTTAACAGTTGAGGGGTTGGGGCATGCCCTGTTGATCCCAGGAAAGCCCAAACTGTTGTCCCTAAATGTGTCTTATCATAAGGACCAAGTATATATATGGTTCAGTGCTGGGAATCTGACCGGTTTCAGAGATTTGTCGCCCTTTTATGAAATAGGAATGGCCCCTGCGGACCCCGCTACAGTAGGTGTACTAATAATAAGGAACAAGAACATATATGATTATGGGGTGGGGATTTGAATGGTTTCTGAAATATAAAGCCTTTTATGAAATGGAAGGGCGGGGCACATTGCCTCAGCACAAAGAGACCTCCAGGTTGGTGTGATTGAACGAGTCTTATCATAAGGAACAAGTATATGGTTTAGGGGTGGGGATCTGAACTATTTCTGATATATATGGCTTTTAATGAAGTAAAGCGTTGTGGCATGGCCTGGGCGTGCCCCGGGGACTCCCAAGCTGGTGTCACTGAATGCGTCTTATCATAAGAAAGATGAACGGGCCTCCGTGGCCTAGTGGATAAGAGCGCTGACTCTTAGTCATTAGGTCTCTCACCGCCGGAGGTTCGAGCCTCGCTCGGGCCACGTGTGAGACGCCAAGTTCTGCAACGGAAGGTCAGGTGGTTTTTCTCCGGGTACTCCGGTTTTCGCCCACCTCTGATTAACGATCGGCTCGATATGAGTGAAATAATCTTGAAAGGGCCGTAAAACCCAAACCAAAAAAAAAAAAAAAAAAAAAAAATAAGAAAGATGAATATATATGGTTTAGGGTGGGGCTAAGAACATTCTTTGAGATATAAGGCCTTATGTGAAGTGGAGGGGCAAGGCCCAGGGAGACTCCCAGGTTGGTGTCAATGAATGTGTCTTATCATAAGGAACAAGACTATATATGGTTAAGGGGTGGCCATCTGTAGGGTTTCCGAGATATTGTGATATTATGAAATGGAGGGGGTGGGGCATGGCCCCAGCATATCCCTGGGAACCCCCAGGTTGGTGTTACTGAATGCGTCTTATCATAATGAACAAGAATATATATGGTTTAGGGGTGGGGATCTGAACAGTTTCTGAAATATATGGCTTTTTTTGAAGTGGAGGGGTGGGGCAAGGCCCCAGCGCGTCTCTCAGGACCCCCAGGTTGGTGTCAATGAATGTGTCTTATCATAAGAAGCAAGCATTTATATGGTTTATGGGCGGAGATCTGTAAGGTTTCCGAGATATTGGGCCTTTTATCAAATGGAGGGGGTGGGGCATGGCCCCGGTGCATCCAGGGGACTCCCAGGTTGATGTCACTGAATGGGTCTTATCAAAAGGAACAAGAATATATATGGTTTAGGGGTGGGAATCTGAATGGTTTCCGAGATATTGGGCCTTTTATAAAGTTGAGGGGGTGGGGCCTGACCTGTGCGCATCCCTGACGACCCCCAGGTTGGTGTTACTGAATGCGTCTTATCAATAGGAACAAGAATATATATGGTTTAGGGGTGGGGATCTGAACAGTTTCTGAGATATATGGCCTTTTGTGAAGTGGAGGGGTGGGGCAAGGCCCCAGCGCATCTCTGAGGACCCCCAGGTTGGTGTCAATAAATGTGTCTTATCATAAGAAGCACGCATATATATGGTTTAGGGGCGGGGATCTGTAAGGTTTACGAGATATTGGGCCTTTTATGAAATGGAGGGGGTGGGGCATGGCCCCAGCGCATCCAGGGGACTCCCAGGTTGATGTCACTGAATGGGTCTTATCATAAGGAACAAGAATATATATGGTTTAGGGGTGGGGATCTGAATGGTTTCCGAGATATTGGGCCATTTATTAAGTGGAGGGGGTGGGGCATGACCTCGGCGCATCCCTGAGGGCCCCAAGGTTGGTGTTACTAAATGCGTCTTATCAATAGGAACAAGAATATATATGGTTTAGGGGTCGGGATCTGAATGGTTTCTGAGATCTATGGCCTTTTATGAAGTGGAGGGGGTGGGGCATGGCCCCGGCACAACCTGGGGGACCCTCAGGTTGGCATAAAAGCATATGGCTGAAAGAATTTTACTCAAGAAACATTTCTATAAAAGTTTTGTCCAAATATCTGCAATGACTTGGCAGTAAATGCCATTTTTCAATTTTCCCCATTATAAGTCTATGGAAACTCTAAGTTGCCATAGCAACCAAACTAATGGGCCGATTTTCATAAAAAACACAAACTTTCAATCCCCCAGCCCAAGGATGCTACAGATAAAATTTGGGCTGAATCGGTCCAGTGGCTTCAGAGAAGAAGATGTTTGAAAGTGTTGACGTCAGACGACGACAACGACGACGACGACAACGCCGGACAACTGCCTATCCTATAAGCTCCCCCGGAGCCTTCGGCTCTGGTGAGCTAAAAATTATGCTGTTTTGACTTTTTCCCATACAGAAGTCCATGTGACCAAATTTGACCTTGGCATGAAATGGGTCAAGGTCATCCGAGGGTCATCATTTAAGCAAATTATAATGGGCCACGAGTCACCAATGCTACATACCAAGTTTCATCACAATTGGCCCTCTGGTTCCAGAAGAAGATTTTTTAAGGGTTTTACCTTATATGGACATAGCTGCCATCCTGGTCATGTGACCAAACTCAAATTAATTAAATTGCATTTCCTTGTTCCGAAAAGCTTTCATACAAAATTTGATTGCAAATGGCCTAGTGATTTCAGTGAAAAACATTTTTTTTTAATTTTCATATCTGTATAACCTTGGGCCAAGGTCAGGGAATATCCTTGACCTTGAATACTAATGTAGTTTCATTAGCGCATTTTGCCCACTGCATCTACTTAATTTCAGGTCACAGGCTGCAATAATTAAAAAAAAAAATGCTGTTTTGACTTTTTTCATACAAAAGTCTATGTGACCAAATTTGACCTTGGCATAAAATGGGTCAAGGTCATCAAAGGGTCATTATTTTAGCAAACTATGATGGTCCAGAGTCCCCTATACTACATACCAAGATTCATCACAATCTGCCCACTGGTTCAGGAGGAGAAGACTTTTGAAGGGTTTTTACCTTATATGGGCATGGAGGCCAGCTTGGTCATGTGACCTGGACCCTACGAGCAAACCTTTGTTCCCCCATCCCATGGATGCTCCACATGAAATTTGCCTTCAATCGGCCCTGCAGTTTTAGAGGAGAAGTCGTTTGAAAATGTTGACACGGACAACGGATGGCGGGTCACTGCCTATACTATAAGCTGCCCCGGAGCCTTCGGCTCTGGTGAGCTAAAAATAAGGAGACCACCGTAATTATTCAGCGTTTGGTGGACATTTTGTATAGTTTTTATTTTCTGCTATGCATTATATTAATAATGAAGCTTTACGCTGTACATTCATTAAACCCGTGTTCTGTATCTTTTTTTCTAAATGCTGTAGGATAAAATATACAACAAGAGTACCCAGAGGGCTGTTTGTTAACTAAGTTTCTCAAACTTCGAAGTTGAAGAGGTGCTATCAGCGCCCGGATAGCTCAGTCGGTAGAGCACTTGCTTTGTAAGCAAGGGGTCACCAGTTCGAATCCGGTTCTGGTCACACTTTTTCAACTTCATTTCTTTATGAACTATCTATTAGTATAATTTCACACCCGATTGAATACATGTACATATATTTATTTTCACCATTTTCTGAAAAGGTGGAAATTGTTATTTATGAGCCGGAGCATGACAAAACCTACAATAAGGCCAGGGCAACAAGCAGAGACTCAAATCAATCTGCACACCCATCCACTGTGACAAGACCTTTTACTTATATTTCTTGGCATAAATCATAGCCTATAGTAAGTACATGCGATCAGCGAAGACTGATCAGACTGCTCGAATGCGCAGGCTGATCTGAGTCTTTGCTGGTCGCTCAAGCCATCTTGTAGTTCTTGTCATGTACTGGCTTATTTAATACATGGGTCGCGATTCCAAGCTGCCGAAAAATCACGAGTTTTCACAACCCAACATATTAGGCTGAAGCATTTGCTTATTTATTCTTTGCATAAAGGTCAGTCTCATGTCAAATTGTTTGCACTATAATTGTAATTTCACCAATTACATTTTTATAGCCAGGTAATTGTAATTAAATAAGAATGCAGTCTGAGGGACAGCCATAATCCCCTGCCGCCCTTCAGTAACAAAGCTCAACCTTATGACATTAAACTGTGACCTTCGCCGTGATCTTGAATTAGCAATCTTATGATGATTAACATTTTAGCCAAGTAATTTTAAAATCCACCTAGGAGTAAGAAAGTTATTGAAAAACACCAAAAAGACCCACCTCTATGCATGACCTTGACATTTCAGGAACCAACCTGGATTTTGCGTACAACACATCGCCTCATGACGAATACATTTTTTACCTTTAACCTCTAAGTATGACCTTTGAGGTACGGACCTGGGGCTTGTGGCGACACTTTGTCTCATTGAGAATAATATTTGACCAAAGTTTAGTGAACTTCTATCGAAGGGTTCAGCAGATAACTGTTACGAACGGACATTCCACCTTTCACCTCTAAGTATGACCTTTGAAGTTCCGACCTGGGTTTTGCGTGCGACACACTGTCATTTCTGACAAGTAATATTTAAATTCATTCAGGAATAAGAAAGTTATTGATAGGACATGATAAAAAGATGCTTTTTTGACATTTTATCTCTAAGTATGACCTTGACCTTCGAGGTACGGAGCTGGGTCTTGCGCGCGACACACTGTCACATTATGGTTAACATTTCTGCCAAATAATATTTAAATCCATCCAGGAATAAGGAAGTTATTGATTGGACATGACAAAAAGGCCCTTTTTATCTTTGACCTCTGAGTATGTCCTTGACCTTTGAGGTACGAACCTGGACCTTGCACGCAACACATCTTCATACTAAAGAGAAAAACTGACCAAAGTTTAATGAAATTCTATCAAATGGAGTAGACAAGAAAGTGTTATGGATGGAGGGACAGACGAAGGCATATTCCTATAACCCTGCATCGGGGGATTGATCAATTACTTTCAAATGTAATTGGTCCCAAGCCTGGACCCTACCAGGTATTTAACTTCCAAATACGAGTACTTAGTGATGCGAGACTGTTTGAATATAAGCATTTAAAAAACTTTAACACTGTGTGACAGGAACGCAAACTCACACACAAACGCTCATGTGGACCAACAGAGGTGACAACAATAGCTCTCCTTGTACTTTGTACAGGCCAGCTAAAAAGGTCGTTCCTTTGAAAATGTCAACAGTTAATTACCTTCTTTTAAGTGGGATGGGACCAAATGCTGTTCTATGAATCGCAATTCAACTGAGCTGCATCAAGACAATAAGTGTCTTCAGACATTCTGTTGTGTGAAAGTTTGAATGCCCGCCATTTAGAGGAGACATACCATGGGTTTGGGTGTGTAACTAATTTTGACTGAGATTTATTGAAACAGAAACACAAAGATAAACTATCTGGAAGCTTTAATAACTGTAATATTTAATTTTATGTTTAGTTTAGTTCATAATTAATAACTATCTTGACTTGCATATACTTGAATCGTGGATATGTGCAACACGAAATATAGAAGAGGGTCATAATGGCCCTGGATCGCCATGATGTTAACAAGCTGTGAAACGAACACCCCTCTAAGCTCCAATTCATAAAGAGATAACTGAGGTTTACAGGGGTGTTCATTCAAGACATAGATCATCGTAAATGAAGCCATTTTGTGGATATCATAATGCTCACCTGATCCTCATTGTACAAATGAAATGGTACAAGGAGCCAAACATGATTGCTCTATTTCAACGGATCAAAATTATGACAAAGTAGGCTATAGGTCAAGATCACAGGTCAAAATAATTTGTCGAGTGGGAAGACCTTGTAACAAGAAACCTACATGCCAAATATGAAGGTTCTATCTCTAGTGGTTTAAAAGTAGGTCACAGGTCAAGGTCACATCGCAAAATGTCTTGTACCAAAGAATGCCCTTGTCAATAGTAATCTACATGCCGAATTTGAAGCTCTAGTGGGAAGCCCTTGTCACAAAAAGCTACAAACCAAATATGAAGCTGGTCTCAGCAGCTCAGTCGGATGCACATCTGACTGTTGATCTGGAGGATGCGGGTTTGATACATGCCAAGGACGGCAACATTCCTTCGTGGAGATTGATCATGAAATCTTTTCCAGATTTAGGGACATCTCAGCCCCTAACAAACTAGGCCCCTGACAAACTCGGCCCCTAGCAATCTCGGCCCCAAACACTCCACTTATAGCTATAAATAGGTCATAATAGACAGTTTTTGTTTCCACAATTACATTTGGAAGGTCTATAGTTTTATAAGGCAGTTTGAGCTTAACATATTTTTGAGGAATTATAGAATCCTTACCGGTAAAACACATCGCTAAAATTGTGAATTGTGCTGTGTGTTTGGGGGGGGGGGGAGTTGAAAATGTAAGTATCTTTTATCTTAACCTTATAGTTATAAACTTAAGAGATGACAAGAGCCGTCACATGACAGCATAGCTCGCCTGTTTCGTGCTTTCAAAATATAACGTAAAATCACTGAACTGTGAAATATAGGTCACAATAACCTTAATACCTTTTGAGGTCAATCATCCAGTCACATGGAAGTAATAATCCAGGTATACTGTTTCTCCATCAAAAAATAATCAAGATAATAGGCAAAATCACTGAACCATGAAATATAGGTCACACTGACCTAGACTTATTATAAGGTCAATTATCGGGTCACATGGAACTAATAATGCATAGATGCTGTTTCTCCACTAAATAGTATTCAAGATACAAGGCAAAGTCACTGAACCATGAAATATAGGTCACACTGACCTAGGTCTATTTTGAGGTCAATCATCAGGTCACATGGAAGTAATAATCCAGGTATAATAATTCTCCATCAAAAGAATTCAAGATAATAGGCAAAAACACTGAACCATGAAATATAGGTCACACTCACCTAAATATATTTTGAGGTCAATCATCAAGTAAAATGGAACTAATAATCTAGGTATAAAAAAGTCCATCAAATAATATTCAAGATATAAGACAAAGTCAATGAACCATGAAATATAGGTCACTATGACCTAGATATATTTTGAGATCAATCATGTGGTCACACGGAACTAATATCCCAGGTATGACATTTCTCCATTAAATAGTATTCAAGATATAAGGCAAAATCACTGGACCGTGAAATATAGGTCACAATGACCTAGATATATTTTGAGGCCAATCATGTTATCATATGGAACTAATACCCCAGGTATGACATTTCTCCATCAAATAGTATTCAAGATATAAGGCAAAATCACTGGACCGTGAAAAATAGGTCACAATGACCTAGATATATTTTGAGGTCAATCGTGTGGTCATATGTAACTAATATCCCAGGTATGACATTTCTCCATCAAATAGTATTCAAGATATAAGGCAAAATCACTGGACCGTGAACAATAGGTCACAATGACCTAGATATATTTTGAGGTCAATCCACTGGTCATATGGAACTAATATCCCAGGTATGACATTCCTCCATCAAATAGTATTCAAGATATAAAGCAAAATCACTGGACCATGAAATATAGGTCACTGTGACCTTGACCCTTTTACACTTGAACCAATGTCTCATAGTTGGCTGATGTATAAGCAATTAAGTTTGAAACTTGTTACTATAATGGAAATGTATATAACAAATTACAAAGGTGTCCTAGATTTTGACCCCTAGCCTCATCCCCCCAGTCATGATCCCAGGGGTGTTCTTTTGGAATCTCAGAAGATATTCCCTGGTATTCTCAGAAGACACTCCCAGGTATCCAAGTTGTAACTATGAATGTTTTGTGATGGGTGACTGTTGAGATATAAGCATTTCAAAAACTTTAACACAGTTTTACAGAGGTGTTCTAGATTTTGACCCCTAGCCCCACTCCGGGCTACCCAGGGGTCTGATCTCTTGGAACGTTATAAGACCCTCCCAGGTACTTAAGTTCCAAATATGAGTGCTCTGTGATGCATGACTGTTGAGATATAAGCATTTGAAAAACTATACCGCAGAGTGTGACGGAAACGGGAACGCAAACGCTTACGCTAACGCGCACATCCGGGGTGACAACAATAGCTCTCCATGTACTTCGTATAGGCGAGCTAAAAATAATTCTTTTGTACTATGCATTTATTGTTTGAATATGAAAACATGCATGCCTAAACAAATATACTGTTATTTTTCCTTAAATGCCCCGACCCAAAAATTGATAATTTAAGATGAAAATTTTTGATATTTTTGCTATTTCTGCTCAAAAATATATAGATTGTGGGTACACGTTAGAACATGCCAAGCTTTGCTAGCACAATACACCATCACGAAAACTTATCTTTTTGACCCAATTAACACCACTTTTATCCAGTCAAACCGTTAAGATTTGCTGGGGGTATACATATCCCTTTTTATCTTAATTCTGCTCAAAAACATACATATGTAGTTTGTGGGCACTAGTTGGCACCGTGTCGCTCAATGACCGGAAAGACCCTGATCAGATGACTAAATTGGAGGTTTTATATATATAATATAATTTTGGGTGCCGAGTTTGTAGGGGCCTACTTTGCTAGGGGCAGAGTTTGTTAGGGATGACCCGTTACCCTTTTCTACAGTTATTTTCTCCCATCAGCTGATTCAAGAAGGGCATTTGTCAGTTTCTGGCGAAAGAATGTGCACTGTACAAGTCAGCTGCTTACGAATGAGCTTGCCAAGGCCAAGGCCAAGTGTTGACGTAAGGGTGAGGATTAAGGCCGTGTGAAATCGATTTAAGCCTCCCAGTGGAATTCTTTCCACTGACCGTTCCAAGGTGGTTCTTCTGTGGCGGTTTATTTATGTTATTGCTTGTTAAGTATTGTATGTATTACTCGTGTCTTTTTATTTTGGATGGTCATTAGGCCAATTTGTGGGAAAGCAACTGTCCTTTTGGCCTTCCTCTGTTGAAGTTTCTATTATTGTCTGGTTGCGTCGTGTTTGTGTTTGTTTCCCTTACTTTAAACCCAAATACAAACAAACAAAACAAAAATTGAAGGTTCTATTTCATATTGTTCAAGCCAAGGTCAAATTCACAGGTCAATTTATTTGTTCAGAGATAAGACCGTATTACATGGAACGTTCATTCCAAATATGAAGGCTGTAAAAAGCTATGACCAATATATTTTTATTTAAGTAGGTCTCAGGTCAAGGTCATTTTTTCCATGATCCATATTCTACCTTGACAGAGATGTTGTCAAGGTGATCATTTTGAGCAAGTTTGATAAACATTGTACCAAAGGTTTTTAACCTGACATGATCCATATTTGACCTTGACATATATTTTCAAAGTGATCATTCTGAGCATGTCTGATAAACATTTGCCCAAATTTATCTGCTCCAGAGTTTTCACAGGGGTTTTCTAGGCTACGACCCACTGACTTACTTTTTGACCCGAAATGATCCATATTTGAACTTGACCAAGATATTGCTGAGACAACTTTGATGACGATTCGACCAAACTGTGACCTGTATAGTATTTAAAAGGTTTTTTCTATGATTTGTTCATACTGATCTGCTTTATAGCCCTAAATGACCCTTATTCAAAGTGTACTGAGATGGTAATTCTGCACATGTTTTGGGATGATTGGACAAAAACTGTGGCCTCTAAAGTATTAATAAGGTTTTTTTATGGTATTAACTACTGTTCCACTTTTTGACTCAAAATGCCCCATATTCCAACTTGACAGAGATATTGTCAGTATGATCTAACCAATCTGATCATAATTAGACCAAAACTGTGGCCCAAGGGTGTTAACAAGAAAATTTACACATGGCATCAGCCGCCGCTGGACATCTCATTGTCACAAAAGCTCACCATAACCATTGGTTAGGTGAGCTAAAAACAAATGTAAAATAAGTTTTGCTTCTCACATACGACCCAAAAGCATGTGATGTACAAATGCCTACAGTAACAAAGGGCCATAACTCATCAAGTAGTATTCAGAATTTCTTCAAAAGTTAATAAGGTCATCTACAGATTTCTAGCAATGCACTCATCAACTTTCAATGCCATAGCTTTTATAGTTTTTGATAGTTTTATAGTTAAGGTCAAGGTCATCAAAACCTTATGGCTATTTTCCCCATCCTAGTGTTGTAACCAAGCAAGTTACTTCAGAATCTATCAAACGGTTCAGGAGATACAGTGTTTCAGAAGACTAAATGATAGAAATGGCTATTTTCATTTGTCAAAAGGCAATGCCTCTGAAAGTAAGAACACCAGAGTTATGGTTCCTTTGTCCTGCAGCTCATCTCGTGCAGCTGTACAGCAAAAGATGCATCATCCATAGTCTGTGGTCAAACATAATTGCCAGGATATTAAGTTTCTTCTCCTTTACTTTTTCATTGTAACCAGTGCCTGGCTATTAAATTGCTTCTACTTTACTTTTAGCCAATGCCTGGATATTTAATTGCATCTCCTTTATTTTATCATTGTAGCCAATGCCTGGATGAAATTGCTTGTCCTTTACTTTTTCATAGCAATAGTTAGTTCTTCTGGCTTTGCATCTCGCTTCTCTCTTATGGCTTTTCTGAACAATTTTACACAAATTTTCTTGTAGTCCTTTCCTCTCACATTCAGGTCTTTCAATGGCAGAAATTCATTGGAACTCATGAAATCTTGTGACCTACAAAAACAAGAGTAACAATGTAAGAAATGCCCCGCCATTACACTTACATCTTACAAACAAGTACTATAAGATTGTAAGAAAGGAATTCAAAGTGAAGGTGCATTGTTCTTTCCGCGAATAAATTTCAATGATTATTTTCAATGTTCAAAGGGCCACAGCTTCAAAAGATAGTAAGCAAAAATTACTTTCTCTGATCAGGCTTACGAGATTCTAACAGTTTTCTTTGGCTCCAGCATTTATGTTATTTCATGCTGTCAAGTCCTTATTGTTGTTTCATCTCTGTAGTTGACTGATATTTGTTCTCCGATATAGCACTGTTGAGTTAGCAAACTTCATGCAGACTGAACCATGTGTTTGTTTAGACCATGACAGAATCAAGGATGAGAATCATGGCCATATATAAACAAATTAAAACACACAGTGAAATACATTTTGCTGACCATTCTAAGGCTGTTCTTCTATCCTGGATTATTTATGTTGCATTTATGTATTGCTTATATCCTTTTAGTTTGGATAGCCTTTTACCGTAGCCATTCTGTGGGAAAGTAACTCGTTCTGCTGCCCGCTTGTGATCAGATTTCAACAGTGTTTAGTTACTCCATGTTCATGTTTCTTTCCCTTTGATGACTCTGATCAGAGTTGTTTGACAAATGTTTTGATACCTGATCACTGCCTACATTTTTATTTTACAGTTCCCATTTTTTGCTGAACCCCTCAGGTGATAAACCAATGTGTAAAAATTAAAAATAGTAATGATCAGGAACTGATACAATCAAATCCCAAATCCTCCCCACAACATCACCAGGGAAAGAAGTCGATAACAGAAAATATCATCATACTAAATATGAACTTAATCCGTGTAGTCATAAAAACGAGATGAGCTTCTAAAAAAACTTTAACGCAAAAACTTTAACATTTGTGGACGTCGATGCCTGGGGTAGTAGAAAAGCTTACCGGGACGAAATTTCCTGAGAGTTAAAAAAGGATAGGAAACCCAAATAAATATGTTTCATGTTCAGCAGAGACTTGCCTGGTAAGAAGCCTTTGCTTTTCTCATTTGTCTCCAGTGTCTTCTGATTAGAATTGTGTCAACAACTGACCATCAAACTGTAAAAAGAAAACAAATATCAAACAAGAGAATCAGAGACACCAAAGGATGCCCCATGAAGATGTGTAATAGAGGAAACAAAATGTGTTTGTGAAACACCGATGCCCCAGGACAGCGCCTGTGCAATATGAAAGCCCCATCACTAAAGTATGTCATGGTCAAGGCCACAAGGTATCAAGGTCAAAAATTATGGTACCAATGGAAAGGTGTTGCGAAAAAGAATACACATGTGAAATATGAAAGCTCTATCACTTACCAATCGAAAGTTATGGACTTTATATTAAAGTTTTTAAAAAGTAGGTCAAACATCAAGGTCAAGGTCACAAGGTCAAAAATTATGGTACCACTAGAAAGGGCTTGTGACAAGGAATGCACATGTGAAATATGGAAGCCCTACCATTTACCAATCCAAAGTTATGGCCAATGTTAAAGTTTTTAAAAAGTAGGTCAAATGTCAAGGTCAAGGTCATGAGGTCAAAAATTACGGTACCATTAGAGAGGTCTTGTGACAAGGAATGCACATGTGAAATATGAAAGCCCTACCAATTACCAATCAAAAGATACGGCCAATGTTAAAGTTTTTAAAAAGTAGGTCAAATGCCAAGGTCAAGGTCATGAGGTCAGAAATTATAGTGCCAATTGAAAGGTCTTGTGACAAGGAATCCACATGTGAAATATAAAAGCTCTATCACTTACCAATCAAAAGTTATGGCCAATGTTAAAGTTTTTAAAAAGGAGGTCAAAAGTAGGTCAAATGTCAAGGTCAAGGTCACGAGGTCAAAATTTATGGTACCTCTTGAAAGGTCTTGTGACAAGGAATGCACATGTGAAATATAAAGGCTCTATCATTTACCATTCAAAAGTTATGCCCAATGTTAAAGTTTTTGCAGACGGACAAACAGACAAACGGACAAACGGATTAACGGACAAACGGATTAACGGACAAACAGACGGACAGACCAAAAACTATATGCCCCCCTGAATCTTCGATTCCGGGGGCATAAAAATCTGGGGTTACAATGCACATGTGTTTCATTATCAGCCACACATGACTTTGATAGGACTGACAAAACTGTTAAAAGGGGTGTAAATGTAAACGCAACCATCTACTGTATGTGATTAATAAATCATTGAACTGAAATTTGAAACCTATCATCAATGGGTGTTATGGGCACTTGGTATTTATTCTGCTAGTATTACACCTTCCTTATCTAAGAGACCATGACATTGTGTAATAAAAGTTTCATCAAAGTTGGGCCACAAACATAATCTAAGTTATCAAGCAAAAAGTGTTTTAATTTTGCAACAAGGAGCAGTCTGAAGGACAGCCCAATCCCCCCACCATTAAAATCAAGGTTCAACCTTGTGACCTTTACCTGTGACCTTGACCCTGCGTCCGCATGGTTTATCTATGGGTTCTGCACGCCAGCTCAAATCCATCCAGGGGTAAAGGAGGTATGGAATAGACATAAAATTCAAAGTTGAAAAACTTCACCTTTGACCTTGCCCTTGAGTTGGCATGTTTTATTTATGGGTTCTGCACATCAGCTCACTGAGGAGGATATTTTACCAATGTTTATTAAAAATCCTGCCAGGGGTAAATAAATAGGCATAAAAGTCAGTTTCAAACTCTAGACCTTTAAATGTGATCTTGACCTTGTGTCAGCATGATTCATGTATGCTTTATGCACATCAGCTGTCTGAGGGGGATAATTGACCAAAGGTAAATGAAAATCATTTTAGGGTAAATGAGATATAAGGAATGGACACAAAATTCAAAGCCGTGATCTTCAAATGTGACCTTGACCTAGAGTCAGCCTGATTCATTTATGGGCTTTGCACCAAGGTTGGTAGGTAAATACCAGTGGCAGGAATGCTATTTAAAATCACTCATATGCAATAGATAATGATCCTAAAATTAAGATGGACAGGCCTGAGCAAACAGACAGACCCAGATCAGACTGCTCCATCAGTCTGTAAATGCATCACAAAAACATATGCACATGATTTTGACCCCTCCAACACCACTTTTATATAATAAAGATGGGGTTTAAGAGGGATATACACTATTTTCCGTATCTATGCTAAAAATATAGCTTGTGGGTGCTCAATAGAACTGCCTCACTGAATGATCTATAATTTCAGCAGACATACTACAATATTGGAATTTTTAATCAGAAAATTTTCATTTTTTGGTTGTAAAATGTTCATTACATTTGTAAAGGCATGTTTTCTTGAACTTTGTGGGGTTTTTTTTATGCTTTTGTGAAATGATAAAACACATTGTTAAATTTGTTTGGCGAATTACAACAACTTTTGTGGTTGTCCGAACTTTTTTATGTGTACTTTAAAAAAAAAGTTTGTTTGCAAGTTTGTCAAGTAGTTACTCCTACTTTTGAACGGTGTGAAAATTTGTTTTGTTTAAGACAGGTATTAAAAGAACAAAATACAATGGGCATACATTTCTTAACCTGCAGGTACTCTCTCAAGTATTTTTATTTACAAGTCAAGTCAAATACCAGTAGCTGATGTCTGAAAACTAGTATTTCAGTATCTTTTGAAAACAAATTCAATACATACTTGATTACTTCAAATATAAAATTATGAAGGTAACAGATTATTAATCTTTCAAACAATTCATTATCAGAAGGTCTGGAAAATCCTAAAACATTTCATTCGACCTGCATGACCAAGTGCATGTAGACTCTACAAGAGCTGTCGCATGTCAGCTTAGCTCGCCTGCTTCGCAGTTCAAGATATAAGGTAAAATCACTGAACATTGAAATATAGGTCGCACTGACCTACAAATATTTTGAGGTCAATCATCAGGTTACATGGAACAAATAATTAGGTATGTAGATTTTTCATCAAATAGTTTTCAAGATCTAAAGCAAAGTCACTGAACCCTGAAATATAGGTCACACTGACCTATATATATTTCAGGGTCAATCATTGGGTGACGTGAAACTAACAATCTGGGTATGACATTATTCCATGAAATACTATTCCAGATATAATGCAAAAACACTGAACCATGAAATATCGGTCACAATGACCTACATTTTCGGGATGGGGGAGAAATATAGGTCACACTGACATGGAGCTAATAACCAATATAGGTCACACTGACATGGAGCTAATAACCAAGGTACATGTATGATGTTTGTCCATCAAATAGTATTCAACATATAAGGCAAAATCAGTGAACCATTAAATATAGGTCACAATGACCTAGATTTATTTGAGGTCAATCACTGTGTCACATGGAACTAATAACCAAGGTATGATGTTTCTCCATCAAACAGTATTCAAGATATAAGGCAAAATCACTGAACCACAGGTCACACTTACCTAGATATATTTTGAGGTCAAACATGGGGTCACATGGAACTAATATCCCAGGTATGACATTTCTCCATCAAATAGTATTCAACATATATAAGGCAAAATCACTGAACGATGAAATATAGGTCACATTGACCTAGATAGATTTTGAGGTAAATCCTTGGGGCACATGGAAGTAATTATCCAGGTATAGCATTTCTCCATCAAATAGTATTCAAGATATAAGCAAAATCACTGAACGATGAAATATAGGTCACACTGACCTAGACATATTTTCAGGTGAATCACTAGGTCACATGGAAGTAATAATCCAGGTTTAACATTTCTCCATCAAATAGTATTCAATATATAAGGCAAAATCACAGAATCATGAACTATAGGTCACATTGACCTAGATATATTTCGAGGTCAATCATGGGGTCACATGGAACCAATATCCCAGGTATAACATTTCTCCATCAAATAGTATTCAAGATATAAGGCAAAATCACTGGACTGTAAAATGTAGGTCACCATGACCTTCACCCTTTTACACTTAAACCAACGTCACAAAGTTGGCTGATGTATAACAAATTCAGTTTGTAACTTGTTAGCATAATGATAATGTATTTAACGAATAACTTAGGTGTCCTAGATTTTGACCTTTAGCCCCAACCCCCCCCCCAATTCGTGAACCCAGGGGTGTGTTCTTTTGGAATCTCAGAAGACAATCCCGCATATTCTCAGAAGACATTCCCAAGTACCCAAGTTGTAAATATGAATGCTTTGTGATGAGTGACTGTTGAGATATAAGCATTTCAAAAACTTTAACACAGTTTTATAAAGGTGTTCTAGATTCTGACCCCTAGCCCCACCTCGGGGCATGGATCCAGGGGTTTGCTCTCTTGGAACATTAGAAGACCCTCCCAGGTACTAAAGTTCCAAATATGAGTACTCTGTGATGCATGGCTATTTAGATATAAGCATTTGAAAAACTTTAAAACGCAGTGTGACGGGAACGCACACGCACACGCTAACGCAAACGCGGACGACCGTGGGGACTACAATAGTTCTCCTTGTACTTCGTAAAGGTAAGGTAAAATGCAAGCCCTGTATGAAATGATTTTACTTTACAATACATATACCTAGGCAGGCAGGGTATATTAAGCAGTCTCAATTGGCCCCACCTACATTAATGTCCATTTTCCAGTATTTCTCAGTATTTACCGGGATTTCCCTGTATTTCCCACTGTCCATGAAACTATATGTGTATTTTCAGCTTTTTTACCAACCTAGCTTTGGACATGAACTTTCTGAGGGGGATAACTGACCAAGTTTGATGAAAATCCTTTAAGGGGTGGAGATATGGAACCAACACAAAATTCAAAGAATAGCTCAGCCAAAGCCACCTCTGACTGGTTATCAGGAAGATGTAGGTTGATTCCTTCCGCAGTCAGGAACATTCTTTCGTGGATATTGATCATGAAATCTTTTCTACAGTCATTTCTCCCATCAGCTGATTCAAGAAGGGCATTTGTCAATTCTGGTGTAAGAATGTGCACTGTTCTGGTCAATTGCTTACGGATAAAATTGCCAAGGTAAAGTGTGGATATATAATTGGCTCAAACTTTTAGTTAACACTGGCCGTTAAACCCCCATACATAAAAAGAACTGGTGACTATCAAATGTGACCTTGAGCTTGAGTCCAAGTAAGATATTCTGAAGGGCTCTCACATTGTGCAAATCTCAGTGTAGGGCTTCAAACTTCCACAATGAACAAACATTAAAAAATATATCTTCGAATACCAGTCTTTAGGCGACCAGATTATTTATTCTGCATTAGGTGGACTTTATTGTATATACATTTTTTGCTACATGCAACATACATTGTACAACATGTACAAAGAATATATTTATATGCTAAAATACATTAAATCAGTGTAATATTTTGTATCTGTTTTCGGCTAAATTCTGTAGGATAAAATTTACAAAAATGTTAGGCCCCTTATAATAAATATAAAAAAAATAAAGTTATTTCTACAAGTATATATACTCCGAATACCAGTCTTAAGGCGACCAGCTTATTTCTTCTGCAATAGGTGGACTTTTCGTATATATTTTATTTTCTACTATGCATCAAATCTATCATGTCTATAATGTATTTGTTTGCCTAAAATGCATTAAATCAGTGTTCTGTTTTCTTCTAAATGATGTGGGATAAAATATACAAAAATGATGGACCCCTTGAAATTTTACGAGTATATACTCTGATAGTCTTAAGGCGACCAGCTTATTTATTCTGCATTAGGTAGACTTTTTGTATATATTTTATTTTCTGCTAAGCATTATATTAATAATGACATTTTACCCTGTAAATGCAATAAATCCATATTCTGTATCTATCTGCTTCTAAATGCTGTAGGATAATATATAAAGTAGACATGTGTCAGTATGACACAGATGCCCCCGCACAGGGGCCAAACTCACGCTGAAAACTTATGTTGCAGCAACAGCCGTCACTGAACAGTATAACGCACCTGGAATAGTGTCAAACTAAACTAGATATATCTTTGTTGCATTCATCAAGTCATATTGAATTGATACTTCAGACATGAAGTTTCTCCATCAAATATTATTCAAGATTTCAGGCAAAGTCACTGACCCATAAAATACAGGTCACACCTACCTTGATATATTTTGAGGTCAATCATCTGGATGCATTCAAGTATTATCCCAGACATGACATTCCTCCATCAAATAGTATTCAAGATTACAGGCAAACTCCCTAAACCATGCAATATAGGTCACACTGACCTAGATATATTTTGTCGAGATCAATCAGTGGGTCAGATGGTATGAAATTTCTCCATAAAATAATATTCAAGATAATGGACAAAATCACTGAAGCACACCAAACTAGATATATTTGGAGGTTGATCAGCGGGGTAAATGGAACTAATAACACAGGCATGACATTTCTCCATCAAATAGTTTTCAAAATAAAAGGCAAAGTCATTGAACCATGAAATATAGGTCACACTGACCTAGATATCTTTTGAGGTTGATCAGCAGGTCACATGGGACTAATAATCTATGGCATGACATTTCTCCATCAAATAGTATTCAAGATATTAGGCAAAATCACTGAACCATGAAATATGGTCACAATGACCTAGGTATATTTTGAGGTCAATCATTGGATCACATGGAACTAATAAGCCGGGATTGACATTTTTCCATCAAATAGTATTCAAGATATGAGGCAAAATCACTCATCCATGAAATATAGGTCACAATGACCAATATACATGTAATTATATTTTTGAATCAATCATTGGGTCACAAGGAGCTAATAAACCAGGCATGACATTTCTCCATCAAATAGTATTCAAGATATAAGGCAAAGTCACTCTAGCATGAAATATAGGTCACACTGACCTATATATATTTTGAGGTCAATTACGTACATACACACATTCGTGCAGACGGACGTACATTCATACAAACGTACGTACACACATTCATGCAGACGGACGTACATTCGTACCAACGTACCTAGGGCTGGCTAATCGTTGCTGAAATGATAATCGCTTATCAGTTTTGCCATTGCGATAAATAATCGATTAGTAATCACTGGAGATTTGGTCATAATTTTACCTGTCCCGCTTTCTGTCTGCACATGACTCTTATCATATACATGTTGTAATTCACTCTAGTGTTTTGCACAGACAGGCCAGAGCAAACAGTGTAGACCCTGATGAGAATGCGGCGTCTCATCAGGGCCTGCAAGCCCCCGCCCATAGGGGCTTGAAGAAATATATGGGCTGCATGATGCTTCCACGCAGAGCTGAATCCGGCCCGCACACTAGTACTGGTAAACCGCTTAGAGGATCTAAGCCTGTCCAGGAACCGCGGTGCGAGGCGGACCGTCCATGCTAATAGACCCTATTGGTTTCATTGGGCGACAGGGCTTGAGATGTCATTTCATTTCAATGTCGGGTAAAAGTCCCACAAAATTGGAAGCAACGTCTCCAAAATGACCTTTACAGTGTTGACGGGGACGTTAAACCTCAAATCAAACAAACAAACACACATCAGGGCCTGCACTGTTTGCCACTCATCCAGCTATTTAAGAAACATCTTTAGCTGGTAAATTCTACGAAGAAAATAATTGATTACGGAAAATCAGTATCAATAATAATATTTCTGGAATTTATCAATCAATTAATCGATTATCTGATTAATCGTGGCAGCCTTACATGTACGGCAAACCTAAAAACTATATGCCCCCGGACCTTGACATTTTACGAGTATACACACTCTGAATACCAGTTTGTAGATGACCAGCTTATTTATTCTGAATTAGGTTGAAAGCATAAGTGAAAAACTGAAAAAAATATACTCCGGACATCATGCCAATGGCGGTGACAAAAATGTAAAAATTCTATTGGAAAAATTAAAATGACTATTAAAACATACTTGACAATCTGTTTTTTCTAAAAGAAACGTGAGAAATGTTACTTTTCCCAAATACAGATTAAACAAGAATTCCGCCGAAGGCTATGTCACGCCTGTTGGGGCGCAAAGTCACTGAACCATGAAATATGGGTCAAGGTCAGATATGGTTACTTGCGTTGAAGTTGCAGTTCCTAGATTCAAGCTTGTACCAAGTATAATTAATGAAGCTCTAATAATTCTCAAGAAATGGACTTTTACATTAGGGTGAAAGTTAGGGTGGTCGCAATAATTTACAAAGTCAGTGAACAATAAAATATAGGTCAAAGTCAGATACGGATGCTTCTGTTGAAGTCGCAGTTCCTAGATGCAAGCTTGTACCAAATATAATTAAGGAAGCTCTAATAGTTCTCAAGAAATGGACTCTTACATCAGGGTGGAAGTTAGGGTGGTCGCAAATGTTGACGGACGGAAAATTTGACACCTATATCGCGCCATGCAGGCGCAACAAAAATGATTAAATTTTATACCAGTTGTTTTTTTTTTCTTTCAGGGATTTCTTCTTCTAAGCTGTAGTCTTCATCTGTAAATATTTAAAATAATAAATAGAAGATCATGAATATGTTCCATTGAATTTATTAAACTAGAGCAAGTTGATATCCCTGTGCTGTGGAAATCATGTCATGTAATAAAAGGACCCAAAATTTTTTACCTTGGGTAACCCAAATACATGCCTCCCAGCAAAGTTTTGCACCACTGTATTCCACTCTCCATTACCTTTGCATAAATAATAATAATACTATGTTTGTGCAAAAAGTAATTTTGACCCATGGGGCTCACCCCACTGCACCCCCCCCCCCCCCCCACCAAAGGAAGTCACATCAGAATTCTGAAAAATTATGTTCCTCCAGCCCTCATTCTGGGAAAGTTTCAAGATTTTATAAGATTCTAGCACAAATACCTAGCCTTGGATGAGTTGTTTGACAATATGACCTAAAACCCTACTTTTTTACTTATCATGACCCCGGGCATTCCCCCCGCCTGCATTTTTTCCGCCATAGCTTTTACTCTCCGTTAATACTTTGATTTGATATGAAACATGACTATATTTGAAGAAAATAAAGTTTTACCCTCAGGCAAGTCGGGGCCCCAACCTGTCTGGGAGGTCATATTGAAATTCTTACTATACTAGCCCAAACAGCCCATGCAACAACACATTATTTTAGAAATATTTCACCACATATGAATGTTTCCACCATAAAGAGCTATTTTTAAAGAAAACTAGAATGTGGTTAAATTGGAACGCCATTGCAAATCCCCATGCTTTCCACTCACAGGCTAAGTACCAAAAACCAAGGCCCCAAAATTTAACTTGTATTATATTCTACTAATCATCCCCTTCAATTTGAAATGTCACATGATTATGTTCCAAGAAAATTAAAATTTGACCTTTTGACCCCATCCCCAAACCTGGGCCCCAATCTGACCCTAGGGTCAAAATTTTACTTGCACTGTATTCCACTAATCATACCCTTGAATTTGATATACCACATGACTATATTTCGAAAACATTTTGGCTCTGCAACCCCAAAAGTCTGAACCCTTGGGCATGACCCAGGGGTCTGAGCCAAAATCTGTTCCATATGTTTACATATTCCATTAATTATTACTTCTGTAATGTTTGGTATCAAAATCTATAAAATTGACTTTCAAGCCTCCTAGTGGCCCACTTTGGAAATATAGGTTTTTATATAGGTTTGTCTTACAGAAAATAATGGCTAATAACAGATTGTTCGATAAAAAATATAGGTTAAAAAGGTTCTTCGACACTCACACTAACACTTAATTCTGCTGAAAAAAAAGATGTCTTTTACGTCACGATTGCTAAAAAAAGTTGATAAGAATTTTGAGTCTGAGTGAGTGAAGCGAGCGGGGAAAAAATACCATTTCTTTACAGTATTTCATCACTATTTTGGGACTAAAATAAAAAGGAACAATAGGAAAGAAATTTAATGAAAAAAAAAAAAAAAAAGCAGCCTGTGGAATGGCCATAATCCCCTGCCTCCGTTCAGTAACTGTGACCATTGTTACCTCCCTTCCATTATCTACCTTGGTAGATCCATATGCATAGATTCTAGGTTTATAACCACTCTCTGACAACTGCGTCAGGGAGTCGACTCTTTGGCTCAGGGGTAAGAGCAGTGGACTTCTACCCGAGCGGACCGGGTTCGAATCCCACCAAAGACGGGGATTTTTTCACGCTATGCATCTTTCCTTTGTTACGACTGTCACGTCGTAAGATGTGGGGGCTCTACCGGGATTTGTTACCTCCCTTCCATTATCTACCTTGGTAGATCCATATGCATAGATTCTAGGTTTATAACCACTCTCTGACAACTGCATCAGGGAGTCGACTCTTTGGCTCAGGGGTAAGAGCAGTGGACTTCTACCCGAGCGAACGGGTTCGAATCCCACCAAAGACGGCGATTTTTTCACGCTATGCATCTTTCCTTTGTTACGACTGTCACGTCGTAAGACCATAACCTGTTACCTTGACCCTAAATTGGCAATCTTTTGATGGTTAACATTTCTTCTAAGTACATGTAATTTTAAAATCCATCCAGGAGTAATACACTTATTGACAAAACACCCAAAAAGATCCTTTCCTGACCTTTGACCTCTAAGTATGACCTTGACCTTTGAGGTACCAACCTGGGTCTTGACATCATCACATTATGGTTAACAATAACAAGTAATTTTAAAGCCATCCAGGAATAGAAATATATTGACCAGGCATGTTAAAAAAAAAAATTTTACATTTAACCCATTCCCACATGGGGACTTTGTGATTTTTGCTGTTTTTTACAGAGTTGCCTAGGGTAGCAAATTCATAAAGCCATTATTTCATCATGGATGGCCCATTTTACACCAAACTTGGCATGAATGTTCACTGGGTAGTAGCCTTTCAAATGACACCATTTTAGACTAAATCTTTGTTGCCATGGTAACGAGGGGGCATCTCAAAGTTGACAAAAAGTGTTATTTCACATGAATTTTTGACTAAATCTTTATCTTCAGCCCGCTGGCAAGGCAACAAATAAAGAGTTTGGCACCCGGGATTTTCACTGTTTGCAGCATGTTTTGTCAGGCTGCATCAATTCGGAGGCATTTTTGACCCCAGACACCGTCAGACCTCATTTCAGCGACCGGCTAGGCCAAAAAACCCATTTTTTTTTTCGGATGTGAGGGGGGGCTATGGCGATAGCCCCCCTTCAATCCCCCCACAGAACGTATTAGTGGGGAGGCGCGCGAAAAAACAGGTCACTTTTTTAGGCCAACTTATTCTAATGCAAACATTGCTATCCAGGGGTGGGGAGTGCAGGTTTGAAGGTGGTTCTAGGAACAAAGGGGGGGGGGGGGGGCTCCAGACACGTAAAAACACGTATCTGACTGGGAAAGGGTTAACTAAGGCTGACACTATTAACCGGATAATCGATTAATTGATCAATACATTTTACAAAAATGATTATTGCTACTGATCTGTTAATAATTGATTATGCAATAAGTACAGTTAACTACACAACATACTGCATAAAATAGCTGGGAGAATCGCAAACAATGCAGACCCTGATGAGACGCCGCTTTCCGCGATGTCTCATCTGGGTCTACACTGTTTGCACAGGCCTGTATGTCCTCATGTGTAGGTTAAATATAGTAAAATTTATGCTAAGAAGAAAGCCAGGCTAGTTATACCCGCTTTTTGAAAAAAAACGGGTATATTATTTTCGTCACGGGTGTCCGTCCGTCAGTCAGTCCGCACCAACAAATGTATAGTTAGGTGGCTATGTAAATGGACAGAATCAATGTAAGTCTATGGGATTTATTCCGTTAGACACCGAAAATACTTCTTTTCTGTGGCTAAAAATAGCCACTTAAGTATCAATCCTGCCAAAAATAGCCACATAAGTATACATCCGTGAGAACGTCCGTCCTTCCGTCCGTCTGTCCGTCCTTCCGTCTGTCACGTTTCTGGTGAATGCTAACTTGTTTTTTATTTCTTGACCTAGGGTGACCAAACTTGGTACATGCATTGCTTAGGGACTGGAGATGTGCATGAAGGTGTCGAAAATTTGATCTGACCCCCTGGGGTCACGGGGTGAGGTCAAAGGTCAAATTTCTAAGAAATATCTTGTGAATGTTAACTAGTTTTTTATTTCTTGAACTAGGGTGACCAAACTTGGTACATACATTGCTTAGGGACTTCCGATGTGCATGAAGGTGTCGAAATTTTCATCTGACCCCCTGGGGTCATGGGCGAGGTCAAAGGTCAAAAAGTAGGACTTGGAAGTATCTTCCTAACTGATGGAATTACACATCTGAAACTTGGTTATTGGATGGTCCTTGGAATTTAGAATGCACTGGACTATTTTTGGTGTGACCTTGACCTCAAGGTCAAAGGTCAAAAACTAGGACTTTGCCATATCTTCACAAATATTTGGGTTACACTCCTGAAACTTTGGTAATGGATAGCCCTTTGAATGTAGAAGGTACTGCATGCTGTATTTGGCATGACCTGGACCTCAAGGTCAAAAGCCAAAAACTAGGAATTTGCTGTATATTCTAAACTATTTGGGTTACACACCTGAAACTTGTTAATTGTGTTGTCAATGGAAAAAGCGGGTATTTGCGATGGTGCACCATCGACTGCGCGATTCTAGTTAAATTATGATAAAATCTCCAGTGATTACTAATTGGTTATGGAGCACAATGGCATAAAGGATGATCGATTATCTTCTCAGCTCCGATTAGCCAGCCTTACATTTAACCTCAAAGTAAGACCATGACCTTTGATGTACTAACATGGGTCTTGTGAATGATTAACTGTCATAATATGGTTAACACTTCTCCCAAGTAACTTTTTAAATCCATCAAGGAATAAGATAGTTATTGATCGGACACAACAAAAAGACCCTTGTTTTGACATTTGATCTCAAAGTAAGACCTTGACCTTTGAGGTACCAACCTGGATCTTACATGTGACACACTGTCACATTATGATTAGCATTTCTGCCAAATAATTTTTACATCCATTCAAGAATAAGAAAGTTATTGATCGGACAAGACAAAAAATATTGACCTTTGATCTCTAAGTATGACCTTGACCTTTGAGGTACGGACCTGGGTCTCACACGCTACAAAAAAATCCCCATCCCCTGGGCCCCAATCTGCCGCTAAATTTAGGTCAAAATTTTACTTGTATTATATTCTACTAATCATACCCTTCAATTTGATATGCCACATGACTATGTTGAAAAAAACTTTAATTTTGACCTTTTGACCCCTCCCTAAGGGCCCCAATCTGATCCCAGAGTCAAAATTTTACGTCTATTGTATTCTACTAATCAACCCCTTTGATTTGGTATCCCACATGACTATATTCTGAAAAATTTAAAATTTGCCCTCCCGACCCCCAAAGGTGACCTCGTGGGGCATGACCCAGGGGTCGCAGCCAAAATCCCATTCAATATGTTTTACATATTTCATTAATAATTACTTATGCAAAGTTTGGTAGCAAAATCTATAAAATTGACTTTGTAATTGAATTTTATTGATATTTGACCTTTTGACTTCTCTCCAAGGCCATATGAGGGCTAAAAATAAATGTGCCATTGCGCGAGCCACTGATGTAAACAACCTACACACCAAATTTGTTTAGATTCCGATCAACGGTTTAGGAGGAGATAGTTGGACGGATGGACGGACGTTCTAACATTTCGGGTTTAGGGGCTATTTCTTTTGTTATTTTCTTTTGTTTGGTTTAGGGGCTAACCTCTTTTACCTTTTGTTTACGGAACAAATCTATTATTTCCCAATCATTTTTTGTCGCACCTGCTTGTAGCAGGGTGCGACATAGGCATCAACTTTCCGTCCGTTCGTCCGTGCGTCCGTCTGTCACATTTACGTCGAAGTTCGACATTTATGTCAAAGTTTTTATTAAAGTCAACTACAAACCTAATCTACCATCAAACCTTATATGAAACATCTCTCAGACCTTCTGACTTTGTAAGCACATTGACCTAGTGACTTTGACCTATATTTTTCGCTCTAGTGACTTTGATCTTTATGTCGAAGTTCGACATAACTTCGACATTTATGTCGAAGTTTTTATTTAAGTCAACTACAAACCTAATCTACCATCAAACCTTATATGAAACATCTCTCAGACCTTCTGACTTTGTAGGCAAATTGATCTAGTGACTTTGACCTATATTTTTCGCTCCAGTGACTTTGATCTTTATGTCGAAGTTCGACATAACTTCGACACTTATGTCGAAGTTTTTATTTAAGTCAACTACAAACCTCATCTACCATCAAACCTTACATGAAACATCTCCCTGACCTTCTGACTTTGTAGACTCCTTGACCTAGTGACTTTGACCTATATTTTGTGCTCCAGTGACTTCGACCATTACGTCAAAGTTTGACATTTATGTCGAAGTTCGACATTTATGTCGAAGTTTGTTATATACTCAACTACAAGACTAAATAACCATCATACTTTACATGAAACATCTTCGTAAGCTCCTAACCAAGCAGGGGCTTTCATCTCGTGGCGTTGACCAATATTTTACGCTCCAGTGACCATGACAAATATTATATTATTTAGTGGAACCGTTTGAGATAGAGCCTTTATATTTGGCATGTATGTTCCTTGTGACATTGCCTTTCCACTCGTACAAAAAAAAAATTACCAGTGACCTTGACCCCTGACCTTTTGACCTACTTACCATAACTTTTTAACCATTTGAGGTAGAGCCTTCATATTTGGCATGTAGGTTCCTTGTGACATTCCCATACCACTCATACAAACAATTTTGACCTGTGACCTTGACCTGTGACCTTTGACCTACTTTATCATAACTTTCCAACCGTTTGAGATAGAGCCTTGTTATTTGGCATGTGGGTTCCTTGTGACATTGCCTTCCCACTCATACAAAAAAATTGACCTGTGACCTTGACCCCTGACCTTTTGACCTACTTATCATAACTTTTTAACCATTTGAGGTAGAGCCTTCATATTTGGCATGTCGGTTCCTTGTGACATTCCCATTCCACTCATGCAAACAATTTTGACCAGTGACCTTGACCCCTGACATTTTGATCTACTTTATCATAACTTTTTAACCATTTGACATAGAGCCTTCATATTTGGCATGTAGGTTCCTTGTGACATTGCCTTTCCACTCATACAAAACATTTTGACCTGTGACCTTGACCCTGGACCACTGACCTACTTTGTCATAACTTTTTAACCATTTGAGATCGAGCCTTCATATTTGGCATGTAGGTTCCTTGTGACATTGCCTTTCCTTTCATACTAAAAATTTTACCTGTGACCTTGACCCGTGACCTACTTTATCATACCTTTCTAACCATTTGAGATAGAGCCTTCATATTTCGCATGTAGGTTCCTTATGGCATTGTTTTTCCACTCATACAAATAATTTGACCATTACCCTGGACCTTTGACCTACTTTATCATCAAGGTTTAACCATTTGACATAGAGCCTATATAGTTTGGCATGTAGGTTCCTTGTAAAATTGCCTTTCCACTCATACAAATAAGCTTATTTAATTTCTACGTTATGATTGTGGCTCCTTTAGCTTTCGCCCCAGCAGGTGCGGCGCCGCATTTTGCGGAATTCTTGTTATTGTTATCCAATCCTAACCCTAGCCCCGGACAACAGGCGAACGGACAGACAAAGGCGATAACAATATCCCCAGTTTTTCTTCGAAAAATAAGAGGTTAATAAAAAAACTTGAAATGTGTCACCACGACACAGATGCCCTCACCAGGGGCCAACCTAGAAAAACAACATGACCATGGGCGGGGGTATTGGTAAATCAAACTTCAGACCTATATCTATGATGATACCAAATATGAACCAATGTCATCATAAATGTTCAGTTTCTACCTGTCACAAATACCTTAACCTGAGTCTATATCATTAAAAATTTCTAAGTCCATGACCTTGACCATGAGGACATTGGCATGAGTGGGGATATTGGTGAATACTTTGGACCTGTATGTACCATCATACCAAATATGAACCAAATCAATCCAAAAAGTTTAATACAAAATTATATATGTACATGTAGCTTATTGTTATAGGTTTTATAGGTTTTGCTAGGAGGCTTAGACTTTGTAATTGAATTTTATTGGTACACTTCAGTCCCTTTAGTACTCCTTTCCTTATAACACGGTTTTGGTTATAACACGGTATAGTCTTGCCTCCTAAATTGTCATTTTACTATTATTTCTGAATAAAATTATCCCTTTATAACACGGTTCACTTATAACACAGTCCTATTTTATGCATCCCAAACATACATTATAGTGTTTTCAAGGGAGTGCACTGTATTTGACCTTTTGACCCCTCCCAAAGGCCCCTGGGGGTGGGACAAAAAAAATGTGATGATGCCCACCCCATTCATGTAAGGAACTAACTAGATCTGACTATAGCCCCACACAGCGCTATCGGAAAAGACAAAAATACAATAAAACAAATGTTTTCAGCTTTCGACCTCTAATTAAAGGTGGAAAAAAGGCAATCCAGAGTTACAATTCCTGTGCTCTGCACATCGTCTCATGGTGCTTTAGATTTGTGTGATGGAGCTCTGCGTTTCATCGTTTCATGGTACTTAACATTTGTGTGAGGTTTCATGAAAATATCTCCAACAGTTTCCGAGATAAGGAGCGAACAAAGTTAAAATTGGTATTTTTCAATGTTTAAAGGGAAATAACCCTAAAAGTAGGCAATCCAGAATTATGGTTCATGCACTCTGCACATTGTCTCATAGTGCTTTACATTTGTGGGAAGTGTAATGAAAATATCTCAAACATTTTTTTAGTTATGACGCGGATAAAGGTTAAAATTGACATTTTTCAATGTTCAAAGGGCAATAACTCCAAAAGAGGGCAATTCAGAGTTACAATGTATGTGCTCTGCACATTGTCTCATAGTGCTTAACATTTGTATTAAGTTTCATGGAAATACCTCAAACAGTTTTTGAGTAATGGAGCAAACAAGGTTAAAATTGCAATTTTTCAATGTTCAAAGGGCAATAACTCTAAAAGTAGGCAATTCAGAATTACAATTTATGCACTCCGCACATTGTCTCATAGTGCTTTACATTTGTATTAAGTTTCATGAAAATACCTCAAATGCGTTTTGAGTAATGGAGCAAACAAGGTTAAAATTGCATTTTTTATATGTTCAAAGGGCAATAACTCCAAAAGAAGGTAATCCAGAGTTATGGTTCATGCGCTCTACGCATTGTCCTATTGTGGTTTACATTTGTGTGAAGTTTCGTGAAAATACCTCAAACGTTTTTTTAGTTATCATAAATAACGGAATTACGGAATCACAAAAGGACGAGGCAAATCCAGTATAGTGGGGCTATAATTACACACCGAATTTGGTTGGATTCTGACTAATGGTTTAAGAGATAGCATAACAGATTGACGGACTAATGGACTGAGACGATTTTAATATCCCCTACACGAAAGCATGGGGATAACTAGAATGCAGTCGATGGTGTGCCATTGCAAATCCCAATGTTTTCTCCACATGGTCTAAGTACATTTGTACCAAAATCCCCTTCCCGAGCCCGAATCTGCCCCTAGGATCAAACTTTTACTTGTATAATATTCTATGAGTTTTCCCATTCAATTTGATATGCCACATGACCATGTTCGGAAAAACTTAAATTTTGACCTTTTGACCCCCCCTTAGGTCCCCAATCTGACCCTAGGGTTAAAATTTTATCTGCATTACACTCTACTAATCATCCCCTTCATTTTGATATGCCACATTCAATATGTTTTACACTACTAATTATTACTTCTGCAATGTTTGGTATCAAAATCTATTAAAACAGACTTTGTAATTATCCCCACGTTTTTCGAAGATATTGTTATCGGCTGACTCTCTTTCTGTCCATACGTCTGTCCGGCTATCTCCTCCTAAACCGCTGATTGGAATCCAACCAAATTTGGTGGGCAGGTTGCTTACATGAGTGGCTCGCGCAACGGCACATTTACCTTTGGGCCCCACCCTCATGGCCTTCGAGAGGGGTCAAAAGGACAAATAACAATAAAATTCAAATACAAAGTCAATTTTATAGATTTTGCAACCAAACTTTGCATAAGTAATTATTAATGAAATATGTAAAACATATTGAACAGGATTTTGGCTGCGACCCCTGGGTCATGCCCCACGGGGTCACATTTGGGGGGTCGGGGGAGGAGGGGGTCAAATTTGAAATTTTTCAAAATAGTCATGTGGGATATTATCATATGGAAGAGTATGATTAGTAGAATACAATATAAGTAAAAGTTTGACTCTGGGGTCAGATTGGGGCCCTTAGGGAGGGGTCAAAGGGTCAAAATTTAAGAATTTTTTAAACATAGTCATGTTGCATATCAAATTGAAGGGTATGATTAGCAGAATAAAATACAAGTAAAATTTTGACCCTAGCGGCAGATTGGGGCCCGAGGGAAGAGGATCTTGGTACATAGTCCCTGCGGAGAAAACGTGGGTAGAGTACTATCATAGGGATCTTCATAATTGGGACAACTTCAGGGCTAGCCGCTGTTCATCCGACAAAATCCTTTTTTTTTTTTTTTTGGTTTGGGTTTTACGGCCCTTTCAAGATTATTTCACTCATATCGAGCCGATCGTTAATCAGAGGTGGACGAAAACCGGAGTACCCGGAGAAAAACCACCTGACCTTCCGTTGAAGAACTTGGCTTCTCACACGTGATCCGAGCAAGGCTCGAACCCACGGCGGTGAGAGACCTAATGACTAAGAGTCAGCACTCTTATCCACTAGGCCACGGAGGCCCGTTGACAAAATCATTTCATGACATATCAGGGCAAAACAGACATAGTGACTGACAATGTAGACACTGATCAGGATGCTCCCTTTGGAACAATCTGATCAGGGTCTGCACCATCTGTCCGAATGATTAGGACCATTAGGGTAAAAAAAAATCTACATGCAGCAATTTTGGACCAGAAGAGGTTATGGTTCACAACATACGCTGATGTTGTAATATAAACATCTCAACTGAATCCAGAGGATCTAACTTTTCAGAATTTATTTACATCACAAGGAGGATCACCTTAGCAGTTTGATATGAGTCTGGACAGTTTGGTTAGGACTGTCTCTTCACTACGATAAATCAATGATGTATTAAAGAAATTAATTATTAACTTACAATTTTTGTACTTCTTGTTAACTCCAAATTTGGCTGAATTTACTCCTGAATCCAACGTTTTGGAAAGTCTCAATAGAAAAGTAGGGTAAAACTACAACTTTTTCTGGAGACAGCATTTTTACTCCAATTTTCAAAATCCTAGTGAGAACCCTGCAAAGGGCACAATGTGCTCTGGCATTGTAATCACAATAGGGATTCATATTGCAACAATGCATGGTCAGTCATTTGTAACCACTGCCCAACACCCCCACACACACCTACGGGGAATAGCGGGGACTAAGACTTTTCACAGCCCTGCTAGAAGTCCTGCACTGTGGGGACCTCCAGAATGTCACAGCCCCACTGTTTATAACAGTTAATTCCACTGGGGATATATTTCATAATATCAAAACCCCTGCATTAACCAGTCACTGCAGGGGAACACAGAGGTTAAGTACCCTGCTCATTAGCCCTGCTATCCCCCATCCATCAACGTAAATGACTAGTGCATAAAGGTCCTTAGAATTCAGACACTGTGAGGGCTTATGATGTTATGACAAACTCATGGGTGCAGATGGGGCGACAAGCAGTGTTGGCCCTGGACCAGTCTGATCTGGGTTCCATGGTTCGGATAGAACTGTCTGTCCCAATACTTGGGATCAATATGGTAAAACAATGTTCTTAAAAGGATTGTTTGCACATGATAACTTAGGAGTACAATATGCTGCTGCAGTGTATGAAATCTCCTAATCAGGAGAATATATTCCCAGATGGACAAGGTTGGCAAAAAAGCGGGAAATACTCATATTTCCCAGGACGGCGGGAAATACAGGGAATTCCCGGGAAATACAGGGAATTCCCGGGAAATACTGGGAAATAATACTGATTTACTTAATAACTATACCCTTCCTACGTAGGTATTTGAAAGCAAAATCATTTCATACAGGGCTTGCAAATTTCACTTGTCTGCTTTCCATGACAAGAAAAATTTTTGAAAGACAGTAAAAACTTTTGTCTAGTCCCTACGACATTTTCCAGTCTACATGCAGGTCAAGTGAAATTTTGAAGAATTTTATAAACTTGCAGATACTGAATTGCATGAAAGATATATTGTCTGTGATCTTCATTATAGTATGTATATAATTTGTTTTCAAAAAGATGATTCTGAATTATATCAGTTTTTAACTTTCAGCTACGGGGATTTGACTTGATTTGTAAATAAAAATACTTTAGACAGTACCTGCAGGTTATTTAAGAAATGTACAATGTATGCCCTTTGTCTTTTGTTCTTTTAATACCTGTCTTAAACAAACCGTTTAATTTTCACACCTTTTTAAATAGGAGTAATTACTTGACAAACTTGCAAACAAACCTTTCTAGTTAGTGTAAACATCCTTAAAATTCAGACAACCAAAAAAAGTGTTGTAATTCTCAAAACAAATAGAACAATGTGGCTTTAACATTTCACTAAAGCATGAAAAACAAAGTTCCAATGATAGAAGGATCATTCTGAAGTTGGTCTGCACTGTTTGCTCAGGCCTGTCTGTCCCAATTTTAGGATAATTATCTATTGAATGTGAGGGATTTTAAATAGCTGCACCCTGATCTGAATCTGCATTGTTATTGGTGACATGCTCAATGACATTCTTGTAAAGGGGAGTTGGTCCCTAGTTCTGGCCAAAGAAGTAAATTTAGCTGCATTATCCTTTGCAACTTCCGCAGCCATAATGACCAAATCTGGAAGGGCAGGCCAATCTGTACTTGTCTGAAGGAAGAAGGATCCCTTGTAGATGTCAGTTCTTGACAAAGGCACCTGAAGTGCCAAAGAATGATGCTTCCTGCCATTTCTAATTGGGGATATAAGGTCATCTGTTGGATTGCTGGCAGCACCCTTTAGACCTTTATACATAAGTATAAGCCTACTGTCTCTCCTCCTTTCCTGAAGAGATTCCCATAATATGTTTTTCAGTATACAATAAAAATGAGTTACTGATACATTTTACAAGTAAACTTCATATTAATTACATGTGTCTGGTTTAGTAAGAGCTTGCAATTTGCAAGACTTATACCTATGTAGGGTATGGTATGTTGCAAAACAGCTAATTGTTCATTATTTCAATACAATTACACAAATAATAATAGTGTTTTTCAATAAAATAAAAGAACAAAAATCATATTTCCCACTATTTCCCAGTATTTCCCATTTTTGCTGAAAATTGGAGTATTTCCCAGGATGGTAATTACCGGTAAATACCATTGGGAATTCCCGCCACTGGTATTTACCGGCCAACCTTGCAGATGGATGACAAATTCTTTTCATGACCATTAATTATAAGAGTTGTATAGATTGACTGGCAAACAATGTAGACCCTGATCAGACTGCTCCTTTAACTATCTGCTCAATATGAGTGAAATTATATTGTAAGGGCCATAAAACCACCCCAGTATGGCCCACCCCACAAAATAAGGCATGTATTTGTTATGGGGATGACTGAATATACCTTTTGTTCACGCAATTTTATTTTATTATTATTTTTACACCCCTATACTGGTCAGTATCTACCTGTCAATGTGAAAGGGGCATCTGAGCCACCAGGTTTAATATCTGGGTACGGAACCTGCACCCTGATACTGCAAATGACCCTTTGCAATCTAGTGGTATCTGTATCCACAACCTATTTCTCATTCTTGCACAGGTCATCACAATGAAACATTTATTCATGTCAACTTGGAAAGTTGTTGTGTAGTATTGATTTTTAATCCCTTCCAAGCTCTAACTGCTAATCCTTTCCATGCCACGGTTGTGTGGACTCGCATATACTGCTCCACGTTCCAAGCGATTTCACGCACATCAGGTGCATAAATTTACCGGAATGCTAATTACCGGAACGAACCGGAAAGGACCCATTTCTACCCAGGTTTCTCCCTATTTTTGGGATATTTCCATAATATACAGTCTACTTACACTGCTGTCATTGTTAACTATATTCTGAATGCCCCTTTTCGTAAAAGAATTGTCCCATTTGAAATACGGGTTTAAGTTCACAATAATGTCAATCAGTGCACTCAATGTCTGCCTTGGTAGTTCAGTCGGATGCGCATCAGACTGGTGATCAGAAGGTGAGCTATTTGGTAGATCTGTTTGGAGGATGGATCATGAAATATATTTTTAACAGAACAGCTATTCTCTTTGTTTTGCTGAGCCAAGAAGGGCAGTTGTCAGAATCTGGCGACAGATTGTAACAATACCGGTTAACTGCATTAGCATTAGCTGGCCCAGAAAAAGTGTGGATAGGTAGAGTGACTGGCTTGATATGACCTTAACATTGTTAACTCTTAGTAATTATCTTAGATTCAGAAAGTACTATTTCCTCTGTTCCTCTGAGTCAAGAAAGGACAGCTCTGTCAGTTTCTGGTGAAAGAATGCACACTTTACTTGTTAACCACTTATGCATACATGTAAGTTGGCCCAGGAAAATTGTAGATAGGTAAACTAACGGACTTTACATGACCATGTTGACTGGGCTGTTAAACTCCATGTAATATTTCTAGAACCAGAAAATATGGCACATCTTTTTTCTCTGCTTCACTGAGTCAAGTCTAAATGGTGTACTGGAACATATTCCCAATGCGACCAAATTTGCATGAAAAGATGCATGCAGAATGTAGCTAACTTTAACAGCAGTGTAAGCAATTTGTATATTATCAAAATATCCTAAAATAGGAGGGAATCTGGGTAGAAATGGGTCCGTTCCGGTAATTAGGTCCGTTCTGTTAAATTTACGCACTGAGGCACACCCATTAAAGTTTCACTCGTTTTGCATGCAAATAATTTGCTTGGCTTCTGTGATTTTTCCTGTGACAGTCGACGAAATAACCAACACGCCGAGTTACGGTGTAGTCCGGTAACATTGCGCACATAAAGTTTTGATAGCTATGTGTGACTTTGTGGAAACAACCAATCAAAAACTCACAATCAAAACGATTGCAATACTGTCCTATCTACCAACTGCAATAGAAACTGGCCTCTGAAGCTTTAACAGGCAGGAAAATTAATGCTAAGAAAAGGGATACCCCCTTGAAACTGAATTACAAATTCTGTCGCCTAACACTGCGCACAATAACTGTTTTGAGCTGATTGAACACGAAGGTTGACTCAAACAAGTTGTATATTAGATATTCTGTAATGTTGTTAGATGCAGGAAAATTACATACAAAATGTTTGTCCCTTTGCCTATTTTTAAACTCAGTCTTTCAAAGTTTGGCTTGGATATTTTCGGTCTTTTCACAATTTGACAAAATTGAAAAATTCTGCAAAACTGTCACATCTGCACGTGCAACTCCATCTTTTCAAGGCTGAGTTAAAACGTAACGCCGATGCGCTGGTGGTGGTGGAAGAAATTATGAGGGATAAAGATACTGAACACTAGAATGCAGGGTGCACAAAATTAACGGCTACCCAATGTTAATGGACTCGACTGTAGGGCTGGCTAATCGGAGCTGAAATGATAATCGATTATCAGTCTTGTCATTCCGATCAATAATCGATTAGTAAATCACTGAAGATTTTGTCACAATGTTACCTGTCTGGCTTTCTGGCTGAACATGACTCTTTATATACCATGTGTTGAACTTCACTCTAGGGTTTTGCCCAGACAGGCCGGAGCAAACAGTGTAGACCCAGATGAGACGCCGCAGAACGTGGCTTCTCACCAGGATCTGCACTGTTTTCCACTCATCCAGCTATTTAAGAAACATCTTTGGCTGGTAAATTCTACTAAGAAAATAATCGATTACGAAAAATCAGTATCGATAATCATATTTCTTGAATGTATCAATCAATTAATCGATTATCCGATTAATAGTGGCAGCCTTACTCGACTGTACTCCCATACATGAGAGTTCTGCGTTCCGGACATTTATATTTTACATTCATATGCTGATATTTACGTTTTTTGTTTTTATTCGGATTAACGTGTGCACAACAATAAAAAAAAAATCTTTAAATGGGTGCATGTGATCGTCTAACGTGTTGTACTACACGCCGATTGTACTGTATTAAGATGTCGGGTTTTGTTTGATTTGAGGTTTAACGTCCCCGCCAACATAGTTTAGGTCATTTTGGAGACGTTGCTTCCAGTTTTGTGGGACTTTTACCCGACATTGAGATGAAATGACATCTCAATCCATGCCCCCCAATAAAACCAATATGGTTTATATGCATGGACGGGCCCGACTCGCAGCAGTTTTCCTGGGCAGGCTTAGACCTTCTAAGCATATTACAAGTACTAATGTGCGGTTGGTATCAACTCTGCGTGGAAGCATCGTGCAGCCCATCTATTTCTCCAAGCCCTGATGGGCAGGGGCAGTAAGATGTCGGGTAAAAATCACACTCTGCCTGCTGCCTTCACCTAATACATGGACATGGATCCTAGCCAACTATCTTTCAGCCAAGGCTATATAATATTAGGGATGAACCATTACAGTTATTTTGTGCCCTGCACCTTCGTCTGATCATAACCTGATAACGGCAGCATTAAATCAACAAATTACCCCCCCCCCCCCCCCCACTCATCAACCGACCCGAAGCCACAACTATCCTGATAAATCTACGAAAATCGACTATCTGCCCTTATCAATAAGAAAACATACGCATTCAGAAGATCTACAACTGTTTCATCGACAAAACAGTTACTGTTTGTTGTTCTACAACGGAACTTCGGAAGTTGTCAGGCATGTATTTTCTCGAAAATGGCGTATCCGAAATTTGTCGGTGTATTTGCCGGTATGGCGCTGCCAGTAACGATACTTTGGCGATCTGTATTAGACGGAGATAAGCAAACTCTGAAGAGAAGGTTTAAAATTGGGTGCTTCATTGTCAAATTAGAAATATAGCAACACAGAAAAAGTTAAAAAAATATTCCTTGAAGGAAAAAAAACAAGATCTGCATAAATCCGGTACCGAATACGAATACGAAACTTTATTTGCAAATCACATACATAACATACATGAAATGCGCCCATAAAAGGCAGAAGCATGAAAGAAAATAATATGTACATAGGCAATGCCTATAGGCGAGCTCGCAATTCACTGAGCTATGAAGAAACAAATTTGCAGTCACAGTACAACAGGGTGATATATAGCTATCTACAGCTGCTGTACACAAACACGCATGCATATGAAGATCCTTACCGAGGAGGATCCTCACAGAGATGATTTTCTAATAAGTAAACACAACATGTATTCTCAAGATAAAAATACCCTAAAACCTCTGTCTGAGCTTGAAGAAAGAGATTGGGCTGCATGATATTCCATGCACGACTGAAACCCAACGCACATGAGTAACAGTAATCCTCTTTATGATTGTAAGTCTGCCCAGGAGAAATGTGGGAATCAGATAGTCCAGGCACCTAACTGGTTGCATTGGGCAGCAAGGCTTGAGATGTCATTTCATCTCAATGATGGGTAAAAGTCCCACAAAATTGGAAAGCAGTGTCTGTAAAATGACTAAAATGTATACAGTGTTGATAGGGACGTTAAATCTCAAATCAAACAAACAAAAATGTCATTCCATTGGCTTCTATGCTAGGGTGGGATACAAAATTGACAAGGTTGAAGGTACCTCACAGAGGGCTATTATATAAAGTGACTACTATGGGATAAGTGAATCCACACATAGGTGGATAAGCTCATGGCTCTCTGGGAGCTCACAACAAGTTGTACTTGATGGCCAAGCACCTGATCAGTCCCTGTTTTATCTGGAGTCCCCCAAGGTTCAGTCCTTGGGACCAGTCTTCTTGGTTTTCATCAATGATCTGACTGTTAATATCAGGACATCAGTCAGTTTGTTTGCTGATGATGTGTCCTGTATATATTCTCCGTCTAACTGTCTTATTTTACAAGATGACCTGGATCAACTTGTATAGTGGGAGGCCGGTCTGCAGATGAAGTTCAATGTGGCGGGGGCATTTTTGGCCCCATGGCCATAATTTGAACAATCTTAGTAGAGGTCCAATAGATGAAGCTGCACACCAAATTTCAAGGACCTGGGCCTTGTGGTTTCAGAGGAGAAGATTTTTTTAGATTTTTCCTACATAAGTCAATGTAAAACCAAGGGGCACCAGAGCTATAATTTGAACAATCTTGATAGAGGTCCACAAGACGAAGCTTCATACCAAATATCAAACACCTGAGTGAGTGAGTGTTTGGGTTTTACGTCCCACCAACAGCGAAGGTCATACGGAGACAGGACCTCGGTTTAAAGACTCATCCTAAAGTCTGGAGAAGCCCGGGATTGATCCTGCGATCCCTGGTTTACAAGGCGAGTAGCATAACCACTACACCACAGAGGCTTCTGATCAAACACCTGAGCCTTCTGGTTTCAGACAAGAAGATTTTTAAAGCTTTTTCCTATGTAAGACTATGTTAAACCAATGGGCCCCCGAGGCAGGGGCATTTTTGGCCCCAGGGCTATAATTTGAACAATCTTGGCAGAGGTCCACTAGACTGAAGCTACACACCATCTATCGAAGGCCTGGTTTCAGAATAAGTTTTCATTAAAAAAAAATCTGTTGTTGGCTCCCGTGACCTTGATGTGCAGGCTGGAACCATTTGAACAACTCTGAAAGGGAACCTCCTATGAATCATTCCTATGAAGTTTGGTCATAATCCGATCAGTGGTTAAGGAGATGTCTTTTGAAGAAATTGTTTACGCAAGGATGGACGTACGGCGGACGAAAAGTGATCCCAACAGCTCACCTCATCATTACATGACAGGTGAGCTAATAAAAACGAAAAAATAGGCCTGACCCCCTTATATGACAAATGGACTTGTCCAATATATGGCAGTGGAAGAGTGTAATAGCATACAATGGGTTAATGTCCCCATCAACAATGTAAGCTTTCACTCCTATGAATTATTATTGTATGTATATATGTATTGCATGTCACAGAAATTGTGAAATAAATATGTATATTAAATTTTTACCAAGTAAATACAGGATTTTCTATGAAAAAGAAAAACGATATTATATCACAAAGAGAAATAGTTCCCACTGAGCAGCCCCCGCTCATAGGGGCTTGAAGAAATATATGGGCTGCATGATGCTTCCACGCAGAGCTGAACCCGACCTGCACACTAGTACTGGTAAACCGCTGAGAGGATCTAAGCCTGTCCAGGAACCGCAGTGCGAGGCGGACCGTCCATGCTCATAAACCCTATTGGTTTCATTGGGCGACAGGGCTTGAGATGTCATTTCATCTCAATGTCGGGTAAAAGTCCCACAAAATTGGAAGCAACGTCTCCAAAATGACCTTTACAGTGTTGACGGGGACGTTAAACCTCAAATCAAACAAACAAAGTTCCCACTGAGAAATATTACCCTGCCGGAACTTATTTTCTCACCTGAAAATCCTGTCTTGTGCCCCACAGAGTATCCCTGTACACCATAGTGCTAAAAATAAATTCCTAACCTAATTTTAGAACTGAATGATTAGACTTAATCTAAGGCAAAATTCACAATGGAGAAACAGTTCATTGGAGATACTAGTATTAAAATTGTCTTATCTGTCTCTAAAAGTATCAAGAGGGCCATGATGGCCCGATCCATAGGGTAACAAGTGAGCCCCTGGGAGAGCCATTACTGGCCCCGGGCTATAATTTCAATTATCTTGGTAGTGGTCTAAAAAGTGAAGCTTCATACCAAATATCAAAGACTGGAGCAGTCTGGTATAGGACAAGAAGATTAAAATTTTAAAGGTTTTTCCTCTTCTTCAGTTTAAAGTACAGGGCCCACTCTGTGGCATTGATGTACTTGGATATATATATATATATATATCTATATAAATCTTGGAGTCCCTGGGGGCGGGCCATTTTTGACCCCAGGGCTTTAATTTGAACAATCTTGCTAGAAATCCGTAACACAAAGCTTCATGTCAATTATCCAAGACCTTGGCCTTCTGCATTTGACTTGACTTCTATTTCCTAGGGCTATAATTTGAACAATTTTGATAGAGGTCCACTGGATGAAGCTTCACACCAAATATAAAAGATCTGGGCCTTGCGGTTTCAGAGTAGAAGACCTTGTTTTTAATTTCCCTATATAAGTCAATGTTAAACCAAAGGGCCCACAGGCGGAGGCATTTTTTGCCCAATGGCTATGATTTGAACAATCTTGGTAGAGGTTCAGTAGATGTAGCTTCATGCCAAATAGCAATGACCTGGGCCTTGTGGTTTCAGTGAAGTAGATTTTAAATATTTTAACTACCGGTAAAGGGCCCGGGTAGGCAATTTTTTGGCCCTAGGGCTATAACTTGAACAGTCTTGATAGAGGTCCACTAGATGAAGCTTCACGCCAAATACCAAAGACCTGGTCCTTGCAGTTTCGGAGAAAATTTCCCTGTATAAGCCTCTGTAAAACCAGGCCCCCGGACGGGGGCATTTTTGGCCCCATGACTTTAATTTGAAGAATCTTGGTAGAGGTTCACTATATGAAGATTCATACCAAATATCAAAGGCCCAGGCCTTGTGGTTTCAGAGAAGATTTTTCAAGTTTTCAGTGAAAAAATCTATTTTCGGCTCCTGTGACCTAGATGTGCAATGGACTGGAACCATTTGAACAACTTTGAAAGGGGTCCAGCTAAGGATCATTCCTGTGAAGTTTGGTCAAAATCTGATCAGTGTTTTAGGAGGAGATGTCGTTGGAAGAATTCTTTACAGAAGCACGCATGGATGACAGGTGAGCTAAAAAGAATGTTGTAGGTACTTGTTGCACCAGTCACAACATAGCATTTCACAGGTATCCATAACATCTTTTTTCAAATAATCAAAAATATTATCCCCATTTTCCCATCTTTTCTCTTTATCTGAATTGCAAATACTTTCTGGCAACAAGAATGAGTTCAGATCCCATGGGCAGTAAATTTGTCTGTTAAAAAGGCTGACACGATTAATCGTATAATCGATGGATAAATTCCGCAAAAATGATAATCATTTCTGACTTGCTTTTAATTGATTACTTGATAGGTACAATTTAATTACTACCCGAAGTTATGCCTAAAACAGCTGGATGAGTGGCAAACAGTGCAGACCCTGATGATATGCTGCATTATGCGGCATCTCATCTTGGTCTACACTGTTAGCTCAGGCCTGTCTGTTCAAATATACATATGGTAAAGACCAACATATGGTAAGAGTCATGGTTAGACAGAAAGCCAGACAGGTAAAATAATGACAAAAACCTTAGCGATTACTAATCGATTATCGACCACAGTGACAGGACTGATAATCCATCATCCTTTCAGCTCCGATTAGCCAACCCTATCTGTTAACCAAGTCATCTGCATCTACCATCCATGTGCTGGGCTCTACAGGGTTGTACGAACATCTGTCTCAATCTTGTTGTCCATGAACAGATCCAAATCAAATTAGCTGCCTTAAGGGTACACAAGAGCATGTCAAAGAAACACTTCTTTAACTGACAATGTTTACAAAGACATGCAACCAGTGTCTTTCATGGATGTGTCCTGATCTATCGCCATTGGTCCCAAGTCAGGCTCTAACTGCTCTCTTCTTCATCCAGATAATGAGTCTGCTCTACGAAAGGCTATCAATCGAATTTGCCATCCATTATACTCTCAACTCCGATTAGCCAACCCTATCTGTTAACCAAGTCATCTACCATCCATGTGCTGGGCTCTACAGGGTCGTACGAACATCTGCATCAATCTGGTTGTCCATGAACAGATCCAAATCAAATTAGCTGCCTTAATGGTACACAAGAGCATGTCAAAGAAACACTTCTTTAACTGACAATGTTTACAAAGACATGCAACCAGTGTCTTTCATGGATGTGTCCTGATCTATCGCCGTTGGTCCCAAGTCAGGCTCTAACTGCTCTCTTCTTCATCCAGATAATGAGTCTGCTGTACGAAAGGCTATCAATCGAATTTGGCATCCATTATACTCAAATGCATCAAGCATGCATTGCAGCCCATCTATTTCTTCAAGCCCTGATGTGTGTGTGTGTGTGTGTGTGGGGGGGGGGGGGCACAATTTTCAACAATATGTGTACATATGATTTTTCGGTATTGATGCTTTTGGAGAAATTCACATTAACAGCTACACTTTAAAAGAACCCTGAATTAATCAATACCTTCAGAACAGACTGGCTTCCCATACAAACGTGAGAGAAACAATGAAATGCGAAAGTCACAAGATAAACGATCAGCAGAAATGGATAGAAAAAAAAATGAATTAACTCTGTTTGCCTATGGAGCATGGTAGCTCAGTGGTTAGTGCACTTGCCTATCATGCTTATGCTAGGCCCCCAGTTCAATTCCATGCAGCGGTAAGAAAATTGTGGTGTCTGAACTGCTACACTGTCATCATGAATGCCACAAGGTGTACTGTCCTTCGGATCAGGACGTTAACCAGAGGCCCCCTGTACAGGGAGAACCATCCCTGTGCAAGTAAAAGAAAAAAATATCTATCTCTATTTTCTGCCAACCCCTCTCTAGAGTGTTACAGGCAGATTGCATGATTACTATGTAGGCTTTTATTCTGCAAACCTGGACTGTATTTGTTTGATTTGAGGTTTAACCTCCTCCTCAACACTGAAAAGGTAATTTTGGAGATGTTAACTTGCTTCTAATTTTGTGGGACTTTTACCCGATATTGAGATGAAATGACATCTCAAGCTCTGCCTCCCAATTTATAAGCATGGAAGGACGGTAGAGTATGGTAGCTCAGTGGTTAGTGCACTTGCCTCTGATGCTAGAGGTCCCGGGTTCGATCCCCGGCTGCGGCGATAGATTTTCGGTGCCCGAACACGCTCCATTGGCATCATTTGCAGGGATGAATGTCATAAAGTGCACCGTCCTTCGGATCGGGACGTTAACTGGAGGCCCCCTGTGCAGGGAGAACCATCCCCTGTGCAGGTTAAAGATCCCTGCCGTAATTACATGATTACTGTGTAGGCTTTCATCCTGCAAAACAATATACACCTGCGGTAATGGTCAAATGTGACCGACGCAGTATCAGAAGATAGATAGATAGATAGTGGCGGTAAAATTTCGATGTCCAAACCCGCTCCATTCACGGCATTGGCATCATTTGCAGGGATGAATGTCAAAATGTACACCGTCCTTTAGATCTGGACGTTAACTAGAGGCCCCCTGTGCAAGGAGAACCATCCCCTGTGCAGGTTAAAGATCCCTACCGTAATTATATGATTACTGTGCAGGCTGTCATCATGCAAACCTGGAGTGTATGTAATGTACACCTGCGGTAATGGTCAAATGTGACCGACACAGTATCAGTAGATAGATAGATAGGATGGGTCCGACTTGCACCGATTTGCGTTGGCAGGCCTAGTTCCTCTAAGGGGTTAACCAGTTCTCATGGTCGGATACAGCTCTGTGTGGAAGCATCATGCATCATGCTATTTCTTCAAGCCCCGATGGGCGGGGGCCGTCCTGGAGTACATGTAATGTACACCTGCAGGTTGTAGCTGTCAGGATTTCTTTTGTTAGTGTCAGTCCTGCGTCGGAATCTTTTGGATTGAGGGGAGTAGAGCAGGTTTTTACCAAAATTTCTCCTTTTTGGCCTTAGTTCTGAAAAGTTACTTTCCTGTGAAACATGCATGATTTGATTTGATAGTTCCAATTCCTTTTCTGGTACCAATAGGTTATTGTCAACATTAGAATGCTGTTCCATGTTGTGTATCAACTGGAAATGGTTGTTTTCTAACAACAAGTTGATGGTTTGCACATGTGAGCCTTGATTACCAAAAATTGTTACTGTGTATTCTGTACCACACCTAAACCAAACTTTGATTCTGCACTGGAAAACCAAAGCTGCGGCCTCAATTTCCGAGCTACATGCCCAACCATTGAGTTTAATCATAGAACCCCAGTATTTATATCTTGTCATCAAAGGACCATGAAACAAAACAACTTTCTCATGCCAGTTTTGCCAATTGTTGAAAATAGTTTGACAAACTATACTTCTGTATTCTCGTGTCATTGAAATATTACCATTAATTGCCACTGACAGACAATGGAAGAAACAGTTGCCATCACCAGGCACATTTTCAACGAAACATTCAATGTTTCCCAATGTAATCATCTGCAGAGCAGAAGAAATGTGGCCTTGGACTTGTTGGGACGCCATGATGTAAGCCGGGTATACAAGATGTTATTTATTCATAAAACAACATCAACAGAGGCTGACCTCCGATAAGAAATCAATGAATACACTTTAATGTGAATCAAAGTCCCATCAAATTCGAAGCGACATCTCAAAAATAACCTATACAGATTTGACGTAGACGCTAGACCTCAAAGTAAGAATGAAAGTCCCATGAAATTGGAAGCTACATGTAAAAAAATGACCTATACAGAGTTGACGGGGATGCTAAACCTCAAAGCAAGAATTAAAGTCCCATCAAATTGGAAGCTACATCTCAAGAATGACCTGTACAGAGTTGACTTGGATGCTAAACCTCAAAGCAATCTAACCTACCAAATGGTCACTTAATGGTGCTGAATACAAGTTAAAACAACAACAGTGAATGCACCTAGAGACAGCGACTTAGTCATGAGGACAAAGAATGATAAACAACAACAGCAAGTTGAAATGTTGATGGCATATTGAGCAATTCACCATATTTGCATTATTTGCTGGCTCCCAGCTTGCACATTGTCAATATTGGAAAAATAGGTAACCAGACCCCCCTGACCTTTTAAGGTCAGGGGGGTCTGGTTACCTGTTTTTCCAACACTGATAACCTTCAGACTAGGAACCAGCAGATAATGCAAATATCTATCTATCTATCTTCATATACTGAGTCGGTCAAACTTGGCCATTACCTCAGTTGGGTGGTGCGCTAAATTTAGAATTTAGCAAAAAAAAAAAAAAAAAAAAAACACACCCACTGGATGAGTTCTTAAACTATTTACAATCTGCTTTCAGAGGTGTACTAAAACGCACACCTCTGGATCCCAATCTACACTATGCGGGCTTTGAACTCCTCTGCAGTTTTGGCATTTACCACAGAGGAGGGAAGACTATTCCACTGAGGAATAGTTCTAGGGAAGAAAGAATTCTTCAGGGCATCACTATAGGCCTGGTACCTACGATATTGACTGTTGTTTAGTTTTGATGCCCTTGTTTGAGTAGAAGTAGTCACAGGGGTCAAGTATTTATCTTTATTAAGAGACACTGTGTCAGAGTGAATCTTATAAAAGAAGGTTAAAGAGGACTGCTCACGACGGGCCTCCAAGGATGGCCACTCCAGCTCATCGAGCATATCACCAACACTGCTTCTGTTCCGCCATCGCCTGCAGGTCCATCGGGCAGCCGTTCTCTGAACCTTCTCAACCTGCTGAACCTGAGTTTTAACATGGGGGTGCCAAACAGGTGATGCATACTCTAATTGAGGTCTAACCAAGGTTTTGTATGCAACACCCTTTGTCTGCCTAGGTGCAAAAGCCAAATTACGTCTAAGAAACCCTAATGTCCTAGTTGCTTTAGAGGTAATCTCAGAAATATGTTGACCCCAATCAAGATTATCAGTAATGGTGATACCAAGATATTTTGCGGATTGGACATGTTCCAAAGTATGCTGATGTAATGAGTAGTTGAATTTAATCTGCTTGTCTGGAGGGTGCCGTGACACCCTCATTGAATGACATTTGGCCACATTGAACTTCATTTGCCAATCGGCCTCCCAACGTGCTAGGCTATCCAGGTCATCTTGTAAGATAAGACAGTCAGAAGTAGTATATATTCTTACGACCTGAAAGCCGTAACAAAGGAAAGATGCATAGCCTGAAAAAATCCCCGCCTATGGTGGGATTCGAACCCCGGCCGCTCGGGTGACAGTCCACTGCTCTTACCCCTGAGCCAAAGAGTCGACTCCCTGACGCAGGTGTCAGAGAGTGGTTATAAACCTAGAAGCTATGCATATGATCTACCAAGGTAGATAATGGAAGGGAGGTAACACACCACCTCTTCAAGGAAGTCATCATTTATGATGACGTGAAGGATACCAACTTCGGCACAAGCCAATTCTGGCATCCCGGACGAGCCCCCATCTTACGACCTGAAAGCCGTAACAAAGGAAAGATGCATAGCCTGAAAAAATCCCCGCCTATGGTGGGATTCGAACCCCGGCCGCTCGGGTGACAGTCCACTGCTCTTACCCCTGAGCCAAAGAGTCGACTCCCTGACGCAGGTGTCAGAGAGTGGTTATAAACCTAGAAGCTATGCATATGATCTACCAAGGTAGATAATGGAAGGGAGGTAACAATATGTTCCTATACAAAACACAATCATCAGCAAACAAACGAACAGATGACCTGATATTATCAGGAAGATCATTAATAAATATCAAGAAAAGGACCGGTCCAAGTACCGAACCTTGTGGGACACCGGACAAAACAGTTAAATTTAACTGGGGGGGGGGGGGGGGGGGGGGTAATTCATATATCTTGATATATTGAAATCATCATTTGTTTTCATGGATATAGCTGGAGGACAGGAAGTGGCCGACACGGCTGTACCTGGCCTTCCAAAAAAAAAAAAAAAAAAAAAAAAAAAAAAATCATAAAACATTATGGGAATGAGTGTGGTTCATGTTTTCATTGTTATATCTGGAGGACAGGAAGTGGCCGACACGGCTGTACCTGGCCTTCAAAATTCATCAAACATTTTGGGAATGATTGTGGTTCATGTTTTCATGGTTATATCTGGAGGACAGGAAGTGGCCGACACGGCTGTACCTGGCCTTCAAAATTCATCAAACATTATGGGAATGAGTGTGGTCCATGTTTTCATGGTTATATATGGAGGACAGGAAGTGGCCGACACGGCTGTACCTGGCCTTCAAAATTCATTAAACATTATGGGAATGAGTGTGGTTCATGTTTTCATGGTTATATCTGGAGGACAGGAAGTGGCCGACACTGCTGTACCTGGCCTTCAAAATTCATTAAACATTATGGGAATGAGTGTGGTTCACATTTAATGAAGTACTACATATTCTCTGATGTATTGTAATCATTATCTATATTCATGGTTATATCTGAACGGCGGGAAGTGGCCGACACGGCTGTACCTGGTCTGAGGATATACATAAATTTATCATACATTATGGGACTGAGTGTGGTTGACCTTTAATTACTACATATTCTTTGATATATATATCAATCATTATTTTTGGGGCACTCGGTTGGTTTTTCTTTACAGATTGTTCTCCTCAGATGCAGTGGTATCTGGTGGGGTGGTTGCCCGTGGGTCCTGGGGTGGGTGCGGATGCAGCGGAGTCAAAGAAATCTGAAAATGTGATTCATTCTGCAGGTGGTGCGGTTGGAGTGTGTTTGGGCGTCGGCCTTTTGTGGCCACTGCCGATATCAAGCCCGGGACCTGTGGTGTCTGGGGCAAGTGGATTAACCAATGAGTTATCACGCTCCTTTAATCATCGGTCGGGGCACTAGACTGGATTTTTTTTTTTTTTTTTTCTCCTACTACAGTGGTGCCTGGTGCCGGGATGATTATTGCTGCAGCCCATGGATGGACCAGATTAAGCGGAGTCAAGAGGATCTAAAAATATGACATGTTTAAATGAGTCTCTCTAAAACATTACAATATTGGTTTCTTTGTAGGATAGAGGAATGAAGTAGCACGCCATCATAAATCGCCTTATTTGGAGTGCATAACTGACCGGTCTGGCTGGCCCGAACCTTTTGGCCTGGTGTTTGACTCGCTTGCTTTTTGCCCCAGGGTCGTGGGCTCGGTCCCCGGTCGGGGCACTTGGTGTTTTTCTTTACAATTTTTCTCCTCAGTTTGCAGTGGTGCCGGGATGGTTACTGATGAAGCCCAGGAGAGGTGCAGATGCAGCAGAGTCAAATGAAGCTGGAAATGTGATATGATTACATGAGTATCCCCTGAACATTTGAAAATAATAATAATGAAAATAATAATAATTGTCTCTTTGTAGGATGGAGTGCAACAATAAATATGTATTTAGAGTGCATGATTAATGGTCTCATCTATATCTTAACCCTGTTGATTGCTGTTTATGTCTGATTTTCATCATGTTGGGTGAAAGAGGGAGGGAAAAAAAAAAAAAAAAAACCTCTATACTATGAGTTATTACGCAGACACTACTTGTGAAAGATTATACTTGTGAGTTATCTCGGCCAGTAGAAGGCTTTGAAATGAAATGAAATGAAAGGGACTGGATCCGACGCTTGGCCGTCAAGTACAACTTGTTGAGTGCGTCCAGAGAGCCATGAGCTAACCCACTTAAGAGTGGATCCTCTAATCCCATAATGATCTAGTTTGTACAATAGCCTCCTGTGAGGTACCTTGTCGAAGGCCTTTGCAAAATCCATGATAATCAGGTCAGTCTGTTTGTGGCCACGATTAATGGCCCCATCCAGATTGCTCACTATGCTGTTTTCTCCAGTTATCGTCATGCTAAGAATTTGAGTGACTGTAACAACTGTCTGCTTAAATCATTCAAAATGTCTCTAATTTAAATATAATGGCCATTTAATAATCAATCAGTTTTTCAAGACTTACGATTTCCATTACTATTTTACTGTGCAAAATCTTTAAATAAACATAGCTTACCTTGCCCTTAAAACATTTGGATTGTCTCTCAAGTTATCGTCACGCGTTGTTACCATGACGTTATAGCATAAGCAGGGGCTACCTAAACATGTAGTAAGTGACCAAAACTTATGCATATTTTCTGTAGCATTTTTTTATTGGTTGAATGCTGGAAAACAAATGTCACGTGACCAAATAATGGGAAAATAAAATGGAGGCCAGTTGTCTGCTGCACATGGTTGTATAAAATGGGAGGAAATAGAACAATAAGGTGTTTTGTTCGCAATTTAGCATCACCAGCTTCCTCAAGGTCAATGATTCTTGATTTTTAATTACTGCTATAACAGTATCTAGTGGCTTCTTTGTTACCAGAGTTCTTAGTTAGTCATAGTTACCAGAAAATGAATGCTGACGAAAACATGAGACATGACGATAACTGGAGACACAGGCATATGTCATGGTAGAATAAGGTGAATACACAGAGATACACATTATTCATATGAAAGTAACCTAGAAAATGTTGTTGTTGCTATTGAAAATAAATGCTTTGAATGAAGTATGCCGCGATTACTGACAATGTTGCTATGGTGAATACGAAACATGATGTAACGGTGACATATTTCTTTTTTTTATTGTGTGTGTAATACCTGCTAGTTTGTGAATAACCAGAAAAGCAGATTTGGTTCGCTCAGTTCAGCAGTTGCTTTGCTCGACAGAAACAGACGACACAGTTTGTTTATATTGACTTCCAAATTTGGAAGTGATCGACTGGTTTAATAGTAATAATACTTGATTTGTGGTCTACCTGATTGAGTGTAATGCCTGCGACTATTGGTTTCATGACCGTTTCACTGTGAATAAAAGCACACAGAATCCCTTTAATTCAGAGTAAAGCGTACCAAATGTTAGAAAAAAAACGAAAATGTGTGAAAATATGAGCTTGTGAAGTTGAGTAAAGCCTACAAGTCCAACATACCTGTGGATGTTTAGATTCGAGACGAAGTCCGCCATTTTTTTTTTTGCCAAACGCGCACGAAACTTGAATACCAAACCAAAAATCGTACTTCCGGCACAAAAAAAATTCGTTCAACACTATGCAACAACAGAATAGAACAGAATAGATTATATTCGTATACGTTACCATTGAGCTTGCTCTCGCAGGCCTTCGGCCTGCGCCGCATGGGGCTTCGCCCCATGCGGAGCGAGCTCGCTAATAATAATAACAACAATAATAATAATAATAATAAAAATAAGGAAAAAAGAAAAAAAAAAAAAAATCACATACAAATTGTTGCAATGGACACAATCGTACATTCGGCCCCCGCCAATAGGGGCTTGAAGAAATATATGGGCTGCACGATGCTTCCACGCAGAGCTGAATCCGGCCCATACACTAGTACTGGTAAACCTCTTAGAGGATCTAAGCCTGTCCAGGAACCGCGGTGTGAGTCGGACCGTCCATGCTAATAAACCCTATTGGCTTCATTGGGCGACAGGGCTTGAGATGTCATTTCATCTCAATGTCGGGTAAAAGTCCCACAAAACTGGAAGCAACGTCTCCAAAATGACCTTTACAGTGTTGACGGGGACGTTAAACCTCAAATCAACCAACCAACCAACAATCGTACATTACGGAAATGAACGACTATGACCGACCGTTCAAGAAAATCGATGTTAAGTAGGTAGCACACCAGCAAATTGCCACCCCATGCGCCTGGACTCCTGTCTTAATTTGACATTATATATTTGATCCTCCGCTTCCCCTAAAGGATATATTTATATAAATATATACACATACATAAACGTACATGCACATGTATACATATCTATGCATATACATGAGTCCCAGACCATGCGGCAAGCAAAAGCTACAGCCACCATGCTACTCTGCATGTTGCAGACCATAGCAATACTAATATCAAACTGAAATTGCTCCGCACAGTACACGCCACAACTAAAAACCAACAGTCTCTAGTATTTTTTGCCTTGCATCGAATAGCACAGACAAAACTTTGTCCAATATACAAAACACTTTCTGGTCTTCACAACTAAAAATCCAAATGAATTTTTCTTTATCTTGCAATTTACTTACTTTAGGAAATAGGGAGTATATGTCATTTAAAAATGGCATCCTATACGTTGATAAAGAAGGACACTGAAATAAGAAGTGTATCTCATCTTCTATATTTTCATTGCACAATTTGCACAATCTTTTCGAAACAGAAATATTGTTGTAACGTCCTCGTTCTATTTCTAATTGATGATTACTAACCCTGAATTTACAAATGTTTTTCCTTTGGTTTTTACTGCCCCACAGAAGGTACTTTTCCATTTCAAAGTGCTGTTTAAAAAGACTATAAGTTCTGAGTTTGTTGCCCTGATCTTTATTGTGGGTGCTGTGAGTATAATTAATACGTTCTTTCCAAATTGTTCTATATTTCACCAAAAGAGCTCTTAACACTAGTCTGTATATATATTTACCCGAGGATGCATACAAATCTATGTCAATATGTAAATATTTCAAGACCGTTTTTAAGAAGTTGTACCAGTCCGGCAAATACCGGTATGTACTTTCGTTGACCAGCCCGCCGCATTCAAACCGTGAGGGCCCAAGAAACGTCGACTTTTTTAAACAAAGGGCTTTCCATGATATAACATATTAAATAACTTTATGCTCATATTGAATATCATCATTCAAACATATTTGTGTGAATATATAGTCAAAAAGCAGTAGAATAAGCACTTTTTCTGTGGACGCCCTAATGAAGAAAATAAAATATTCCACAATATATACTAGCGGTTGTCTAAAACTGACCCTTTTTTGTCCAAAACACAACGGACAAGTAATTAAAAACTTTAAAATATTAATAAACCATCCTTATTTAACAGAAACTTGAAAGAAACTATTACTATCTGGATTGAGTATTCTCATATTTGCGCTTGAAACATTAGGGGGACCAGCATTGTTCCCCTTAATGTTGCGGTCACCCTATTCCAGATAATATAGTACATGTGTTCTCCTTAATGCAGATTATACATATATATATATATATATATATATATATATATACGGTGAGTCGAAAAACCCAAATCTACCCAAATCCACTGTATTTACCCAAATCCACCCAAATCCACCTGATAATTACCCATATCCACCTATAGCTGGCCCATTTAAAGTCATATAAGTTGTTTTAATGTTTATATGATAGAATATATCACTTAGGACAAATAAACAATCAAATTTATAAACTTGTATCAATTTAACACCCACATAAACGCGTGTAGTGTGACGAAACATCTTTCAGTTGGTTGCCTAGGGTTACCACTGTATTAATCATAGTTCACACACGTCTATTATAAATAATGTTAGATAATTGTAAAACTCAAAAAAATATTTATTTATTTATTTCTTCATTTGTTTATTTTTTTAATTAAGAAAGGAAGACAGGGAAGGAAAATAAATAGACAAGTGAATGCTTGACGGTTCAGTGAAAAACAACAAAAAAAAAAACATGCAGAATATACCGCAGACTATACGACCTTATTAAAAACAACTTTTTATAAAGTAAGGCTTTGGTTTACAGGCGGAACATATTATTTTTATTAGTTCTGCTAAAAAAACATATATCGTTTACATAGACGGTGGGTATTCTTTGGACCCCCACCCCACAATCGGTGCTGAAAGAAACTGGTTGGGCTGCACCTCTGAAATGCTTCCACGCTGAGTTGAAACGGAACCCGCGTTAAACCTCCATTCAAGCAAACAAACACTCTTATTTAGAACCGCCTCGTCGAGGCGGTGAGGCGGTTCCAACGAGTTGCAAAAATTCATGCTTTGAGCCGATATGAAAAAAAAAAAAAATAATAATAAAAATAAATTTCAATTGCAAATTTCATTGTGATGAATATATTTCGGTCCATAAATTTCAGTAGGTGTTTTCGAAAGGAAGACGGAAGGAAACAAAGAAAGAAAGAATGAAAGAAAGAACCAAGAAAGAAAGAAAGGACCAACCAACCAACTAACCAACCCATTACGAAAACACGCATATTAAATATACTGGAAATTGTATCCACCAAAATGAAAATTTCCAGAAAAAAATCCGATATTTTAATTTTTCTCCTCAAAACCCCGCTAACCCAAATCCACCGTAAAAAAAACAACAAAAAAAAAAAAACAAAAAAAAAAAAACATAATATTGGAGTCATTGCTTCCAATTTTGTGGGACTTTTACCCAACACACTGAAATGAAATGACATCTCAAGCCCTGCCGCCCAATTAAACCAATTGGATTTATATGCATGGACGGTCCGACTCGCACTACTTTTCTTGGGTAGGCTAAGAGTCTCTAAGCGGTCGGTTTCAGCTCTGCGTGGAAGCATCATGTAGCGCTATCTATTTTTCAAGCCCCGATGGGCGGGGGACGGGACACTATTGATAAGCGTCTATCTATATTTATTGTCATCATTATTTGTGATGAAGAATAGGTACTTCAAGTCAGAATCACCAGAATAATTCTATACATACTGCGCTTAGCGAATGCTCTGTTCAAGCTGCGTGTATGCGCAGTCTGGTCATGGCCTTCACTATTCACTTATGGAAAATGACTGAACGCTTTTGCAAGCCACATGTGAAAACTCACAGATTCTGAGTGCGTGAATGTGCCATCACTTTGCACAGATTTTAATTGATTTTAAAAACATATAAACACACACACACACACACACACACACACACACACACACACACACATGACGTCCAACATGGTGTCAGAAAGTACAAATATTAAGTAAAATTGTAATATCTTTATATATTTTGCTTTCAACATAGATTGTGGGTGCTCGTCAGAATCGCCTCAATGAGGCGGTTCTAACTATTACCCTCAATCTATGTTTTTGAACAAAAGGCAGATAACGTATACCACCGTAAACCCCATTTTCCTCTATATAAAGGGTTGGTTTAGAGGGGTCTTAGTTTCACGGACTTGTTATCGTGATGTGCATAATGCTTCCACGCAGAGCTGAAACCAACCGCACAGGAATACTGGATAACCGCTTAAAGGTTCTAAGTAAAGTAGAAGTAAAACAAAGATCAGGAATCGATACAATTAACTTACTCCACCCATCAAAGACACCAAAAACTGCCCAGGAAGCGTGGTGCGAGTTGGACCGTCCATGCATATCAACTATATTGGTTTAATTGGATGGCAGGGTTTGGGATGTAATTTAACCCCAATGCCGAGGCAAAGTCCCACTAAAAGGAAGTCTCACCTTTAAAATGACCTCTAAAGTGTTGACGGGGACGTTAAACCGCGAATCAAACAAACAAAACCTGGGCCTCGGTGTTCAGTCCAATAAAACAATGTAGCGCATAAAAATCACGCCTGTTCAAATTCAGTTATATTGACGATACTGCAACAATAACAAAGAAAGGGGAAAAATACGATAAAAAATATGGCGTTTTTCATACTTCTGTTCTAGACATAGATTCTGGGTACTTGTTAGAACCGAGGTTCTAACGATTACCCAAAATCTATGTTTTGATAAGAAATTAGGAAAATAATGTATAACTATGTAAAACCAAGTTTTACAGAATTAAAGTGTTCTTTTTTTTTCTTTTTTGCATGGATGGGGGTGCAAAATCATAAGGGTGTGTTACTGTGATAAAAACACACACCCTATCGAGTTCCGCTCCCATTGAGTCCCCTTTTTGTACACTAAATTCGAATTTTACAAGCAGTTAACATTACTTTTCTTAGATTTTTTCTAAAATGAAGAACATGGGTGTTCGTTATAGAACCAACTGGCTGAGGCGACCTTAACGTGTACCCACAATCTATATTTTAAAGCAGACCTTTCCCAATTTTTCAACATATAAGTTTCGCTTTTTCTTTTTTGTTTTGTATTTTATTTTTTTTTTTGTCGCGCCTGCTATTAGCATTGCGCGATATAGGCGCCCGGTTTTCCATCCGTTCGTTCGTCCGTTCGTTCGTGCGTCCGTCCGTTCGTCAAGGCGTCAACATTTGCGACCACTCTAGCGTTCACCCTAATGGTCAAGTTTATTTCTCAAGAACTATAAGAGCTTCATTAATGATACTTGGTACAAACTTGTGTCTAGGAATGACAACTTACATGCAAGCATCCATATTTGACCTTGACCTACATTTCATGGTTCACTGACTTTGTAAAATATTGCGACCACCCTAGCGTTCACCCAAATGGTCAAGTTTATTTCTCAAGAACTATTAGAGCTTCATTAATGATACTTCATACAAACTTGTGTATGGGAATGGCAACTTACATGCAAGCATCCATATTTCATCTTGACCTACATTTCATGGTTCACTGACTTCGTAAAATATTGCGACCACCCTAGCGTTCACACAAATGGTCAAGTTTATTTCTCAAGAACTGTAAGAGCTTCTTTAATGATATTTGGTACAAACTTGCATCTGTGGATGGCAACTTCAATGCAAGCATCCATATTTGACCTTGACCTAAATTTCATGGTTCACTGACTTTGTAAAATTTTGCGACCACCCTAGCTTTCACCTACTGGCCAAGTTAATTTCTCAAGAACCATATGAGCTTCATTAATGATACTTGGTACAAACTTATATCTCGGAATGGCAACTTAAATGCAAGCATCCATATTTTACCTTGACCTACATTTCATGGTTCACTGACTTTGTAAAATATTGCCACCACCCTAGCGTTCACCCTAATGGTTAAGTTCATTTCTCAAGAATTATTTGAACTTCATTAATGATAGATAGTACAAGCCTTTTATGCAAGCATCTCTGTTTGATCTTGGCCTAGTTGTCATGGTTCGGTGACTTTGCGCCCCCCACAGGCGCGAAATAGCCTTTGGCGGAATTCTTGTTATTATTATTTTATTTATTTATTTTGCGTTTATAAAGGCATGATTTCGTAATGCAGTCGCCATCACGTGAAAAAGTCCGTGAAATGCCCCCCCCCCCAAAAAACACTTCATGTGAAAAAAACTGGGGTTTCCGGGGGTACACATTATTTTTCTTATTTCTGCGTCAAAACATAGATTGCCGGTACTCGTTAGAATGTGGCGGTTCAAACGACCATCCACAACCTATGTTTTGAGCATGTTTAAGGAAAATATCACGGATTCTCATCAGCCAAGTAGCCATTTTGGAGATATGAAAAATGTACTTAAGTCGCACGGATAAGTTGTCATAATGGCGCTTGTCGCGACGGCATTACACATTGGCGAAACAGGGGCTGCATGATGCTTCCACGCAGAGCTGAATCCGTTCCGCACACGAGTACTGGTAAACCGCTTAGAGGATCTAAGCCTGACCAGGCAAAGCGGTGCGCACGAGTCGGACCATCCATGCTTATAAACCCTATTGGGTTTATATTGGGCGACAGGGCTTGAGATATCATTTCATCTCAATGTCGGGTAAAAGTCCCACAAAATTGGAAGCAACGTCTCCAAAATGACCTTTACAGTGTTGACGGGGACGTTAAACTTCAAATCAAACAAACAAAAGCATTGGCGAAACGCTCCTTAGTGCAAAGCCCATGAGCCGCTAAAACAGCGTAACGCCTCCGCACATTCGTCACTTGTCCAAACACGCCCGAGGAAGTAATTTTGGGCTCAGGATTTCTCTTTTACTGCTTATGCTCGGGTTATATGAAATGCTGCTGCTGCTGCTGAGTGGGTGAGGGACATCTTAGACGCTATCAAAAATTATTAGTAAAATCTTAAATTGAGAGGGACGGATAATTCACATTCACTTAAACTGCAAGTCTATTGGCAGTGCCAGCGGGGCGTGACTTGACACATTTGCTTTGGGTATGAAGCGTTCTGATTGGCAAGGATTTTTGTTCGAATAAACACAGCGCTTGACAACTGGGCGTGACTTAAAGCTTTCGAAAGTTTTTGTCTGAATAAACAGGCTTTTTATAAAAAAGATAATATAGAAATAATGACATTATTCATTAATATTTTAAACGTGCGTCTTTATAAATAAATAAATAAACAAACAAACAAAAACATACAAACAAACAAATAAATAAATAAATAAATAAATAAATAAATAAATAAAACGATAATAATGAATTCCAATACTACTTCTACTACTACTACTACTACTACTACTACTACTAATAATAATAATAATAATAATAATAATAATATTTATAATATATTTTTCTTGACTATAGACGTATCTTAGTTTTATGTCTTAGCTCTTGACCTTACTGTTCAAGTGACAATGCGTATTTAAATATTTAACAGCCTAGAAAAGTCAGACACATCATGAAAACAGGCCTAAATAATTTTGACCCTCTAAGTCAACTTTCATATGAAATGACCACGAGTATAAGATTCTGTTGATCATATGATCATTTCAAATGAGATAGTGCATGGTTGGCATGAACGTCGTCAAGAGGTTACTTGCTCCCGCCAAAGCGTTATTACACGTGTGGTATTACGATATTTATTACATGACGTTATCCACTGCATATCGACGACGTCATGTGGTAAAGTAATTAAAGATGCAAAGTACTGTGTCCATATAACCCTGGTGAAAGGGGAATACCCTCGAAAATTTGGAAAGAGTAAAAAGAAAACAAATGTTTGGTTATTATTATTCCCTTTGGAAACAAAATCTACAATTGAGCAATCTGCTTTCTATCAATTTTCATTCATTCATTCATTCATTCATTCATTCATTCCATTCATTCATTCATTCATTCATTCATTCAGTCATTCATTCAAATGAACTGATGTAATGTCGACGATATCGTAGACCATACAGACGGGGGGCGAAGAGGCAGGTATTATTTCTTTTTCTTTCTTTCTATCTATCTATCTTTCTTTTTGTTTGTTTGTTCTTCCTTTCTTTTTACCAACATTTATTCATTAATTTTAGCTTCATTCTTTCGTTCTTTCTTTCAAATGAAAGTAACTTTTGTTGACGAGAACGTAGAACTTAGAGGCAGAGGTGAAGAGGTGTTCATCTTTCTTGCTTTCGTATTGCTGCTCAAAACCAGTTTCGCCGTACAACCCAATTTTACTATATAAAAAGATAGGAGAGTTTCCAGAATGCATTTTTTCTCCCAGTTCTTTTTTTCCTTCTTATTAAACGTATCAGGAATGCCCTCATGTATGTATTTATTTCAGCATTCTTCATTTCGTTTGAATAGCCGGCGGCCCCGGTAGCTCAGTAGTCGGATGCGCGACTGACTGGTGATCAGGAGGACGCGGGCTCGATAGCTGCCGGGGTCGGCAACATTCTTCGGTGGAGATTGATCATGAAATCTTTTCTACGGTCATTCTCCCCCTTCCGCTGATTCAAGAAGGTCAGCCGCAGTTTCTGGCGAGATGTGCACTGTACTGGTTAACCGCTTACGTATAAGCCTGCCCAGGCATAGTGTGAGTAGGTAAACTGGCCGGCTCAAAAATGACCTAAAATAGTGTTGACTGGGCCGTTAAACTCCAATACAAACAAACAAATTTCTTTTGAATAAGAATCAAACTGTAAACGAGGGCGTTACAACCTTGATGCAAGGAAGCCGGTAACTGTATCTTTCTTTCTTTTGTATAACGGACTCAAAACATAGATTTAGGATGTGGACACTCGTTAGGACCGTCTTGGTTAGGCGGTTCTAACGTGTACACCTGTTTCGAGCAGAAGTAATAAAGAAATAATGTTTATCCCCACAAACCGTGTTGGGGATAAAAAATTTCAGACTCGTGCTTGCAAAATTTGTTCGTTCATTTGTTGAATAATCTTTTCTTTCTTTCATTCTTTCTGTCATTTTTTCTTTCTATTCAAACATCATATATTCGTTTATTTACTAATTTTGGCATTCATTCGTTCGTATTTTAGTTTCTTTCCATATAAGTAAAATTTTGTTGACTTGGATGGAAAACCAAAATGCACAGAAGCGAGTAGCTACTATTTCTTTTTTCATCCTTTCTATTCTTCCTGTCTTTTTCTTGTATAACGGCTAAAACGTAGATTGTGGGTACTCATTAGGACCGACTCGACGAGGCAGTTCTTTGGTGTATCACAATCAATGTTTTTGATCAGAACTAAAAAAAATAATCTTTGTCCCTGTGAACCCCAATTTTACTTTATCATAGTGGGGCTCTAGCGGACAACATTACATAGCCATGTTTCCGTGATGCTTTCGATCATCTTAATTCTTTCTTTCTTACTTTATTTCTTCCTACCATCATACAATTTTGTTGACGAGGATGCGGAACTTAAAAGAATGAGACAGGTTTACTTTCTTTCTTTCGTATTTGCTTGGTTATAATCTAAAATAAAGAAATAAATAGACAGGGATAAAAAAACCGATGATCTCTGTGTGTGCTATGATCATAGGAAAAGCCTAAGGCAATCTGTGTATTCTGACTTGAACATGTTTTGTCGCACTACTCCTGCCTAGTAGGTGCGTATCTTAAAAAAAGATAACACGGATAAATGACATTTTTTTTTAATTTAATAGTCAATAGAATATCAAATTAAATTTGTAATGTTTAAGACCTGTTTAATTACACATTGAGTTCAAACCCTTTCCATATCAGCAACAGAAAATTGATTCATATTCATGAGCGAGGTGAAGTATGTGCGGTAAATAGTTATTGTGTAATTATCATCCGCCCAAATATCAAAGTTACTAAATTTGATTATTTATTTGTACTAAGTGATATATTCTATCATATAAACATTAAAAACAACTTAAATGACTTTAAATAGGGTAATTATCAGGTGGATTTGGGTAAATACAGTGGATTTGGGTAAATACAGTGGATTTGGGTAGATTTGGGTTTTATATATATATTAAATCAAAAAGTCCGATATCGCCACAATAATATATTTTTTACCAAGCTTCTACTGCAGTCTCACTGTTTTGACATATTTTCAAGAAGACATAAATATTTGCATGGCAACAATACGTAACGTCGTTACTTCCGGCGTTACTTGTGACGTAAGTAACGATACGTTGGGATTGTTCAAAGACGGTATCATTACAAGGTCTGGTCATGAATACTCTGGTGGCACATGTCTCTATCAGTTGATTCTGTTCAACTTTGGCTTGAGCTTAGTGATAAAAAGCTTTTCTTTTGCCCTTCTTAAAGTAGTACTATCGGTGTACATTTTATAAAAGGGAAAACTTTTATATTTCGGAATGACAGTGTTTGCACAATTTGCTATGTGTTCACTGACTTTAAGCATCCTTGTTCTCGGGTCACGGATTTGTTGATTGTGAACTGTTACCCTCTGCCTTAATAGGTTTCCAGTTTCACCAATATATTCCTCCCCGCAGCCTCTGCATTTCATGACATAAACTACATTTTTCACATCACATGACATGTGTTCGTGGATTTTAAAGTTAGTTCCACAGTTGAAGGTGAATGAACTTCCTTCTAATAAATGAATGCAGAGGCCGCAGTTCGGTCTGTTGCATTTTTTTACTTCTGCATTGCTATGTGACGTGAACTTAGCCTTTGTTAGCAAACGCTTTAGACTGTACGGCTGTCGTTTGCTCTTGATGATTTTGTATTTTGATAAAATGTTCCGCATTTTATCACCCTCTCTTAAAATTGGGACATTTTCGAGTATAACTCGAAACAGTTCTGGATCTTTCGGGTTATGTGTTGACACGAACGGAATTAGGTTTTCTTTAGACTTTTCTCTTACGGTTCTTAGAGAATTTTTATCTAACGTCATTGCCCTGTTTATTCCGTATTCAATAGTTTGTAATGGATAATTCTGTTTTATCAAAAACGAATTAAGTTCTTTCATACGTGTATGCATAACTTGCTCTTCAGAGACGATTGACCTTAGTCGGCGTGCTAGGTTGTATGGTATGTTTATTTTAGTATGCCTGGGATGACACGAGTTAAATAACAGATACTGCTTGCTGTCTGTTTCCTTATAAAATATATCGGTTTCTATTTTCCCACCTTAATTTTTACCAATACATCTAAAAAGCACTGCTCTACATTGCTACATTCTAAGGTAAATTTCAAATCTTTGTGCAGGCTATTTAGTATGGAGTGCAAACGTTCCAAATCTTTGGCAGATTTTGACCATGGTGTGAAACAGTCGTCTAAGAATCGTTTCCAATTGCTAGCGAAGTATATTCCGAATTCCGGCCCAAATGATTTTTCTATTTCTTTGTAAAGATTTTGCTCGAGATAGCCAATTGTTAAAGTCGCATATACTGGTGCGAATTTGGTGCCCATCGCTGTACCTTTTGTTTGTTTATAGTGTTGATCATTGAACGAGAATGTGTTATTTTCAAGAATTAACTTAATTCCTTCTAATACAAATTCTTTGGAAAATCTACCTTTTAATGCTTCTGGGTGTTTTTCTAACCAGAACTGGATTGCCTTGATTCCTAGATCGTGTGGAATGTTAGAATAAAGTGCTTCAATGTCAAATGAAGCTAACACAGTACTGGCTGGGACATTATTTGGTAGACTGTTTAAAAAATCGGTCGTATCTCGTAAATTACTTTTTACATAATTTGTGAATGGCCTTAAGATAATATCCAAGAGGTTACTTAGTCTGTGTGTAAGGCATGATGGACCGGCAACAATTGGGCGTAATTTTAAATCCCTAACACTTTTAACCTCGACATAAGAAGTGTTTGATTGTTTGCATTGTTTATTTATTTCCTGGCTCTTATGAATCTTTGGCAAGCCATAAAATTGACTTCCTTTTATCTCAAAATTCTCTAAATAATCATATTCCTTTTTGGTTAGTTTGCTTTCGTATTTCTTTAAGAACTTATTGTATTTAGTTTTTGTTTCATTATGTGGATCGATGGCTAACCTCTCATAGTATTCTGTATCATTTAGAGTATTTTCAATCATTTCCCTATAATGGTCCTTATCCAAAATCACTGTAGCGCCCCCTTTGTCAGCCTCTTTTATGATAATCGAGTTGTCATTTTGTAACGAATTTAATTGCATTTGCTTCTGATTTATTAATATTTGGCTTTGGCTTAAAATTTGGCTTTGATTTTGGGGATGTTTGTTATTAACTTCTTTTTTGAAAATCGTTCTAGGTTTTCTAGTATCGGAGACTAAATCAACGGATTCGTAATGGCGTAGGTGAGGCCTATCCTATAATACGTCATTTCACAGTAAAAATACAATGTACAATATATTTGTTGCAAGTAACATTACTTAAGAAACAGGAAAATCAATTACTGTCTACCAGTCATGAATATGTTTAACCGATTTGACGGTCGCTTGCCTAGCGCGACCCCTGTGTTAGATGCAAGTTTTTATTTATTTATTTCAAGATACGACTCACTGGACACTAGTAGATGCCATCTCATCCCGAAGCAGTGCGTTAAAATATATTTAAACTTAGTTATACAAATAAGCTTTCTCATAATAAAACCGGTTCGACAAGTACGCGTCTATATAGCTTTTACATATTCTAGATATCTTTTGCAAGCTTAAGTAAGGAAACTGTAGCAGAGGACCATTGTAATAATATTTATTATAGTACTCTATTAAATACGGTCCTCATTTTAGAGAAGAAACAACTATTGAACTTTGTCATGATAACAGATGATAAAAATCACTACAATATTCCATATGCTACTTAAACTATCTGGAAAGATAATTTTAATATTCACCCGAGTCTTTTACTGAGAATGAAAAAGATTTTGATATCTGATCGAAACGTCGTTGCTTATTCTAAATAAGATGAGATACAATGGCAGTCTTAAATGTCAATGGTAACAAATCATGTCCTCCTAAAAACGTATATCCACAATGATGCAGTTGCTATGACCTGCAAAGAATATTATAGAACGCCGAGAATATTTAAATAAAATGACAGTGTTAAACGAAACACCAAAAGTAGAGGATCAATTACAAGAATAAAATGTCAGTTTATTGACATGACTTGAGAGATAATAATATACCAGTAAACTTGTAAGTACACTCGAGACCAACCAGCACTGCGAAATTATTTAACTCTTGGGCTGGGATGTATAAAGAATCCCACAAGGCTCTATTCGTCAACCACTTTTACTTCAATATTTTTATTGTGTTAGTTTCACGCATTGTGTGCACACATTTTACATAGTTAAGTTTTTCTATCATTCTACACCGCTGTCTTAAACGCGCGTAATTTATGCTGGGACTCTCCTGTGTCCATCCTGATCTGATTAATCTTTTTGCGTACGGCATGTTGATAATATAAATTGCCTTGAATGTGAACCAACCATTCTATCAAACGGAATATCAATAGCAATACTTATCGTTACGATGTTGATACCTTCAGTCTGGGGAATACTTTAGACCCACTTTGCCATACTCCAAAAAATTCAACACAGACCAAGCTCTGTAGCAAGAGACGACGGACTTTTCCCTAAAATTAGAAATAAGGAATAGTTTAGTCTATTGACATCCACATTGATTCAGCGTCCACACATTTCATAGGTACGCTCTTATCTGAAACACGCGTGAATTCTATGCTACACTGATCATTTACAGGAAAGTAGAAGTAAAACAAAGATCAGGAATCAATACAATTATCTTACTCCTCCCATCAAAGACACCAAAGGGAAAGAAACACAAACATTAAGCGGCCAGACCATAATGGAAACCTTAACAAAGGAAGGTCATACGGACAGTTACTTTCCCACAAAATGGCCATGTGGCCATCCAAAATAAAAAGACACAAGTGATGCAAACAGTAAATAACAAATAACACCATAAATAAACCGCCACAGAAGAACCGCCTTGGAACGGTCAGTGGAAAGATTTCCACTGGGGGGCTTAAATCGATTTTACGTGGCCACAATCCTCGCCCTTACTTCCGTCGCCATTAAGACAACTAATTAGTTCAGTCCGCATGAAGGCCTCCTAACTCATCAGTGCAACATCTCCGTGAACACAAAAAAAAAAAATCAAAGAACCACAGAGGTGAGACAACGGTGAGGACTCGACAGCAAGAAACCACTGAAATGCTGGAGCAAAAGAAAACCAACAGTTAGACTCCGATGGGCCCAACCAGAGACAGAGCATCAGGCACCAACCAGCATTACCTTGAATTAGATCTCTCTATTTCTCAATAAGCCTTTACGTTGGAGCCGTCATAGAATCTGAGGCCTGACCCACCGGCATGCAATTAAAGAGGGAAGCAAAGTTGCCAACCGTGATTGGGTTAACTACCATGCATGGAGTCTGTCGTATAACATCCATGTTGTACCCAATCTTTTTATATCGAAGAATGATTTTACGAAATTGGGTGCTCAAGTCATTGCGGTTATATATTTTTTCTGAATTTATATACTATGTCACCATAAAATTCGGGTTCCGATAGACCTTGTTGCAGAAGAGATTTAAGTCCAATATTGAATTTTGAAATTAAATCAGAATTGCGTCTATAAAATTTTGAAAAGGCTTTGCGTAGTTTATGGTACCGATAACCCTGATTAAGGAGTTCACCCTTACTATCTTACTATCCTGGGCTTCTATATGAACATACGAGTATGTGAAATCACATTTTTGTCATGACTGATAGTTACAGACTATGCTGACAAAAATAATGCTAGATGAAACATTCTATTATTCAAACTAAAATACGATTTATTATCTGTGTAGAATGGTATAAACAGTTTAGCTTATGTTACATCAGGTTGGCAGAGACCCAGCTAATGTTACATCAGGTTGGCAGAGGCTCTTTGCCATGGCTCTAAAAATGTCATGTTCTGCCCAGATCGATCCCCGATGCTACTGTACCTCCATAAATTCCATTATCCGATATACGTGTGAAACTATGATAATGTGACTCAAACATCTGATAATACATGAATTAAATCTTGTTTCATGTTATTTCTCAAATCTTTGCCGTGATGGAAATATTGCGAATCGCTTAATTGATAAGATGTCAGGCAAGATCCCAGAACTTTTATCATAGCAGGAAGAAATGCTCATACAGAAAATGAGAGAATGATACCGTAAGCCTCAGTCAGACGCTGCTACTGAGCACGTGATACAGCTCGGACGTGATGCGATTAAACCAAAGCGTAGAAAGACATAAAATGTCTGATCCAGGCTAAAAACGACATCCCTGCTTTCTCACGAAACATCGGATGATTTTCGGGTCTACACCATTTAAAACTATCAAATGTCATATAGAGAAGCCACAACCATACAGCGAGAAATGCTGAGATAATTACAGCCTTCTGAGCAACCTAATAATTTGCACACATTTAACCATATAATAATCTTACCTTCTGCCTTTCTCAATCATGTATTCTTCTTAGTCTTAAAAATAAAATCTGTTTTAACCATGAAAAAACATTTTCAAAGTGAAAAAAAAAAACAAAAAAAAACAGAAGTCTTGTTCGGAAACAAGGAAACTGAATCCAGCTGACAATTCATTATATTATACCTTTTAGAAAAGTATGTACTTGCCAAGGAAGGGCGTCAAAATACCGCCACATAATAGATATTTAATATTATCTACCTAGAAACAATGAGATACAATGTGTTCTATAAATGAACAGCTTATGAAAGGGTTATCTTTCGAAAGCAAAGAATACGCCACAGAACTGAAAAGAAACCGGTCGACACGCACTAACCGAACCTGACCATCTGTTGAAGTAGATGAATGAGTTTTTCGTTCCACCAAAAGCTATGGTCATACGACGACGAGACCTCGGTATAAAAACTTATCCGAAAATCTGAGGAAACCCGGGATCGAACCCACGACCCTTGGTTTATGAGGCGAGAAGTATAACCACTACACCACGGAGGCTTCTAATACTTTAAAAGTACACGTACAAACCAATTAAGTATCCAACAATATTATCATATTCATATCCCGAATATTCTAACAATAAGATTCATTTTGAGAAAAATTGCTTTAGGCCTACGCCAGAAAATTACATTTTTTTACAGTAAAAATACCTCGCCTTATTCATCACCTGGTTCGGGTCCGATAGCAGGACTCCAGGAAAATGTCTTCGCTGCCACGTGTCCAAAGATAGGAAAACCAAAGCTGTCATAGCATCAATACGCGTCGTAAACCCTGACTCGAATGACAATACAATTTCAATCAGCTTATAACAAATATTCTCACGTGAACCTCATTACTTTCGTGCGTTTGTAAATCTGTAAATGCCATATATAACCCACCGAGAAACCTTACACGTAATAAAACATTACAAACGAATATAAATTCAATTGGTTTCATTGGGCGACAGGGCTTGAGATGTCATTTCATATCAGTGTCGGGTAAAAGTCCCACAAAATTGAGAGCAACGTCTCTAAAATGACCTATATAGTGTTGACGGGGACGTTAAGCATCAAATCAAACAAACAAACACGTTTTGACCACTTTGAGATGCCCCGTCATTACAATGATAACAATGGTTTAGCCTAAAAAGGTACCATTTAGAAGGCGACTGCCCAGTGAACAATCATGCCGCGTTTGATGTAAAACAGACCACTCATTATGAAAAAATTGCGATATTAAGTTGCTGTCCTAAGCAACACTTTTAAAATCTGCAAATTTCACACAGTCCCAATGCGGAAATGGGTTAATGAATGAGATCGAAACTACTCAAACCCATGTCTAGTGTTTTCATCATTTGATTGTAAAATATGATGTTTAACTAATGCATTTTAGAGTAAAATTATTTTTTTCAAGATTCCAGTTAACCCTTTCCCACTCAGATACGTCTTTTTACGTGTCTGAACCGTTTCACCCCACTTTTTGAGTCCCAGAACCACCTTAAATCTGTATCCCCCACCCTGGATAGTTTATGTTAGGATAAGTTGTCTTAAAAATGACTTGTTTCTTTTCGCGCGGCTTCCCAGCAAAAATATACCTATGCGGAGTTTGAAGTGGGCTGCAGACCCCTGAGCGCCGAAACAAATGGGGGTATGGCCCAGCCGGCCGCTTAAATGAAATCTGAGGGTGTGAGAAACTGACGCTGGCAAAACATGAGTATACATAACATATATTTGTCATGTGTTATCATTGGAATTGCCTCAAAGAGGTGATTGTAAGGAGTACACACAACATTACATTTTCAAGATAAATAAAAAAAACTCTTCCCAAATTCTTATTAATCGCACACTGCGCTTAGTTTTTGGCGCTATAGCCTCAGAGTATTGAAGAGTGATTTTGGCAGTACTTTTTGCTTTAATGCATACGACCTGATAACCACCAAGAGACACCGTGAAAAAATAGCGCAATATTCGAAACGGTTTCAAAAGTTCTTCGTAAAATGAAACTACCGATGTAAATAAATATTATAACTTGAATGTTTTATAAATTTATCCATAAAGTTTACCGTGACAGGGATTCACTGAGGAATTCTGTGTGTAAAAAAAACGTGAATGAAAACAATGTAGACTAATACGCCATTCAGTGTCTTTTTACAGATCAGTTCAATTAGCCCATTTTACAGCTCATTTTGTACCGGAAACTGGCAAACAGCGCAGGCCCAGATCAGATACCGCAGATCGCGGAGTCTCATTAGGGCATACACTGCATCTTTGCGAAAGGTTCAGCATTTTCCAGATAAATTTTAAAGAAGGCACAACCAGACATCCCTACATATTGAAATGGACTCGTTTTGTTTAGTATAAAGTCATTGGGACCGTTTTCTGGAGAGAGTGACCGCCAGTGTACTCAAACTTCACATTCTCTTAACAAATAGCCTCTTCGGAAGCAGTTGATCAGAAACACATCAGGCGCATATTATCGCGTGCTAATCTTAATCTTTTTTAACTTTCTTCAGAGATTCGTCACTATGGCTGAAACATGGGTCCATCATTTTACTCCAGAGGCCAAACAACAATCGAGAAGGCAAAGACTGTACCATCAGCTTGGAAGCTTCTGGCCTCGGTTTTCAGGGATGCAGATGATATTCTGCTAATAGATTATCTTCAAAAAAAATCAATGCCACATATTATTCTTCACTTCTAACGCAGTTACGGGAAAATATTAAACAGTGGAATGCTCACTAAAGGTGTGTTGTTCCACTAGGACAGTGCTCCTGTTCACAATCTGTCTTATGAATTCTACAGAGTGGAGTTTGAAGCAAAAACTTCGTGAAAAATTTAGATCAAGGTGAGGCTATATTCGGTTATACAAAAAATGCTCTATCTTACGCCAGACGCCAACACACTACATCATTTCACTCTTTGACTCCACCGCAGAGAAAACACAGAAGCACTGTAACTATATTTTTATGCATTGGAGTCTTGGAGCCGAATCTTAGAAAAGATATCGGAATGGAGTGTACAATCAAATTTTGGTGAAAAAAAGTTAGGCTACGCCTATTGCATAGGATCGGTTTGTACATGTACTGCGACGGCTCCAAAATTTGACCCCAGCCTCCACTTAATCTCTCCATTGGATGACTCTACTCCATGACTCCAGAAGCATTGTCCTAATGGAACAACACACCTTAAGTGAGCTTTCCGCGGCGCTTAAGGTTAATATTTTCCCGTAACTGCGTCAGAAGTGAAGCATTGCTGTGTCATTGATTGTTTGTCCCTTTTAGAGATATCTATCAGAAGAATACCATCTGCATCCCTGAAAACCGAGACCATATCCTTCCCAGCTGATGGAACAGTTTTTGCCTTCTTCGTCGGGGTGAGCCAGGCTGTTTCCATTGTTTCGATTGTTGTTTGGCCTCTGGAGTAAAATTATGGACCCATGTTTCACCCATAGTGACGAATCTCTGAAGAAAGTTCAAAATGATTAAGATTAGCACGCGACAAAGTGCGCCTGGTGTGCTTCTGATCAACTACTTCCGAAAAGGCTATTTCTAAAGAGAATGTGAAGTTTGAGTACACTGGCAGCCTGAATTTGGCTGTCACTCTATCCAGAAAACGAATCTTTATACTTAATCATAACCCCAAAACCACAAAAAGAATAATATTGCATGAATTTTATTCAAAAAGCATTTTCCATTATAATCTCCATTAGTCAATTTGACCACCTCATGTTCAAATTGACCTCCGATGCAAAAATGGCCTGAACATTGTAGGGAAAACGTGTAGATTTTAAAAAAATGTTCTATAAAGGGTTATCCTTTGGAAGCAAGGAATACAACACGGAAGTGAAAAATATGGAGTGTACATGTTTTGTGGGCCAGACTAGCTAGTTTCGGCCAATTAGGCCTCATCAGTGACCCTCAGATATTTTCAAAATTCCACAATGGAAACAATGATCCCAAAGGACAAGAAAATATAATCTACACTAAAAAGTACGTCTTAGGAGCAGATATGATATCGCCGTATCTGACTGCAACAATAATTGCTCACTGGAAGCTTGTCATTGGACAATCAGAGAAAATTCACAAATGTTTGTGACTTCCTACTTTCGATTTCACCACTGAGCGTGCAGGATAAAAATGATTGCGACAAAACGACTGAAAACCTTTCAATAACACTTGGTATGAACATGCAGGTGCAAAAAACTGATAGAATAACATTCTCCGATTTTTAAGATATGCTTTAGATCAAGAATAATCTTACCGGCGATCTTCCTGCAACCCACGAATACCAATAATAGGAAACGTTCAAACTGACCTCCGGATATAAGTCAAATTGTTTTTAGATTTGTTTTAAATACATACATGTATCGATTTGCGGTTAACTATACCTTCAGTTTAGTCAGATGATAGTTTAAACTACGTGAAATAGTCGGTTTTGTTTGTTTGTTTGATTTGAGGTTTAACGTCCCCGTCAACACTGTAAAGTTCAATTTGGAGACGTTGCTTCCAATTTTGTGGGACTTTTACCCGACATTGGGATGAAACGACATCTCAAGCCCTGCCGTCCAATGAAACCAATAGGGTTTATAAGCATGGGCGGTCCGACTTGCACCGCTTTGCCTGGGCAGGCTTAAATCCTCTAAGCGGTTTACGGTACTCGTGTGCGGTCGGTTTTAGCTCTGCGTGGAAGCATCATGCAGCCCATATATTTCTTCAAGCCCCGATGGGTGGGGCCATGAAATAGTCGGCTATTTTGTTTGAAGGTTGTATTTAGGTACTTTCGGAAACGTTGCTTTCGATTTTGTGGGACCCAAGGTTGAGATGAAATGGCCGTCCAAAGAAGCCGCCAGGATTTAAGGAGTGGTTCGACTCGCATCACTGGGCAGGCTTATTCATTCCAAGCGGTTTACAAGTAGTCAAGTTTTGTCGGTTTCAACTCTGCGCGGAAACACCATGCAGCCCAATCAAATTTCTTCAAACCCCGTTGGACTGGGGCGAGCGTCTGTGCTAATAAACTTCTGGAAATGTATGTGTTTTGGCACTCTTTAGCACAACCACAACGACGGCTCCCGCCCATCGGGGCTTGAAGAAATATATGGGCTGCAAGATGCTTCCAGACAGAGGTGAAAATGACCGCACATGAGTACTTGTAAACCGCTTAGAGGATCTAGGCCTGCCCAGGCAAAGCGGTGCGAGTCGGGCCGTTCCATGGTTATAAACGCTATTGATTTCATTGGGCGACAGGGCTTGAGAGGTCATTTCATCTCAGTGTCGGGTATAAGTCCCACAAAATTAGAAGCAACGTCTCCAAAATGACCTTTGAATCAAACAAACAAACAATACAACCACAACGAGCCGGTTCTAATGATTACCTTCATTTTCTGTTCACCCCCCCCCCCCCCACACACACACACAATTATATGACGAGTTGTCTTCATCCACGACTGGCACCACTTTGTCTGGGAGGCTTAGACCTTCCACGGTACTCTTGTGCGCAGTCGGTTTGGAAGCACCATGCAGCACAATCTATTTCTCCAAGACCCAGTGGACGGGGGCGTTAATGACAAGAGATAAGCATAGGTTCCTTAACCTAAACTGCTCATTATCTTCGTCAGCCTCCAAAATTAAGCGAAAAGCATGCAGCAGCCATAGCCGTCACATGTCAAAAGTTTAAGACGAAAATTTCAACGTACGATACCCGTATACATTCATCTCAGAAATCTGACAAAAAGTGCGAACATCGCTATTCTCGAGCAATTGATGAAAAAGGTTTTTTTGTCGTATGAACATCTTGCAGTCTTTCTATGACGAAAATGCGTCGTAAATGCTTTAATGAAACTGGTTCCAGGTTGAAAATATCATCAAAAGTCAAGAAGTATGCATAAGTTGCTAAGGGGGTTTAACTCCACAATGACAAATCAGACCACAAACACAGTGTGCCGTGGCGGAAGTATGTGCCTGTATTAAATGGTCAGAGTATTGAAGAAGATAGCTACACACACACACACACACACACACACACACACACACACACACACACACACACACACACACACATTATAGGACAGGAAGGTTAAGGTTAGAAACGGTCGACAGTACATGACAGGATGTATCGTAGCGGAGGTGTGTATGATGTGGTCACAGTATTGAAGAAGAGACCTTTACACACAAACTTTATAGGATGTGGTGTGCATGATGTGGTCACAGTACTGAAGGAGCGATACACACAAACTGGTGAAGGTCAGTAACGGTCGTCAGTCCATGACATGGTGTATCGTGGTGGAGATGTGCATGATGTGGCCACCGTATTGAAATATGGGAGTTATACACACAAACTTTATAGGAAAAGAAGGTGAAGGTCAGTAACGTTCGTCAGAACATGACAGGTTGTATCGAGGCGGAGGTGTGCATGATGTGGCCACAGTATTGAAGAAGGGCTTTATACACACAAACATTATAGGAAAAGAAGGCGAAGGTTAGTAACGGTCGACAGTACATGACAGGGTTTATCGAGGCGGAGTTGTGCATGATGTGGCCACAGTATTGAAGAAGAGAGCTATACACACAAACTTTTAGGAAAAGAAGGTGAAGGTTAGTAACGGTGGTAAGTATATGACAAGGTGTATCGAGACGGAGATGTGCATGATGTGGTCGCAGTATTAGGGAAGAGAGCTGTACGCACAAACTTTATGGGAAACGAAGGTGAAAGTCAGTAACGGTCGTCAGTACAAGACAGGTGTTTTCGGGACGAAGGTGTCCATGACGTTGTCACAATTGAAGAAGAGAGCTATACACGCAAACATTATAGGAAAAGAAGGTGAAGTTTGGTAACGGTCATCAGTACATGACAGGATGTATCGAGGCGGTGATGTCAATTTTGTGTTCACAGTTTTGAAGAAGAGAGCTATACACACAAATTTTATTGGTAAAGAAGATGAAGGCCAATAGCGGTCGTCAGTACATGACAGGGTGTATGGAGGCGGAGGTGTGCATGATGTGGTTGAAGAAGAGAGCTATACACTCAAACTTTATAGGTAATGAACGTGAAGGTCACAAACGGTCGTCAGTACATGACAGGGTGTTACGAGGCAGAGGTGTGTATGATGCGGTTGAAGAAGAGGGCTATACACTCAAACTTTATTGGTATAGAAGATGAAGGCCAATAGAGGTGGCCAGTACATGACAGGGTGTATGGAGGCGGAGGTGTGCATGATGTGGTTGAAGAAGAGAGCTATACACTCAAACTTTATGGGTAAAAATGTGGAGGTCAAAACCGGTCGTCAGTACATGACAGGGTGTGTCGAGGCAGAAGTGTGTATGATGCGGTTGAAGAAGAGGGCTATACACTCAAACTTTATAGGTAAAGAATGTGAAGGTCAAAAACGGTTGTCAGTACATGACAGGGTGTATCGAGGCAGAGGTGTGTATGATACGGTTGAAGAAGAGGGCTATACACTCAAACTTTATAGGTAAAGAATGTGAAGGTCAAAAACGGTCGTCAATACATGACAGAGTGTATCGAGGCGGAGGTGTGCACGATGTGGTTGAAGAAGAGAGCTATGCACAGAAACTTTATAGTAAGGTGAAGGTCAATAACGGTCGTCAGTACATGAGATGTGTATCGAGGCGGAGGTGTATAAGACGAGCTATACACACAAACTTTTAGGTAAAGAAGGTGAAGGTCAATAACGGTCGTTGGTACATGAAAGGGTGTATCGAGGCGGAGATGTGCTTGATCTTGGCACAGTATTGAGGAAGATGAGCTATACACACAAACTTGATAGGAAAAGAAGGTGAAGGTCAGTAACGGTCGTCAGTACGTGACAGGGTGTATCGAGGCGGAGGTGTGCATGATGTGGTAACAGTATTGAAGAAGAGAGTTATACACACAATCTTTATAGGAAAAGCAGGTAAAGGTTTGTAACGGTCGTCAATAATTGACAGGGTGTATCGAGGCGGAGGTGTGCATGATGTGGTCACAGTACTGAAGAAGAGAGTTATACACACAATCTCTATAGGAAAAGAAGGTGAAGTTTGTAACGGTCGTCAGTACATGACAGGGTGTATCGAGGCGGTTGTGTGCATGATTTGGTCACAGTATTGAAGAAGAGAGATATAAACACAAACTGGTGAATGTCAGTAACAGTCGTCAGTACCTGACAGGGTGGATCGAGGCGGAGGAGTGCATGATGTGGTCACAGTACTGAAGAAGAGAGTTATACACACACTCTTTATAGGAAAAGAAGGTGCAGTTTGTAAAGGTCGTCAGTACATGACAGGGTGTATCAAGGCGGAGGTGTGCATGATGTGGTCACAGTATTGGAGAAGAGAGCGATACACACAAACTGGTGAAGGTCAGTAACGCACGTCATTACATGACAGGGTGTATCGTAGCGGAGGTGTGCATGACGTTGTTGCAGTATTGCAGAAGAAATTTATACACACAAACTTTATAGGAAAAGAAGGTGAAGGTTAGTAACGGTCGTCAGTACATGACTGGTTGTATCGAGGCGGAGGTATGCATGACGTGGTCACAGTATTGAAGAAGAGAGTTATACACCCAATCTTTATAGGAAAAGAAGGTGAAGGTTAGTAACGGTCGTGAGTACATCACAGGGTGTATCGAGGCGGAGGTGTGCATGATTGTGGTCGCAGTATCGAAGAAGAGAGTTAGACACACAATCGTTATAGGAAAATAAGTTGAAGGTTAGTAACGGTCGTCAGTACATGACAGGGTGTATCGAGACTGAGGTGTGCATGATGAGGTCGCAGTATTGAAAAGAGAGTTATACATGAAATGTGTATCGAGGCGGAGGTGTATAAGACGAGCTATACACACAAACTTTTAGGTAAAGAAGGTGAAGGTCAATAACGGTCGTTGGTACATGAAAGGGTGGATCGAGGCGGAGATGTGCTTGATCTTGGCACAGTATTGAAGAAGATGAGCTATACACACAATCTTTGTAGGAAAAGAAGGTGAAGGTTAATAACGGTCGTCAGTACATGACAGGGCCTATCGACACGGAGGTGTGCATGACGTGGTCACAATTGAAGAAGAGATCTATTCACACATACATTATAGGAAAAGAAGGTAATGGTTAGTTACGATCGTCAGTACATGACAAGGTGTATCGAGACGGAGGTGTGCATGATGTGATCGCAGTATTAGGGAAGAGAGCTGTACACACAAACTTTATGGGAAAAGAAGGTGAAAGTCAGCAACGGTCGTCACTACAAGGCAGGGTGTATCGAGATGGAGGTGTGCATTACGTGGTCACAATTGAAGAAGAGAGCTATACACGCAAACATTATAGGAAAAGAAGTGTTACGGGGTGGAATAGGAAATCTCTCAGGTGCTTATGCACATCTAAATTATTTTAGTAGGTATATGGTAGGGCGGTGCGAGTGAAATATTTTAGGTGAAATATGGTAGGCAAAATGTGCTGCTCCATGCACAAGTCATGCACATATCATACGATGTATGCATGAGTGGTTTGTGGAGATCTGTTTTTACAATACAGGGGGCCGCTATAAGGCTGAGTTCTATAAAATTTGCCTAAAAATCGCCAACCGCCAAATTGTGCCATATATGATTTTCATTCCCGTCACGTGTTGTGTGGGTGTTCGTTTTGACAGGAGTCATGGCATTGATTTATAGGGTCGTTTCATCATTTTTTTCCTATGGGAAATATACTATTTGAACGCAAATCCATTATCTACTCGATTTGTGCTCTCTGGCTTTAACTGTGGACGGTATCTCCACCTCGCTACGATTTTAGCAAGCTAATATGAGTATGCATGATTTTCCGGTAGTATTCATAGATATAAAAACCCTGAGAAAACGATCACTCTTTAGCAGCAGGTCAAGTTGTAACGTGTACCCACAACATTGTGACGGGACAGTGAGAGTATATTGAAAGGCACAACAATGTGTGGTGACCTGCTGCTCCCTGCAATATAGCAGCAGGTACTGGTACGACGCTGTCGGTTAGGGTCCAGCAAGGGCGGACGATCCTACATAAACAGGTCGTAGCAATGTGAGACGAATGTGAGACCATTCAAATGAAAGAGGTCAAATAAATAACCTGCAGGCGATTCAGGCGAATCAAACTAGTGCGCGATCGCTAATAATACATATCAACCTGTGGTAGACAACAATGTCGACCAACTAGTTTACCCTAGTGCGCGAGAGGGGGATTCACGCGAGTGGGGGATTCATCCTAAGATATAAACTGGCCAGTCGCGTCTTGTGTTGTTTCTTTTTATTTTGTTGTTGTTTTTGTTGTTTGCTTCTGTAGGTATTCACGTCACCCGTTCCGAGCACAGAACATTGTTTTGCCTTCGGGGCGGACGTCATGAGTTGGCTACAGAAGCAACTAAATGTGATGTTTTGTGTTAGTAAGTGTTGTATATAGATACTGTAAATAATTCATGTCATTCATTTGATATCTTTCTTGTGCCTTACCCCACAGCTGCCCGTACTCCTGTCAGAGATCACGCTCGGTTGTCTTGTCAGCATGGGGGTTTGCGAGACGCCATAAACCCACATGTAACATGTGGTGTCAGAAGTGGGATTTGATCTCTGGCTGGTGTTCCCGGCTGTGGAACAGCACATTGATGCTCTGACTCATCAAGTTAAAAAAAAATAAAAAAATGCATTGACAGCCACATTTGGAAATTAACTTGAATCTTCCTTCCTGCGTTGATGAAGTGCGAAACCCATGTATTCAACTAAATGGATACTGACAAGTTTATAATTTCTGAGCAGGAAGGCAAGGCATACCCCACTTTTTCTTGGTAACGAAAAATTTTAGTAGACCCCAATTAAATGTGTTACCTGACATTCTAATAAGTTAAACTGGAGTTACTTATTGATCTTACCCACACATGGTTCTGACGTAGTGACGTTAACAATTTACTGACGTTGACATAAAGATAGCGTTAATATTTACGCTGTGGCTTGAGGTTAGGTATGACGTAATAGAAACATTAATGGTGACTTGTTATGATTGGAGTTTTGTAATGTGATGAAACTTCAGATTGTAGCATTTTCTGTAAACGTCGTCAGTTTATGACGTCATATTAGACTATCAGTGCGCAACGTCATACTTTGCTGAAAGCATTTGACATTTCAAATCGCGTGTGCTTTAATAACTAACGTTTTAGTTAGATTAACGCATATAACACATATCTTAACGTTTTAGTTTTAGTAACGTGAGATTTATGTTATCAATAATGGAGCGTTTAATGCAAATGGGAAAGGAGTTAGGTTATGAGGGGAAGTAGTTTTGTTGAGGAGCAGCAAGATATTGAGCGGGTAGAAATGCAAGAGCAAAGGGATTTAGAAAGGTAAAGGTCTGAAGAGAAGGAAAAGGAAAGGGTACATGAACTAGCTAAGTTAGAAGAAAAGGAGAAAGAAAGGGCACATGAACTAGCTATGTTGAATGTTAATAAGGAGCTTGAAATAGCACGCATTCAAAGTGAAAGGGAGGCAAAAGAGATTAGTGAGGCCCATTTAGAACAAATAAAACATGGGTTTGAGCTACAGCACCAAGAATTAAGGAACCAATTAGAAATGCAGAGAACGAAGCTCGAGCTAGAATTTGAAAAGCAAAAAGCTGAGAAGGTGGCTCATGCCCGGGATCCTAAGTAAGCTTATTTTGAAGAGGGTAAAGATAAAATGGATAGTTATTTATCTAGGTTTGAGAAATATGCTACGGCTAATAAATGGGATAAGAGTGTTTGGGCCGCGTATTTAAGTGCATTGCTCAAAGGGGGCGCACTTGATGTATATGACCGGTTGTCAAATGAGGGTGCGGCGGATTATGATAAGTTAAAGGATGCTCTATCAAAGAATTTTGACATGACAGAGCGCGGATTTAGGAAGCAGTTTCGTTATAGTAGGCCCGAGAAATCAGAAACGTTCATACAGTTCAGTAGTAGATTAAAAAGTTCTTTAGAAAAATGGCTTAATATGGCAAAGATAGAAAAATCTTTTCCGGCTGTCTGTGATTTCATGGCAAGGGATCAGTTCCCGGAGTCATGTAATAGAGAACTGTATGTACATCTGAAGCCAAAACAGTTTGGTAATTTAGATGAAATTGCTAGGGAGGCAGGTTTGTTTGCAGAAGCGCACGGGCGTATAAAGTTGCATTAATAAGGGGCAACGCGATAATAGAGGCGCAGCGCTGGGTAAACAGGACAAAGTTGACTCTAACAAACCGAGTGGTAGATCGGAAATTAAGTGTAGCATATGCGGTAAGGGGCATTTAACAATTAAATGTTTTAAGAACCCCGACAGGAAATAATTATATAGCGCAGAAGTAGGAGCAACTGGAGTTGGGGATAGCGGTGTTAAGGAAAATTTTAACACGCGCGTAGAGACTCAAGGTTCTCAAGCTAAGAATGAGAATACGCAGAATGTAGGTCGTGGTTATACACGTGGTCGTGGTAATTTTAGAGGGTCTTTTCGCGGACGCGGTAAAAATAATGGCACACCACGTGGCGCAGCACACCAAGTTAGTTTTTGTCAAACGGAAGTAACTAGGAAAGGTGATGAGATTGGAAGTATTTTTGAAGATAAGGTTGGTGATCCTTTGATTTCGGATAGGGAGGAGTGTAGTAAGGAAACTAGGGAAGGTGTCTGTTACTTCTTAAAGGCAAGGTTACCGACGGCACAAGGATTGGTTAATAATGAAAAGGTGGTTGTATTAAGAGATACTGGGTGTACAGGCTGTGTCGTTCGGAGAAGTTTGGTTTCGGATAGTCAGTTAATAGGGAAGGAATCAAATGTTACGTTGATTGATGAATCCACACAAAGGTATCCTTTGGCAATGATTGACATTGATTGTCCTTTTTTCACTGGGAAAACTGAAGCTTTGTGTATGGATGATACGTTGTACGATTTGGTTATCGGTAACATTGATGGATCAAAACTTCCTGATATGTCTCATTTCTCAGCTGCGGCTGTAACTAGGTCTCAAACTAGGCAGGATAAGAAGCCTTACAGAAAACTTAAGGTTCCCGATCAGATCATTAACGATGACAAGGAGGCTTTCAAGCAAGCTCAGGTTGATGATCCAACTTTGGAAAACATCAGGAAAAGGGTTGTATCTGGGAACAAGACTGTGAGTCGTGGTTTAAACGGAGGTGAAACGAGGTTTATTGAGAAAAAAGGTTTGGCATATAGGGAGTTCACCAAGGGTAACAAAGTCTCTTTCCAACTTGTGGTCCCTCAAAGTTTCCGAGGAAAGGTGTTGAAACTGGCCCATGAAACGCTTATGTCTTGACATATGGGTATTATGAAGACATTGGATAGAGTTGTAACTGAGTTTAACTGGCCCGGTATTTGCGGTGATGTCGCTAGATTTTGTAAATCTTGTGATATTTGTCAGAGAACCATTCAGAAAGGTCGGGTCACTAAAGTACCTCTAGGAAAAATGCCATTGATTGATACGCCATTTAAGAGGGTGGCAGTGGACATAGTTGGTCCAATTGAGCCTCGATCTGTTAGGAAATCTCCGTATATTTTAACCATGATAGATTATGCGACAAGGTATCCAGAGGCGATAGCTTTAATTAGTATTGAGACGGAACGTGTCGCGGAAGCGCTTATTGAAATGTTTAGTAGAGTTGGCATTCCTGATGAAATGTTGGCTGATTGTGGATCACAGTTTACTGCAGAGGTAATGAAAGAAGTCAGCAGACTTATTTCTCTTCAACAGTTAACGTGTAGTCCGAGACACCCGATTTGCAACGGCTTGATTGAGCGTTTCCACGCTACGTTAAAGCAGATGTTACGTCGCATGTGTGCCGAACGTCCAAAATATTGGGATAAATATCTTCCAGCTTTATTATTTGCGGTTAGGGAAGTCCCACAAGAGTCTTTAGGATACTCCCCTTTTGAGTTTTTATATGGTCGTAACGTCAGAGGTCCAATGGCAATATTAAGAGAATTATGGGCTGACGAGGTACGCGATGAGCAAGTTCTTTCGACGTATAAGTACGTTATTGAGCTAAACGAACGGTTAGAGCAGACATGCAAATTAGCGCGTGATAATTTAAAGAAGGTTCAGATTAAGCAAAAAGCTTATTATGATAAAGGCGCGAGGTCGCGTAAATTTGACGTCGGCGATAAAGTGCTTTTGTTACTACCGACAGACAGTAATAAATTATTGCTTCAATGGAAAGGTCCTTATGAAGTAGTTGAGGTAGTAAACAGAATAAGATAGACGTCAATGGAAATGTTAACACATATCACGCTAACATACTGAAGCAATATGTGGAACGTCAAAATGTGACGTCACATTGCTTGCTTTCTGTAGAGTCCATTCCGTCAACTGAAAATGATGACGTTGACGAATTCTCATTGGAAGATTGCGCTTTTCCTACTGCAAAGCAACCAGAGACGTTTAAGGACGTCAATATTTCAGAAATGTTAACGCAGGATCAGCGTAAAGAGATAGAGACGTTGATAAAAGAATACCCGGACGTACTGTCCAGTGTACCAGGACGAACTGACCAAATAGAACACGACATAAAGTTGCTGACGTCGGAACCAGTGAGGTCCAAAGGTTATGCTATACCATATAAAGTACGGGATGTAATGGAAAAAGAAATTCAAGATATGTTAGATTTAGAAGTTATTGAGCCATCAATATCTCCATACTCATCCCCTGTAGTACTTGTCCCTAAAAAAGATGGTTCGGTGGGGTTCTGCATTGACTTCCGTAAACTTAATAAAGTGACGGAGTTCGATGCAGAACCAATGCCAAATATGGAGGAGGTTATAAATAGAATGTCGGGGCACAAATACTTTAGCAATTTGTCAAAAGGTTATTGGCAGGTAAAAATGACGTCCTTGGCAAAACCCTTAACTGCGTTCGAAACCCCCAAAGGCTTGTTTCAATTCAAAACTATGCCCTTCGGTTTGGTAAACTCAGGAGCAACATTTTGCAGGCTGATGAGAAAGATTATGTCCGAACTTTCTAACGTTGATAGCTTCGTCGATGATATGTGGATCTTTATCGAAACTTGGAAAGACCACTTGACGTCAATACGTGAAGTTTTGGATAGACTTAGGACAGCCAAGTTGACGGCAAAACCTTCCAAGTGTATGATTGGGTATAGCAGTATCGAATGTCTTGGTCACAGTGTAGCTGCTCAGTCATTTAGACCGCAAGAAGACAAGATACAAGCTATAAAGGATGCTCCTCGACCTTCCACAAAGAGACAAATAAAGTCATTTCTTGGGTTGGCTGGTTTCTACCGCCGTTTCATTCCAAATTTCTCATCAATAGCTTCCCCTTTGACAGATTTAACTAAGAAAAGTAGACCAAACAAGATCACAGAATGGCAGGACCATCATGAAAAGGCTTTCCAGCCGCTGAAGAATAGACTCATGTCTAGTCCTATTCTTCGTCTTCCTATCTTTCATGATGGGAATCCGTTCATATTCCGGACGGACGCTTCTGATGTTGGTATAGGAGCCGTTTTGCTCCAAGAATTTGAAGGGGAAGGGCGACTTCCCATTGCTTATGCCAGCAAGAAACTTTTGCCTCGTGAAAGAAACTATTCTGTGATAGAGAAGGAATGTTTGGCTATTATCTGGGGTGTTGAGAAATTTCGCAAGTATCTTAATGGAGTAGAATTCTTGCTTGAGACAGACCACAAGCCCTTGTCTTATATGCAAACAGCAAAAGTTCTCAATCCTCGAATTATGCGTTGGGCAATGAAACTACAGCCGTATAGATTTCGGATTATTGCAATTCGGGGCCAAGAAAATTTGGGGGCCGACTACCTTAGCAGGTAATTTTCGCACGGTTGTTGTGTAAATAGCTGTCTTGTTTAGATATGTTTCATCCTATTCCATCTCTGTACACAAAGAAAAAAACATTCTTGATTGTTTTTTCTCCAAAAGGGGAAACCTTTGTTACGGGGTGGAATAGGAAACCTCTCTGGTGCTTATGCACATCTAGGAAAAGAAGGTAATGGTTAGTTACGATCGTCAGTACATGACAAGGTGTATCGAGACGGAGGTGTGCATGATGTGATCGCAGTATAAGGGAAGAGAGCTGTACACACAAACTTTATGGGAAAAGAAGGTGAAAGTCAGCAACGGTCGTCACTACAAGGCAGGGTGTATCGAGATGGAGGTGTGCATTACGTGGTCACAATTGAAGAAGAGAGCTATACACGCAAACATTATAGGAAAAGAAGTGTTACGGGGTGGAATAGGAAATCTCTCAGGTGCTTATGCACATCTAAATTATTTTAGTAGGTATATGGTAGGGCGGTGCGAGTGAAATATTTTAGGTGAAATATGGTAGGCAAAATGTGCTGCTCCATGCACAAGTCATGCACATATCATACGATGTATGCATGAGTGGTTTGTGGAGATCCGTTTTTACAATAAAGGGGGGCGCTATAAGGCTGAGTTCTATAAAATTTACCTAAAAATCGCCAACCGCCAAATTGTACCATATATGATTTTCATTCCCGTCACGTGTTGTGTGGGTATTCGTTTTGACAGGAGTCATGGCATTGATTTATAGGGTCGTTTCATCATTTTTTTTCCTATGGGAAATATACTATTTGAACGCAAATCCATTATCTACTCGATTTTTAATATCTGGCTTTAATTGTGGACGGTATCTCCACATCGCCATGATTTTAGCAAGCTAATATGAGTATGCATGATTTTCCGGTAGTATTCATAGATATAAAAACCCTGAGAAAACGATCACTCGTTAGCAGCAGGTCAAGTTGTAACGTTTACCCACAACATTGTGACGGGACAGTGAGAGTATATTGAAAGGCACAACAATGTGTGGCGACCTGCTGCTCCCTTCAATATAGCAGCAGGTACTGGTACGACGCTGTCGGTTAGGGTCCAGCAAGGGCGGACGAACCTGCATAAACAGGTCGTAGCAATGTGAGACGAATGTTAGACCATTCAAATGAAAGAGGTCCAATAAATAACCTGCAGGCGATTCAGGCGAATCAAACTAGTGCGCGATCGCTAATAATACATATCGACCTGTGGTCGGAAACAATGTCGACAAACTTGTTTACACTAGTGCGCGAGAGGGGGATTCACGCGAGTGGGGGATTCACCCTAAGTTATAAACTGGCCTGTCGCGTCTTGTGTTGTTTCTTTTTATTTTTTTGTTGTTTTTGTTGTTTGCTTCTGTAGGTATTCACATCACCCGTTCCGAGCACAGAACATTGTTTTGCCTTCGGGGCGGACGTCGTGAGTTGGCTACAGAAGCAACTAAATGTGATGTTTTGTGTTAGTAAGTGTTGTATATAGATACTGTAAATAATTCATGTCATTCATTTGATATCTTTCTTGTGCCTTACCCCACAGCTGCCCGTACACCTGTCAGAGATCACGCACGGTTGTCTTGTCAGCATGGGGGTTTGCGGGACGTCATAAACCCACATGTAACAAGAAGGTAATGGTTAGTTACGGTCGTCAGTACATGACAAGGTGTATCGACACGCAGGTGTGCATGATTTGGTCGCAGTATTGAAGAAGAGAGTTATACACACGATCTTTGTAGGAAAAGAAGGTGAAGGTTAGTAACGGTCGTAAGTACATGCCAGGGTGTATCGAGGCGGAGGTGGGCATGGTGTGGCCACAGTATTAAAGAAGAGAGCTTTACACACAAACTTTATAGGGAAAGCATGTGAATGTTTGGAACGGTCGTCAGTATATGACAGGGTTTATCGAGACGGAGGTGTGCATGATGTGGTCGCAGTATTAGGGAAGAGAGCTGTACACACAAACTTTATGGGAAAAGAAGGTGAAAGTCAGTAACGGTCGTCAGTACAAGACAGGGTGTATCGAGACGGAGGTGTGCATGACGTGTTCACAATTGAAGAACAGTGCTATACACGCAAACATTATAGGAAAAGAAGGTGATGGTTAGTTACGGTCGTCAGTACATGGCAAGATGTATCGACACGGAAGTGTGCATGATGTGGTCGCAGTATTGAAGAAGAGGGTTATACACACAATCTTTATAGGAAAAGAAGGTGAAGGTTAGTATCGGTCGTCAGTATATGACAGGGTTTATCGAGGCTGAGGTGTTGATGATGTGGCCACAGTATTGAAGAAGAGAGCTATACACGCAAACTTTATAGGGAAAGCATGTGAATTTTAGGAACGGTCGGCAGTATATGACAGGGTGTATCGAGACGGAGGGGTGCATGATGTAGTCACAATTGAGGAAGAGAGCTTTACACGCAAACATTATAGAAAAAGAAGATGAAGGTTAGTTACAGTCGTCAGTACATGACAGGATGTATCGAGGTGGTGGTGTCAGTTTTGTGGTCACAGTATTGAAGAAGAGAGCTATACACACAAACTTTATGGGGAAAGCATGTGAATGTTAGGAACGGTCGTCAGTATATGACAGGGTGTATCGAGACGGAGGTGTGCATGATGTGGTCGCAGTATTAGGGAAGAGAGCTGTGCACACAAACTTTATGGGAAAAGAAGGTGAAAGTCAGTAACGGTCGTCAGTACAAGACAGGGTGTATCAAGACGGAGGTGTGCATGACGTGGTCACAATTGAAGAAGAGAGCTATACACGCAAACATTATAGGAAAAGAAGGCGATGGTTAGTTACAGTCGTCAGTACATGACAGGATGTATCGAGGCGTGGTGTCAATTTTGTGGTCACAGTACTGAAGAAGAGAGCTATACACACAAACTTTATTGGTAAAGAAGATGAAGGCCAATAGAGGTCGCCAGTACATGACACGGGTGTATCGAGGCGGAGGTGTGCATGGTGTGGTTGAAGAAGAGAGCTATACACTCAAACTTTATAGGTAAAGAATGTGAAGGTCACAAACGGTCGTCGGTACATGACAGGGTGTTACGAGGCAGAGGTGTGTATGATGCGGTTGAAGAAGAGGGTTATACACTCAAACTTTATAGGTATAGAATGTGAAGGTCAAAAACGGTCGTCAGTAAATGACAGGGTGTGGCGAGGCAGAGGTGTGTATGATGCGGTTGAAGAAGAGGGCTAAACACTCAAACTTTATAGGTAAATAATGTGATGGTCAAAAACGGCCTTCAGTTCATGACAGGGTGTGTCGAGGTAGTGGTGTGTATGATGTGGTTGAAGAGGAGGGCTATACACTCAAACCTTATAGGTAAAGAATGTGAAGGTCAAAAACGGTCGTAAGTACATGACAAGGTGTATCGAGACGGAGGTGTGTATGATGTGGTTGAAGAAGAGGGCTATACACTCAAACTTTATAGGTAAAGAATGTGAAGGTCAAAAACGGTTGTCAGTACATGACAGGGTGTGTCGAGGCAGAGGTGTGTATGATCTGGTTGAAGAAGAGGGCTATACACTCAAACTTTATAGGTAAAGAATGTGATGGTCAAAAATGGTCGTCAGTACATGACAGGATGTATCGTGGTGGAGGTGTGTATGATGCGGTTGAAGAAGAGAGCTATACACACAAACTTAATAGGAAAAGAAGGTGAAGTTTGTAACGGTCGTCAGTACATGACAGGGTGTATCGAGGCGGAGGTGTGCACGATGTGGTCACAGTATTGAAGAAGAGAGATATACACACTTTTCACAAAAAAGTAGTGAAGGTCAGTAATGGTTGTCAGTACCGGCCGTACTATGGCGGATGTGTCTTTGCTATATCATTTGTATAGAGCCCGGTCTAGAGGCCAAGGTGTTTGCGAAAAGAAATAAATGCACAGATTTGACACTTCCAAGCACGAAAAATATATGAAGGACAGAGAGTGTTTTTTTTTTTGTTTTTTTTTTTCAGAATAATTCTTACGCACATGCGTCAAACGTTGCAAACAGAGTCAGCGCCTGGATAATGTTAAACGCGTGGTGGCTGTGGTATGCTAACGGACTGTCAGCTGGCAGCTTGCTGGGGATGGGACAATGTATTTATTTATTCAGCAGCTCCATAATTTTTTTTTTTTTCCTTATTTTAGAATCAATTGTTCTACTTGTCTAAGCTGTTTCGCCTGCCAAATGTCTTTCTTTATTTAAATCATTGAACCGCCTTTGTGTGTATATAATTTAAACTTCCTTGTCTGTTTAACCCATTTAGTACCAGAAACCCCCAAAACGGGGTACCCGGACAAACAGTGCAGGCCCAGATATAAGGAGTCTTGATTGAACGCGGCGTCTGATCAGGGCCTCCACTGTTTGCTAAAACGTCAGTCCTTTTCCAAATAAATTTTGAAGAAAATACAACCTGAAACCCCTAAATATTGAAATGGATTCCTGCTATAGATAAGGAGGAAGATTCCATTTGGTACAAAAAGGGTTAACAGACAAAAATGCTATCACGTGACGCGATAATCATAAAACTATTCAAGAAAATCTGATGAATTACTGAACCGTTATTATCACCATTGGTGAACTTAACGTTGTTATTCGTAGGACTGTCTTCTACAGACACTGGTGTTGATAAGGAAAGTTTGTTTTTATCTTTGTTAGGGTAAGTGTTAAAGGATCATGTTAGTAAATGTTTCCCATTGATAATGTCGTGTGTGTTTGTGTGTGTGTGTGTGTGTGTGTGTGTGTGTGTGTGTGTGTGTGTGTGTGTGTGAATTCGGGTTTAACGTCGCTTTCAACAATTTTTCAGTCATATCACGACGGTGTCTGGTTGCGACAGGGAGCTCAATGCTCACTTTTATAGTGCTGCCTCACTGAAGTATCATGTCCCAGACACATTACATGATACCACACCCAGTCACATTATCCTGACACTGGGTTGACCAGTCCTTGCTCTACCCCGTAAATCTGAGTGCCAAGCGATGAGCAGCTAGTACCATTTTTAACGACTTTGGTATGTCGCGGCCCGGGATCGAACCCGTGACCTCCCGTTCCCCGGAGCGGACACTCTACCAACTGAGCTATCGGGGCCGGTATTTGATAATGTCGTATAATGTTTAGAGAAATCAAGGCTTTAAGTCCCCGTCAGCACTATTTGGGTCGTTTTGGAGACTTTGCTTTCAATTTTGTGGGACTTTTACCCGGCAATGAGATGAAATGACGTCTCAAGCCCTACAACCCAAACACTCCGGGACGGTTTATATTCAAGGACGCTCCGACTCGCACCACTTGCCTGGACAGGCTTAAACAAATGTGTAAAGGGGGGAAAGGAAAAATATTCCATCCATGCATATTGTTCGTAATGAAGTTTTGTTTATTGGACATGTGTACAGTCATGCACGACTTCTCTTTCGCATCTTGTCCTCCTCCTCCTCCTCATTATCATCATCTTTCTTTTTATTATTTTGTTAAAAAGGTAATCAACATTTCCATTTTGCTCCCTGTAGGTTTCCTCCTCTGAAAAGGGTCCGCACTTACACGATAGAATTCGGTCCTGAGAAGATTTTTCCCATTAAAATGTTGACCTGGTTAAGCAAGGGATATTAAATAGTTCTGAAGTTTTAGTCGTTAACCTTTTTGATATATGCAAATTGAAATGGCAGAGGAAATGGTTGGTCAATTGAATGATGCGTTCAATAAAAATGAGTTGGTGGAAGTTCCAACTGTTGGAACATCGGTCCCTTTTCAGGATAGTATTGTTGTGTCACCGAAGGAAGTGATCATGTTACCTAAAGGTAAAGGCGTGACTCCGTCTAAATCTTTAGAACCCGATGAGCTTCATCCTAGAGTCCTAAATGAACTGGCAAATAAGCTAGATCCAGTATTTTGCGCATCCGTTCCAGCGATTTCTTGATGAAACAATTTATCCATGAGGAGATTTTTTCGTGTCAGGGTTGACTGGTTTCAACCTAAGGATAAAAAAATAGGTCTGAAGTTTTAGTCAGTGATCTTTTGTTTACACTGAACAAGAATGATTATAGCTACTGTTTTATTTGTGTGTTTGTTTTGGAGTTTAACGGCCCAGTCAACACTATTTAGATCATTTTTGAGCCGGTCAGTTTACCTATCCACTTTTTTCCTTGGCAGGCTTATACTCAGCGGTTAACCAGTACAGTCTTTCGCTAGAAACTGACATCTGCCCTTCTTGAATCAACGGAAGGGAGAGAATGACCGTATAAAAGATTTCATGATCAATCTCCACAAAAAATGTTGCCGACCTGATAGGTATCGAACCAGCGTCCTCCTGATCACCAGTCAGACGCGCATCCGACTGAGCTACCGAGACCGGCTTAATATAGCTACTGTAGTGTCATCGAAGGAAGCGATCAAGTTATCAGTTCAAAGTTTAAAGGCCTAATGAAATTCATACTGAATGAACATCACGAAAACACGTCTTCATAATTCTGACCCACTTGACCCCCACTTTTATATAGTAAAACTGGGGTTTACAGGGGTAAAACCTTATTTTTTCTTATTTCTGTTCTGAAATATAGATTGTGGGTACTCGTTAGAACCGCCTCGATGAGGCGGTTCTAACGTGTACCCACAAATTATATTTTGAGCAAAAATAATAAAATATTCTTATTTTGTCATCTGAAAATGGTCGTTTTCTTTTCGGCGTTAAAATTTACAATGTACATATATTTGAATAGGCATGTTTTCATAATGAGCTAGCTCAAGTATTTGCACATATGTTTCAGCTATTTCTTGATATTAGGGGAAATCCTCTGCCATGACGAAAACACGCCTATACAAATACATTGTAAATTTAACGCAGAAAACAAAAATCAAAACAAAACAGAAAAAAAAAAAAAAAAAAAAAAACGAAAATTTTCACAAGAATAGTTGTGGTATTTGTCTTCTTTCTGCTCAAAATATAGATTGTGGGTACACGTTAGAAGGAGGCGTTTCTATCTATATTTTATAGCATAAATAAGAAAAATAATGCACACCCCTGTTAACCCCACTTTTACTAGTTAAAGTGGGGTTAAAGGGGGTCAGAATTATATAGACGTGTTTTCGTGATGGCAAATATTTCTCCACTCAATGAAAAGGGATATAGGGCACTTGCTACGGCGTAATTTTGCCCTGTGTCCCTGGTATGTTTTCTATGTAAATTGCGTGAACATATAATTTGCTAAAATATCATGCCGACATGGATGAACGTATACTTTTGTCAGACAGGCAATCCATTTTTGGGGAAAGGGCACAGTTGTGAAACTCAGTTGAGTTCATTTACATGAAAGACTGGGTAAAAATCTTGGACAAAGGAGGACGAATGGACACATTTATTCAATACTTCAAGAAGGCTTTTGGCACCCCCTCCTCATGAACTTCTATTGGCAAACACCCCCATGACGTAAATTATGGCATTAATGATAAGATATAGCAAAACAGCGAGTTAAACTTTGTAATGGGATCCAGTCACACAAGAACTACGCTCGGTCTACTTTTGTTCTACTTGTAAATTAATGATATTTCCACGAACGTTGACTCAGAAATAAAACTGTTCGCGGACGACTGTGTTCGCTGTCGGGAATTTAGAGCCTCACTGAATCTTCAGAATGATCAACAGTGAAATTACGCTATTAAGACCACCTAAAATTAAGACGAATTATGTTTTTAAAAGCATATTTAATAAGGTTTCCAGTATATTTTCTTTGTGTTTTCTACACCCGGTGTGCTCTAGTTGAAGACAGCCTTTGGGACTGTTCAAAAGTGGTCTTTAAGACCACTTTTGAACAGTCCCAAAGGTGGTCTGTATCTTGGAATTCTACTGTAGATGGATAAGGCTGCTTTGCAAGAAAATGGACTTGGAAGAGAACCAATAAAGTTTCAGCTTTTTCACACTTTAGAGGGAAAAGTCCTCGGAAAATTGGATTCCATTAAATACTTTGGCCTGACAATTACTTATATGACTTGAGATGGAATGCACATATTGGCAATATGTGTACTTATATTTTCTGTGACAAAATCTTTATCAGTGTCCTCAGGCTGTTAAAGTGGAAGCGTATAAATTACTTGTTCGCCCAATCTTGAAAAAAAAATGACACCTACAGGGATTGGTCCTTCAAGAAGAAATTGAATAGAGCCGCTATATTTATAACTGCCATTACTGCTTCGAAACTATGAGTATGACTGGAATGGAAGAGCAATTAAGACGGGAGGAGAAGAGACAGTTGGTTTATACAATTGTATATAAAGGTCTAAAGGGCGCCGCCAGCATTCCAGCAGGCGACCTTGTTTCCCCGGTTAGGCGCTGTAAAAGCCATATTTTATTTATAAGGGTAACAACTTTTATAACTAACTTTATGTTCGTCTTACCATCGATTGCTTCTCTCCAGAAAGGGAGTCTACTACTTAAGAACAGAGTAAAATCAAACCAAAGAAGATGAATTAAAATATATCTGACTTAATTATATTTACAAGGGAGACAACTTTCAAAACTAACTTTATGTTCGTCTTCCCATCGATTGCTTTTCTCTAGAAAGGGAGACAACTTTCATAACTAACTTTATGTTCGCCTTCCCATCGATTGCTTCTCTCCAGAAAGTAGAAACCAAAGATGACGAATTAAGATATATCTGACTTAATTTTATTTTTAAGGGAGACAACTTTCATTACTTACCGTTTCCCTTTCCGATCAATTGATTCCCTCCCAAAAGGGACTCGGCTATTTAAGAGGAGAGTAAAACAAAATAAAAAGAAGAACGAAGAATTTAACAGACCTGACACGGTTTTGTTTACAAGGGAAACAACTTTATCACTCTCTGATTGAGCCCCTCTGAAAAGGGGATCTGCACTTAAAGGAAAAAGAATGCTCGCTGGGAGCGAATTCTTTCCTTAAGTATAGATTTGTCTTCCCTTGAAGTTAAGACTATGACAAGGCTGAGGGAAGTGCCACAACTTAACGGTGGTCACGTGCCCACCACAAACGTAATCATGTATTACTGCCCTGTAAATTTATTCTGAAACGTGGTTCAAATCTACCCCATAAACTCTCTCTCTCTCTCTCTCTCTCTCTCTCTCTCTCTCTCTCTCTCTCTCTCTCTCTCTCTCTCTCTCTCTCTCTCTCTCTCTCTCTCTCTCTCTCTCTCTCTCTCTCTCTCATAATATGTATTCCTTTATTCGTTCTCATTTATTCGAAATTATGAAAGCAGAAATCGTTTGTTAACACGCAAGTTCAACAGTTTGGGACCATATTTTCTGTAGCTTTTAAGGACCACTTAAATTATGGCATTGCCTGAAAGACTAAAATGATAAGATATAGAAAACAGCGAGTTAACCCATATATGACAATGGAATCTTCCAACCTGTAAGTTTGGAGCGGTCCATTTCCATTTATAGGGGCATCAGGTTTGTTTTTGTTTGTGACAAATTTTACAAAAATGAAAGTTCTTTTAGCAAACAGTGAAGACCCAGATCAGACGCCGCGTTCAGCGGCGTCTGATCTGGGTCTTTACTGTTTTCCAATGTCCCAGAAAATGGCCGCTAGGCATATATGGGTTAAACTTTGTAGTGGGATCCAGCTTTTGTTTGAGGTCACACAAGAACTGCTCTCGGTCTACTGTTGTTCTCCATGCAGCTGTGGTAATGTAAAGATTACAGTAAGCCCTGTCTTAGTGGTCCCTCTGTTAAGCAAGCAAATATTGCAATACCATTGAAACTCACCTGTACTAGACAATACCCTGTATTAAGCGGATTCTGATTATCCATTCTGTACAGGCAAAACAAATATATGCCAAGCGTCCCACTTTTGGGACATTGGCAAACAGTGTAGACCCAGATCAGACGGCTCCTTCCGCGGCGTCTGATTAGGGTCGACATAGTTTGCAAGCGGTGTAGACCAGATCAGACAGCTCCTTCCGTGGCGTCTGACCAGGGTCAACATTGTTTGCTTAGAGTAGATAATGTTTCGTGAAACTTACCAGTTACAAAACAAATCCGACACCCCGCAAACCGAAAATGTACTATTCCAAACGTATATGATGGCACGTTCAATTGCTATATTTGGGTTAATGCAGGTTTTATTGCATCTATTCCCGTTGATCTCTTTAATATCTTCTGTAGCCGAGGCAACCATTGTAAAATCATCATAATCTGACCTTGCTCCCAGTTAATTAATGAATGAGTCGGTACCGTTGGGCAAATACCCATCATAAGCCACATATCTGTAGTGAAGGCAACCCTTGTAAAACATCATTACCTGACCTTGGCCTCAGTCAGTTAAGGAATGTGGAGACGGTACTGTTCGACAAAATATCCATCATGAGTCCTTATATCTGCAGTGAAGACAACCTGTAAAAACATCATTACCTGACATTGGCCTCAGTCAGTTAAGGAATGAGAATCGGTAATGTTCGACAAAATATCCACCACGAGTCTTTATATCTGTAGCGAAGACAATCCTTGTAAAAACATCATAACCTGACCTTGGCCTCAATCAGTTAAGGAGTGAGTGAGTGAGTGAGTGAGTTTTAGTTTTACGTCCCACCAACAGCTAAGGTCATACGGAGACGGGACCTCGGTTTAAAGACTCATCCGAAAGTCTGGAGAAGCCCGGGATCGATCCAGCGATCCCTGGTTTACAAGGCGAGTAGCGTAGCCACTGCACCACGGAGGCTTCCAATCAGTTAAGGAATGCGGAGACGGTACTGTTGGACAGATATCCATCATGAGTCCTTATATCTATAGCCTAGACAATCCTTGTAAAAACATCATTACCTTACCTTGGCCTCAGTCAGTTAAGGAATGCGGAGACGGTACTGTTCGACAAAATATCCATCATGAGTCCATATATCTGTGGCCTAGACAAATCCTTGTAAAAACATCATTACCTTACCTTGGCCTCAGTCAGTTAAGGAATGAGAATCGGTAATGTTGGACAAAATATCAATCATGAGTCCTTATATCTGTAGCGGACACAATCCTTGTAAAAACATCATAACCTGACCTTGGCCTCAGTCCGTTAAGGAATGCGGAGTCGGTACTGTTGGACAAATATCAATCATGAGTCCTTATATCTCTAGCCTAGACAATCCTTGTAAAAACATCATTTTTTGACCTTGGCCTCAGTCAGTTAAGGAATGAAGACTTGGTACTACTGGGCAAATATCCATCATGGGTCCTTGTATCTGTAGCGGAGGCGGCCCTTGTAAAAACATCCTTACCTGACCTTGGCCTCAGTCAATTAAGAAATGCGGAGGCGGTACTGTTGGACAAATATCCATCATGAGTCCTTATATCTGTAGCCGAGGCGACCCTTGTAAAAACATCATTACCTGACCTTGGCCTCAGTTAGTTAAGGAATGAGAATCGGTACTGTTCGACAAAATATCCATCATGAGTCCTTATATCTGTAGCCGAGGCGACCCTTGTAAAAACATCCTTACCTGACCTTGGCCTCAGTTAGTTAAGGTATGAGAATCGGTACTGTTCGACAAAATATCCATCATGAGTCCTTATATCTGTAGCGGAGGCGGCCCTTGTAAAAACATCCTTACCTGACCTTGGCCTCAGTTAGTTAAGGTATGAGAATCGGTACTGTTCGACAAAATATCCATCATGAGTCCTTATATCTGTAGCCTAGGCGACCCTTGTAAAAACACCATTACCTGACCTTGGCTTAAGCCAGTTTAGGAATGAGAAGTGGGTACTGTTGGACAAATATCCATCATGAGTCTTTATATTTGTAGCGGAGACGATCCTTGTAAAAACATCATTTCCTGGCCTTGGCCTCAGTCAGTTAAGGAATTAAGACTGGAAACTCCTGAACAAATATCCATCATGAGACCTTATATCTGTAGCCGAGGCGACCCTTGTAAAACATCATAACCTGACCCTGGCTTCAGTCAGTTAAGGAATGAGCTGATGGGCAATAGGTAAAGTGAGAGCCCCTGAAGGGGCGATATGGGGTAGTACCAGCCTCTTAGTAGGAACAATAGGGATAGTATGAGCCTGTAAGAGAGGAGAGGGTGAGTGCGACCCTCTAAGGGGCAATAGATATAGCACGATCCACTGAGGAGCAATTGGGGTGGTGCAAGCCGCCAAGGGGCAATTGGGTTAGTGCGAGCCTGTATAGGGCAATAGGGATAGTGCAAGCCTCTGAGGGGCAATAAGGGTTGTGTGAACTTCTGAGGAAAAAATAGGAGTAGTGCGGCCCTCTTAGAGGCAAAATGGGTAATGTAAGAATTTGAGGGGCAATAGAGGTACATGTAGTGCGAGTCTCTGAGGGGTAATTTGTGTATTGCGAGCTTCCGATGGGCAATAGGGGTTGAGTTCGCGCCTCTGAGGAGCAATAGGAGTAGTACGAGCCTCGAAGAAGTGCGAGCTCTGATGGGAATATGGATAGTGAGGGCCTCTGAGGGGCAATAGGGGTAGTACGAACCTAAGAAATGCAAAAGGGGTAGTACGAGCCTCTGAGGGACAATAGGGCTATTCCGAGTGTCTACGGGGCAAAATGGGTAATGCGAGTCTGTGGGGGACAATAGGGTATTGCGAACAATTTGGGTAATGCATTTTCTGAAGGGCAACAGGGGTAGTGCGAGATTCTTGGGGCAATATCGGTAGTGCGAGTTTCTGAAAGGCAATAGGGGTAGTACGAACCTCTGATGCGTAATTCGAGTCTCTGCGGGGCAAACTGGGTAGTGCAAGTCTGTGGGGACAATGGGGGTATTACAAGCCTCTGATGGGCAATAGGGGTAGTACAAACCATATGGGGTAGTACGAGCCTCTGTAGGACACTAGGGGTAATTCGAGTCTCTGCGGGGCAAAATGGGTAGTGCAAGTCTGTGGGGACAATGGGGCATTACAAGCCTCTGATGGGCAATAGGGGTAGTGCGTGTTTCTGAAGGTCAATATCGGTAGTGGGAGTTTCTGAAAGGCAATTGTGATAGTGCGAGCTTCTGATGAGCAACAGGGATATTGAGAGCCTCTTTGGGACAATAGGGGTAGTGCGAGCTGAGGGGCAATAGGGGTAGTGCGTGTTTCTGAAGGTCAATATCGGTAGTGCGAGTTTCTGAAAGGCAATTGGGATAGTGCGAGCTTCTGATGAGCAACAGGGATAGTGAGAGCCACTTTGGGACAATAGGGGTAGTACAAACCTAAGAAATACATAACGGGTAGTACGAGCCTCTGAAGGATAATAGGGGTAATTCGAGTCTCTGCGGGGCAAAATGGGTAGTGCGAGTCTGTGGGGATAATGGGATATTGCGTGCCTCTGATTGGCAATAGGGGTAGTGCAAGTTTAGGGGCAATAGGGGTAGTACGAGCCTCTGATGGGCAGTAGGGGTAGTGTGAGCTTCTGAGGGGCAATAGGGGTAGAGCGAGTTTCTGAGGGGCAATTTGGGTAGCGCAAGTCTTTGGGGACAATGGGGTATTGCGAGCCTCTGATGGGCAGTAGGGGTAGTGTGAATTTCTGATGGGCAATAGAGGTAGTGCGAGCTTCTGAGGGGCAATAGGGGTAGTGCGAGCCTCTGAGGGGAAATATGGCTAGTGCGAGTTTCTGATGGGGCAATTTGGGTAGCGCGAGTCTGTGGGGACAGTGGGGTATTGCGAGCCTCTGATGGGCAGTAGGGGTAGTGTGAATTTCTGAGGGGCAATAGGGGTAGTGCGAGCTTCTGAGTGGCAATAGGGGTAGTGCGAGCCTCTGAGGTGAAATAGGTTTTGTGCGAGTTTCTGCGGGAATTTTAGTAGCGCGAGTCTGTGAGGACAATGGGGTATTGCGAGCCTCTGATGGGCAGTAGGGGTAGTATGAGTTTCTGAGGGGCAATAGGGATAGTACGAGCTTCTGAGTGGCAATATGGGTAGTGCGAGCTTCTGAGGGGCAATAGGGTTAGTGCGAGCTTCTGGGCGGCAATAGGGGTAGTGCGAGCCTCTGAGGGGAAATAGGGCTATGTGAGAAATTCTGAATGTTAATTTAAGTGCCGGATCAGTAGGGAAACGGGCATATTAATTTTTTCCAAATAGAGGCATATAATGCGTATTCATTCGAATCGCCTCATTTAGGTGATTTCAATGAGTTGACAACAAGAAAATCCTTATGTTATCCAAAGTATATGAATACCTGGAGATATACGATGGCCCCCGCTCATCGGGGCTTGGAGAAATAGATTAGGCTGCATGATGCTTCCACGCAGAGCTTAAACCGACCCCACATGAGTACTGAGTAAACTCCTTAGAAGGTCTAAGCCTAGGCAAAGTGGTGCGAGTCGGTCTGTCCATGCATATAAACCCTACTGGTTTCATTGGGCGACGGGGATTGATGTGTCATTTCATCTCAATGTCGGTTAAAAGTCCCACAAATTGGAAGCAACGTCTCCAAAATGACCTAAGTGGTGGTGACGGGGACGTTAAACCTCAAATCAAACAAAACGTGGAGATATTGAACCTTTTGAAGAATACTCTAGGGACTCAAAAAAGTTCGAATTGGGCCCCGTCAAGCGATTTTAGTACTTATCGCCTATGCGAGCAGCGAAGGTTCAGGCGAGCCTGCGCATCCGCGCAGTCTCGCCAGAACCTTCGCTGCTCGCTCATACAAGCAGTGAATCAAGAGGAACCTTCAGACAGAAAGCCATATCCCTGGCCCCTCTGAATTGCTGGGCATGCGCAGTTGAAATTTGTGATGACGGAATGCTCGAAGACACAAATTCGCTTGGCGGGGCTCAATTAATCGTGGTAAACGAAACATTGGTGTTTGAGTCATTAAAGTTTAACTATATGATAAAACTTGTAAATAATCGTGCTGCTGAACTATAGGGTCGATGAACTTGACACATCATCTGTTTTATCTTATAGGAGGTTTTAGGAATTCCGTTTATGACGTCATTCTTGCGCATGCGCAAAGCACTGGCCGTCAATTGCAACGGCCATCGCTATTCAAATGTATTTGCAGAACTTAAAATGCTAACAATATTCAGACATTTCGAAAGGAAATATACCCGTTTACATTGAAATAATTCATCAGGAAGGAAAGAACGATATTTTGCTTTTATTACTGAAATTTATTTATCCTGGATCCGTTTTTAATTGACGAAAATCTCTTCGTGAATGACCCATGTCAATGGCTTTAGATGCCGTTATTCGCGAAAGCTTACTTACAAAATAAGTTTTTACGTAACTTTTCGTTTTATTCGCTACATGTATCCAAGTATAGCTATCACATACGGACATAACTTTGATCTCTCTCTCTCTCTCTCTCTCTCTCTCTCTCTCTCTCTCTCTCTCTCTCTCTCTCTCTCTCTCTCTCTCTCTCTCTCTCTATTGAGAAAACAGTTCAACGATCTGTCTAGAAGTGCAGGTAAGAAATGTCCAGCGATCTGTCTACATGTATATGTGCAATTTTGAAAAATTGAAGACTCCAGGTTTTTTTTTGTCTTCAAAACTTATTTCGAAAATGGCTAAACTTTTTGCAAATAGTGTAGGCCCTGATCAGACGCTGCGTTCTGCTGCATATGATCTGGGCCTGCACTGTTTGTCACTTACCTCTTTTTGGGTTTCCGGTACAAAATGGGTTAATGTAAGGGCTGGGAAGGTTGAAGAAATCTACCAGATTTTACTGTAAAATCTTGCACTTGCGAATGAGTGTTTCATTCTCATGCACTGAAAGGGTGTTCTATGTTTGTTTTGAATTTAATGTTCCAGTCCCACAGGGTCTTAATGGTTCAGCGCCGTATTATCGCTAACGCAACGTTCTGACGTTTCATCGACGTTGCAAAGGCAAATTCAATGCATCGCTTTGATGTTGGTTTGCTGTATAGACACGACGTTGTTGACACGTTACATGTCAGACATGAGTTATTTAACGACAAACTGTAATTTACACTTACCTTCGCTCGCTAATTGCTGGCACGCTAAGAGAGAGAGAGAGAGAGAGAGAGAGAGAGAGAGAGAGAGAGAGAGAGAGAGAGAGAGAGAGAGAGAGAGAGAGAGAGAGAGAGAGAGAGAGAGAGAGAGAGAGAGAGAGAGAGAGAGAGAGAGAGAGAGAGAGAGAGAGAGATAGAGAGAGAGAGAGAGTGAGGGACCCTGTTGGGTCGTGCGAACAATAAATACTTCTTTAAGAGCAGTTTTTGTTTGATTTGAGGTTTAACGTCCCCGTCAACACTGTAAAGGTCATTTTGGAGACGTTGCTTCCAATTTTGTGGGACTTTTACCCGACATTGAGATGAAATGACATCTCAAGCCCTGTCGCCCAATGAAACCAATATGGTTTATTAGCATGGACGGTCCTTTAAGAGCAGTTAACTAAGAAAATAACACTTGGGATTTGCCATCATGAAAACACGCCTTAGCGAATTTGACCCTCTACAACCCCACTTTTATATAAGTAAAACTGGTGTTTACAGGGGTATATTATTTTTTGTATTTCTGCTCAAAAAGGTAGATTGTGGGTACTCGATAGAACCGCCTCGTCGAGGCGGTTCTATCGAGTTCCTGCAATCTATGTTTTGAGCAAAAGTAAGAAAATTATGGCAATTTTTCATCTTAAAATTTCCATTTTTTGGCCGAAAAATTAATAAAGTATTTGTTTAGGCATTCTTTCGAAATGCGAAATTTCACACCTGGCGGCATATCAGTGTTTCTCTCATTATCTTACATTAGAATTCGTCAAAAGTTTGAAATAATTTCACTGTTTTACGCTGTAATTTACATTTTATCTGTACCACTGGCTTGAAGCAATACGACAGTTGACGGCCAGGGCTTTTCCCGTTCTATTTTTAGAACCGGAAGTACGTCACGAAAAAAGCTCCTATAAATAAAGAGTCTCTGTATAATTAAACATGTAAATAATCGTGCTGCTGAACTATAGGGTCGATGAACTTGAGACATCATGTGCTTTATCTTATAAATAAAGAGTCTCTGTATAATAAAACCTGTAAATATTCATGCCGCTATAGTTTATCAATGACCTTTGAGAGTTCAACGTTCAAGCGTGATAAGACTATTCCATGTTTTAGGGGAAGCAGGTTTCGGATTTCATTTTTCACAGGATTTTAAAATTATAAATAAGTTTTGATAATGCCATTATGTAGAAGTCGTGGCCAAGTGGTTAATATGATGCAGTACGATCCTCAGTAAAACTATATCACCCAATATAAAATCCCAACTGAAGGCGATTTACCTAAAACGCGGACTAGTCCAAAATTAAAAGTGCAGTCAAGTCTCACTGCGTTTTGAAAGACTATAAATTATAGGATCGATGAACTGACATAATGTGTTTTATCTTATAAATAAAGTGTCTCTGTATAATAAATCCTGTAAATAATCATGCCGCTAAATTATAGGATCGATGAACTTGAGACATCATGTGTTTTATCTAAAAAATAAAGAGTCTCTGTAATAAAACCTGTAAATAACCAGTGCTTCAGCTGAAGTGCACAACCCGCCAGATGCTTTTAGCTTTATGAGTGTTACCATATATGGGTATGGCGGCCATTTTGGTCATGTGACCTGGACCTAAAACGGTTCCCCCAATAAATGCGCGTAAGGAACAAAAATATGTCTTATACTTTAGTACTGTATTCTGAATCGTTTGCAGGATAAAATGCATTCTCACTTTTCCAGTACAAAAGCATATGTGTCAAAGTTTGACCTAGGCACAAAGAAGGTCAAGGTCAACCCAGGGTCACCATTTTAGCAATTTATGATGGGCCTACGTCCTAGATGCTATTTATCAAGTTTCGTGGAAATCTGCCCGGGTGGTTCTGAAGAAGACTATTTTTGAAGGGTTTTTACCATATATGGCTTGGCGGCCATTTTGATCATGTGACCTGGACCCCAAGAGAAAATTTTGGTTTCCCTATCCCATAGAGGCTCCATATGAAATTTGACTTCAAACGGCCCAACGGTTTCCGAGGAGAAGCGGTTCGAAAATTTTCACATTTTCGTCTCGGCGAGGCTATACTAAATGGAATGTAATATTTCGCAAGTTCATTTGTAAGATCTCATTGATATCTATCAGTATGCCAAAATTGATTAAATATTCCAAGCGGTTAAGTCACTATCACCAATTTTCACAAACGGGTTACGAACGGACGGACAGACAGACAGACCATATATGACTTGGCGGCCGTTTTGGTCATGTGACCTGGACCCCATGAGCAAATTTTGGTTTCCCCCGTCCCATAGAGGCTTCATATGAAATTTGATTTCAATCGGCCCAACGGTTTCCGAGGAGAAGCAGTTCGAAAATTTTCACATTTTTCGTCTCGGCGAGGCTTTACTAAATGGAATGTAATATTTCGCAAATTCATTGGTTAGATCTGTTTGATATCTATCAGTATGCCAAAAATTGTTTAAATATTCCAAGCGGTTAAGTCACTATCACAAATTTTCACAAACGGGTTACGGACGGACCCAAAGAAGGTCAAGGTCAACCCAGGGTCACCATTTTAGCAATTTATGATGGGCCTACGTCCTAGATGCTATTTATCAAGTTTCGTGGAAATCTGCCCGGGTGGTTCTGGAGAAGACTATTTATGAAGGGTTTTTACCATATATGGCTTGGCGGCCATTTTGGTCATGTGACCTGGACCCCATGAGCAAATTTTGGTTTCCCTATCCCATAGAGGCTCCATATGAAATTTGACATAAATCGGACCAACGGTTTCCGAGGAGAAGCAGTTCAAAAATTTTCACATTTTTTGCCTCGGCGAGGCTATACTAAATGGAATGTAATATTTCGCAAGCTCACTGGTTAGATCTCATTGATATCTATCAGTATGCCAAAAATTGTTTAAATATTCCAAGCGGTTAAGTCACTATCACCAATTTTCACAAACGGGTTACGGACGGACAGACAGACAGACCATATATGGCTTGGCGGCCATTTTGGTCATGTGACCTGGACCCCATGAGCAAATTTTGGTTTCCCCCATCCCATAGAGGCTCTATATGAAATTTGACTTCAATCGGCCCAACGGTTTCCGAGGAGAAGCAGTTCAAAATTTTTCACATTTTTTGCCTCGGGGCGGCTATACTAAATGGAATGTAATATTTCGTAAGTTCATTTGTAAGATCTCATTGATAGCTATCAGTATGCCAAGCACTGTTTAAATAATCCAAGAGGTTAAGTCACTATCAACATTTTCACAAACGGGTTACGGACGGACAGACAGACAGACCATATATGGCTTGGCGGCCATTTTGGTCATGTGACCTGGACCCCATGAGCAAATTTTGGTTTCCCCCGGCCCATAGAGGCTTCATATGAAATTTGATTTCAATCGGCCCAACGGTTTCCGAGGAGAAGCAGTTCGAAAATGTTCACATTTTTCGCCTCGGCGAGGCTATACTAAATGGAATGTAATATTTCGCAAGTTCATTGGTAAGATCTCAGTGATATCTATCAGTTTGCCAAAAATTGTTTAAATATTCCAAGCGGTTAAGTCACTATCACCAATTTTCACAAACGGGTTATGGACGGACCCAAAGAAGGTCAAGGTCAACCCAGGGTCAACATTTTAGCAATTTATGATGGGCCTACGTCCCAGATGCTATTTATCAAGTTTCGTGGAAATCTGCCCAGTGGTTCTGGAGAAGACTATTTATGAAGGGTTTTTACCATATATGGCTTGGCGGCCATTTTGGTCATGTGACCTGGACCCCATGAGCAAATTTTGATTTCCCTATCCCATAGAGGCTCCGTATGAAATTTGACTTAAATCAGCCCAACGGTTTCCGGGGAGAAGCAGTTAAAAAAATTTCACATTTATTGCCTCGGCGAGGCTTTACTAAATGGAATGTAATATTTCGCAAATTCATTGGTTAGATCTGTTTGATATCTATCAGTATGCCAAAAATTGTTTAAATATTCCAAGCGGTTAAGTCACTATCACAAATTTTCACAAACGGGTTACGGACGGACCCAAAGAAGGTCAAGGTCAACCCAGGGTCACCATTTTAGCAATTTATGATGGGCCTACGTCCTAGATGCTATTTATCAAGTTTCGTGGAAATCTGCCCGGGTGGTTCTGGAGAAGACTATTTATGAAGGGTTTTTACCATATATGGCTTGGCGGCCATTTTGGTCATGTGACCTGGACCCCATGAGCAAATTTTGGTTTCCCTATCCCATAGAGGCTCCATATGAAATTTGACATAAATCGGACCAACGGTTTCCGAGGAGAAACAGTTCAAAAATTTTCACATTTTTTGCCTCGGCGAGGCTATAATAAATGGAATGTAATATTTCGCAAGATCATTGGTTAGATCCCATTGATATCTATCAGTATGCCAAAAATTGTTTAAATATTCCAAGCGGTTAAGTCACTATCACCAATTTTCACAAACGGGTTACAGACGGACGGACACACTGACAGACTGACAGAATGACACGGTGATTTTAGGGCACTTCAGTCGGTTGCTTTTTCTGCGGGTCGTGCAATCATGCCGCTAAATTAAAGGATCGATGAACTTGAGACATCATGTGTTTTATCTTATAAATAAAGAGTCTGTTTATTATAAACCTTGTAAATAACCGGTGTCTGATCAGGGCCCACACGGTTTGCAAACAGTTGAGCCATTTTCCAAAAAAATAAATTTTGAAGAAAACACAACCTGACACCCAATGTAGACCCAGATCAGAGGCCAAAAGAATTAAGTTTTCAAGATTGCTTATACCTGATCAGAGTTTACACTCTTTGCTTTAAACACAATAATTTTAGGGTTAAAGAAAGCAGTCCAAGCACCCCCCCACCGTTCAGGACCATTTTCCAAGCTTATTACCAGAGACAATCGACCCACAGGTAGGGCTGGCTAATCGGAGCTGAAAAGATAATCGATTATCAGTACTAACATTGCGATCGATAATCGATTAGTAATCGCTATGGTTTTTGTCATAATTTTACCTGTCTGGCTTTCTTCTGAGCATGACTCTTACCATATGTTGCACTTATATATGTATATTTGAACAGACAGGCCTGAGCAAACAGTGTAGACCCAGATGAGACGCCGCAGAGCGCGGCGTCTCATCAGGGTCTGCACTGTTTGCCACTCATCCAGCTATTTTAGGCATAACTTTGGGTAGTCAATTGTACCTATCAAGTAATCGATTAAAAGCAAAACAGAAATGATAATCATTTTTGTTGAATTTATCGATCGATTAATCGATTATACGATTAATCGTGTCACCCTTACCCACAGGTGACTTCATCTCTTTTATTTACCGCACACACATTCTATGGCAGAATAAAAGGTCGCAGTCCAAGTGTCCCCCGACGTTGTGGTGAATATGTCTATATCATATATGTCGTAAACCATGTTTTGGGATTTTAAATCCCTTTCAACAGACTTTTTTTAAACAGACCAAGTTTTTAATTTCCCTTAAGTTTTAAGGAACAATTTACGGAAAAAGATGATCTCCAAAACTGTAAATGATGACAAGACCTACTAGCTGTTGAAAAATTGCCAAAGGGGCATAACTTTGGTAAAAATCTAGTAGCTTTTCAGTGTAAATGAATGTAGTTCTTTTTGGCCACCCTTCAGATAACGGTAAACTTTCGTACCCGAACAACTAGACAGCTCTGGAGGTCGAGTGTCTCTGGGTTAACGCTGGAAAAAATGGTCCTGGACGGGGTATTAGACCGTTTCGTTTAACCCTGAAATTCCTGCTCTAAAAGCAACTCTCTGACGTCACAGCGATAAGAATAGCGAGGCAATTGTCTATAAATAATTGTACAAATGTTTGTACCAATCAGTTATAGTCACGTGGATAGCAACAGAGAAAAGGCTACTGTGCTTAATAACTTTTGCTCGATTGAAAAATAAGATGTAGCTTCCTAAATGACTTCTTCATTACAGTCGAACTTCGATGGCTCGAACCCCTTCGGGACCATAGAAATTTGTTCGAAACAGCGGTAGTTCGAGCCACTGTTGCATACTTCCAGAAAACATAACGGGGGTATTTATGGACTTCTTTTCGGTGTTCTGTAACATAAATGTATGCTGTGTGTACTCATTAGAATCGCGATTCTAATGAGTACACACAGCATACATTTGCAAGATAAAAGTCGAAAATCTCCTTAATTATCCCACACTTCTTCTTATGCAGAGGAATTCCCTAGGGACTCAAAAACGGGTTCGACTCAGCCATGGTAAACGAGCCATCGGTGTTCGAGCCATCGAAGTTCGACTGTAATTAAGTTCTGTGACATAGCAGGACAACCCATCCGGGTGATCAACTTTTTTCCTACGCATATGCGTAATGTGTAGTGTCAAAGCCTGCTGTGTTTGCAGCAGGCTAGGAAGGGGTCGCGTGTTTTCATTTCTAATATTATTTCCACTGTTGTACCATTTTCTCTTGTTTTCAGGATCTCTCTCATCTTTGCAATTTAGCTACGAGAAATGATGCTTCCACGCAGAGCTGAAACCATCCGCACGCGAGTACTGGTAAACCGCTCAGGAGGTCTAAGCCCCGCCCTTCGGAACTTAAAGAAACAGATGGGCTGCATGATGCTTCCATGCAGAGCCGAAACCGTCCCGCACACGAGTATTGGTAAACCACTTAGAGGATCTAAGCCTGCCCAGGTCAATGAAACCAACATAGTTTTTAAGCGGTGCGAGTCGGACCGTCCATGCTTACAAACTCTAATGGTTTCATTGACCGACAGGGCTTGAGATGTCATTTCATCTCAATGTCCGGTTAAAGTCCCACAAAGTTGGAAGCAACATCTCCAAAATGGCCTATACAGTGTTGACGGGGACGTTAAACCTCAAGTCAAACAAAACAAAACCGTCTAGGCAAAGTGACAACAAAACAAAGCCGTCTAGGCAAAGTGACGCGAGTCAGACGACTGGCGAACTGCATGCGTTACAAATAGTTGCATTCATTGCAGGTTTCGCATTTCTTTCAAAACCCACAGCATTCAAGATACCACCCATTATAACATGTTAAATACATGTTATAATTTCCTTGTTCCCATTGCTGTACCATTCTCTCTCTCTCTCTCTCTCTCTCTCTCTCTCTCTCTCTCTCTCTCTCTCTCTCTCTCTCTCTCTCTCTCTCTCTCTCTCTCTCTCTCTCTCTCTCTCCACCCATCTTTGCAGGGCCCTACGAGAAAAAGATTTGACTGCATGATGTTTCCACGCGGAGCTGAAACCCACCGCACGTGAGTACTGTAAACCGCTTAGGATGTCTAAGCCTGCCCAGGCAAAGTGGTGCGAGTGAGACTGCCCATGCATATAAACCGTAATTATTTCATTGGGCGCCAGGGCTTGATGTCGAGCAAAAGTCCCACCAAATGGAAGTAACGTCTCCAAGTTGACCAAAATTGTGGTGACGGGGACGTTTATCCTCAAACCAAACAAACACTCATCTTTGCTATCCTTTATGTCAATTTTCTTTCTTTTTCTCTGAGACGACTCTCATCTCAAAATAACAGCATAAACGGGTGACGTAAACAGGCCTCGGTTGCCTAGTGGATAAGAGTATGTAGGTCTCTCGCCGCTGTGGGTTCGAGACTCGCCATTATGATAACTCACCCGTGCGACATAGTGTATTTTTTTTCATATCTCCAAAATGGCTACTTTTCTGATGAAAATCCGTGATATTTTTCATATAAATGCTCAAAACATAGGTTGTGGGTGCTCGTTAGAACCGCGATTCTAACAAGCACCTACAACATATGTCTTGGAGCAGGACTAAGAAAAATATTGTATACCCCCATAAACCCCAGTTTTCTCTATATGAAGTGGGGTTTAGGGGGGTCTTCATTTCACGGACGTGTTCGAGACTCGCTCGGGTTTCAAGTGAGACGCCAAGATCTGCACCTGATGATCAACGTGAATTTTCTCCGGGAACTCCGGCCCGAAATATGAACTAGAAACGTGGATATTCCACGAAAACCAGGTTTTCAAACAGTTGCATGAAATCAGAAAATACATTTTAAGTGCAGACCATTGGACACATTGACCTGTTCTATAATTCTACCAAGTATCATTAAAATATTTCAAACGGTTGCGGAGTTATGCTCCGGAAACGAAAATGAAGTAAAATATGGATCAAGTAACAGTATTCAAAAATGAAGATTAGCAGAGTTATCATTCTTACATGCGACACTTCGCACTGGCTGGTTCTATAATTCTACCAAGTATCATTGAACTATTTCAAACGGTTCTTGGGTTATGCTTCGGAAACGAAAATGAATTAGAGATATGGACCAGGGGACATAATGCGAAAAGGAAGACAAGCCGAGTTGTCATTCTTGCATTTGGCACTCCGCACTGACCTGTTCTATAAACCTACCAAGTATCATTAAAATATTTCAAACGGTTGCGGAGTTATGCTACGGAAATGAAATGTTGGCAAACGCCCGCCCGCCGACGTACTTCATATTAATAACCAGAGTTTTCCATTGGAAAACCTGGTTAAAATAATCTTCAAAGGGCCGTAAAATCAGATACATAAAAAAAAATGGGTGGCCTACATTGCAACGTCTATGTTTGTTTATCAGATAAAATACATGTATCGCGTGCAATTGTCCAAAGTTTGTGTAGATAAACTTTATCAAAAGGATGTCCTCGGATTATTATCATTTCGTTTATTTTTGGTGAACTTTCTGTTCGTACGACAGTCTTCTAAAACGCTGTTGTTGAAAAAAACAAGAGGGCCATGATGGCCCTGGATCGCTCACCTGATCCATAGACTAACAAGGGGGCCCCGGGGAGGGCCATTATTGACCCCAGGGCTATAATGTGCATAAGTTGAGGGAGGTCTAAATAGGCCACAAGGCGGGGGCATTTTTGGTCTCAGGGCTACAATTTGAACAATCTTGGTAGAGGTACACTAGCTGAAGCTTCATACCAAATATCAAAGACCTAGGCCTTGTGGTTTCAGAGGAGAAGATTTTTCAAGATTTTCCCTATACAAGTCTATGTAAAACCAAAGGGCCCCGGGCGGGGGCATTATTGGCCCTAGGGCTATAATTTGAACAATCTTGGTAGAGGTCCACAAGATGAAGCTTCATACTAAATATCAAAGACCTGGGCCTTGCAGTTTCAGAGAAGAAGATTTTTAAAGATTTTCCCTATATAAGCTTATGTAAAACCAAAGGGCCCCGGTGCGGGGGCATCTTTGGCCCCAGCACTATAATTTGAACAATCTTGGTAGGGGTCCACTAGATGAAGCTTCATACCAAATATCAAAGACCTGGGCCTTGCGGTTTCAGAGAAGAAGATTTTTAAAGATTTTCCCTATATAAGCCCATGTGAAACCAAAGGGCCCCGGGGCGGAGGCATTTTTGGCCCAGCACTATAATTTGAACAATCTTGGTAGGGGTCCACTAGATAAACCTTCATGCCCGATAAAAACCCATGTAAAACCAAAGGGCCCCGGGGCGGGGGCATTTTTGGCCCCAACACTATAATTTGAACAATCTTGGTAGGGGTCCACTAGATGAAGCTTCATACCAAATATCAAAGACCTGGGCCTTGCGGTTTCAGAGAAGAAGATTTTTTAAGTTTTTGGTGAAAAAATCTATTTTTGGCTCCTGTGACCTAGATGTGCAACGGACCCGAACCATTTGAACAACTCTGAAAAGGGTCCACCTAAGGATCATTCCTGTGAAGTTTGGTCAAAATCCGATCAGTGGTTTGAGAGGAGATGTGGTTTGAAGAAATTGTTTACGCACGGATGACAGACAAAAAGTGATCCTAATATTAATCACAAGAGGGCCATGATGGCCCTGGATCGCTCACCTGATCCATAGAGTAACAAGTGGGACCCGGGGAGGGCCATTATTAACCCCAGGGCTATAATGTACATAATGTTCAGAGACGTCTAAAAAGGTGAAGCTTCATACCAAATATCAACAAAGGCTAAAATTTGAACAATCTTGGCAAAGGTCCACTAGATATGCTACATACCAAATATCAAAGACCTGGGCCTTGCGGTTCGGGGAAGAAGATTTTTATTAAAGATATTCCCTACATAAGCCTATATAAAACCAAATGGCTCCAGGGCGGGGGCATTTTTGGCCTCAGGGCTATAATTTAAACCATCTTGATAGCGGTCCACTAGAGGAAGCTTCACAACAAATATCAAAGACCATGGCCTTGCTGTTTCAGAAGAAGATTTTTAAGGAATATCTCTATATAAGTCTATGTAAAACCAAAGGGCCCCAGGTCGGGGGCAGTTTTGGCCCTAGCACTATAATTTGAACAATCTTGGTAGGGGTCCACTAGATGAAGCTTCATACCAAATAGCAAAGACCTGGCCCTTGGGGTTTCCAAGAAGAAGATTTTTAAAGCTTTTCCCCATATAAGCCCATGTAAAACCATAGGGCCCCGGGGCGGTGGCATTTTTAGCCCAAGCACTATAATTTGAACAATCTTGGTAGGAGTCCACTAGATGAAGCTTCATACCAAATAGCAAAGACCTGGGCCTTGGGGTTTCAGAGAAGAAGATTTTTAAAGATTTTCCATATATAAGCCCATTTAAAACCAAAGGGCCCCGGAGTGTGTGTGTGTGTGGGGGGGGGGGGGGGGTGGGGAAGAAGGACCATGGCCGTGTGGGATGAAGCTTCATACCAAATATCAAAGACATGGGCCTTATTGTTTCAGAGAAGAAATTTTTTAAAGATTTTCCCTATATAAACCCATGTAAAACCAAAGGGCCCCGGAGCGGGGGCATATTTGACCCCAGCACTATAATTTGAACAATCTTGGTAGGGGTCCCCTAGATGAAGCTTCATACCAAATATCAAAGACCTGGGCCTTACGGTTTCAGAGAAGAAGATTTTTAAAGCTCTTCCCTATATAAGCCCATGTAAAACCAAAGGGCCCTGGAGCGGGGGCATTTTTGGCCCCAGCACTATAATTTGAACAATCTTGGTAGGGGTCCACTAGATGAAGCTTCATACCAAATATCAAAGACCTGGGCCTTGAGGTTTCAGAGAAGATGATTTTTAAAGATTTTCCCTATAAAAGCCCATGTAAAACCAAAGGGCCCCGGAGCTGGGGCATTTTTGGCTCCAGCACTATAATTTGAACAATCTTGGTAGGGGTCCACTAGCTGAAGCTTCATACCAAATATCAAAGACCTGGGCCTTACGGTTTCAGAGAAGAAGATTTTTAAAGCTCTTCCCTATATAAGCCCATGTAAAACCAAAGGGCCCCGGAGGGGGGCATTTTTGGCTCCAGCACTATAATTTGAACAATCTTGGTAGGGGTACACTAGCTGAAGCTTCATACCAAATATCAAAGACCTGGGCCTTACGGTTTCAGAGAAGAAGATTTTTAAAGATTTTCTCTATATAAGCCCATGTAAAACCAAAGGGCCCCGGAGCGGGGGCATTTTTGGCCCCAGCACTATAATTTGAACAATCTTGGTAGGGGTCCACCAGATGAAGCTTCATACCAAATATCAAAGACCTGGGCCTTGTGGTTTCAGAGAAGAAGAATTTTTAATTTTTTGGTGAAAAAAAATCTGTTTTTGGCTCCTTTGACCTAGATGTGCAACGGACCGGAACCATTTGAACAACTTTGAAAGGGGACCACCTAAGGATCATTCCTGTGAAGTTTGGTCAAAATCCGATCAGTGGTTTAGGAGGAGATGTCGTTTAAAGAATTGTTTACGGACGCACGGACGCACGCACGGACGCACGGACGGACGCACGGACGGACGGACGGACGGACGCACGGACGGACGGACGCACGACGGACGACGGACGAAAAGTGATCCCAAAAGCTCACCTCGTCACTACGTGACGGTGAGCTAAAAAAACGTGTTAGGGAAGTGTTATAGTATCATTATAGTAGATATATCCCGTTGATAATGTATAATGTAGGTTCAAGGATAATTGCGTACATATGCGATGTTTTTGCCAGCCAAAACGGAGACAACTAGGTTTTGAAGACCAGAGTGAGTGAGTGAGTGAGTGTTTGATTTTTACGTCTTACCAACAGCTAAGGTCATACGGACACGGGACCTCGGTTGAAAGACTCACCCGGAAGTCTGGAGAAGCCCGAGATCGATCCTGCGATCCCTGGTTTACAAGGCGAGTAGTATAACCACTACATCACGGAGGCTTATTTTGAAGGCCAGAAAAGGGGAATGGATACGCTTTCAGGGGAGGCAACTCCTGCAAAAGTGTTTTTGTTTCCCATTTCTTTCTCTGTCTACTGCCATACGCCCGCGAGAACATTCTAGGCAGGGTCGCGCGTCGACAGAAAGTTAATGTAAAATGAGAAAAGTAAAGCTAATATAGTGAAGTTAAACTAGATAAGTGAAGTTAACGACTTCCTCTGGATCTATGGCATTGAATGCTGTGGTCTATCAACTGCATCCTTGAATATGTCAAGAGCTGGCAGGCATACAGTATTCTGGGGCAGTGCATTGCAAGGGGATAAAATGAATATTTGTAAAAATCATGAGATGTATAAATATGTCTGAAAGTCAATGGGTGGCAGTACCTGGAGTTGGAATTCATTAGTTGAATGTAATCAGGGAGTGGTACTGCCACAAGACCATGAACTATCTTGTAGAACAAGCAAAGACGCGCGTCTGCCCGTCTTTGTTCAAGGGACCGCCAACTTAATTCCTGGAGCATGCCCCTTACGCTTGACCTATAATCATAATTATTAATGGTCCATCGGACAGCTCTACGTTGGACTTTTTCAAGCTCAGGTATGGGGATCCCATATTTGGACCGCATATTCCAGTTTTGGGCGTATCATTGTTTTGTAGGCATGCAGTCTCTTGTCCATAGGTGTCAACACTTAAGGGAAAGTATTTGCTCCTGAGGAGCAAATTCTTTCCTTTAAGAGTAGACTCCTTTTTCCGTGGGAGAGAGTTTATAGACTCACCCGCATATTCCAGTTTTGGGCGTATCATTGTTTTGTAGGCATGCAGTCTCTTGTCCATAGGTGTCAACACTTAAGGGAAAGTATTTGCTCCTGAGGAGCAAATTCTTTCCTTTAAGAGTAGACTCCTTTTTCCGTGGGAGAGAGTTTATAGAAAAGCGACCAGGAAGTCCCGAAGTTGTTTTCCTTTGAAAAAGTGCCGAAAAATCTGACAGTTGTATCCATTCCCCTTAAACGAAATAATTTGAGCCTAGCAGACCTGCATTGACAATGAAGAGCGCCCCGCACATCGGGGCTTGGAGAATCTGGTGCTTCGGCGCAAAGCTGGAACCAGCCGAACTTATGTACTGGTAAACCGCAGTGAATGCCCATGAAAAGTGCCACATCTCGGACCGCTACTTAAACCCAAGCGGTTTTTGGGGGCGGTAGGGCTTGAGATGTCCGTCCAACATTTTTTGCAGAAAGACAGAACTATGGCGTCGGTTGGAGGATCTAAATCCTTGCAATTCGCTTCAGATCCTTGAATATGTCAAGAGCTGGCAGGCATACAGTATTCTGGGGCAGTGCATTGCAAGGGGATAAAATGAATATTTGTAAAAATCATGAGATGTATAAATATGTCTGAAAGTCAATGGGTGGCAGTACCTGGAGTTGGAATTCATTAGTTGAATGTAATCAGGGAGTGGTACTGCCACAAGACCATGAACTATCTTGTAGAACAAGCAAAGACGCGCGTCTGCCCGTCTTTGTTCAAGGGACCGCCAACTTAATTCCTGGAGCATGCCCCTTACGCTTGACCTATAATCAAAATTATTAATGGTCCATCGGACAGCTCTACGTTGGACTTTTTCAAGCTCAGGTATGGGGATCCCATATTTGGACCGCATATTCCAGTTTTGGGCGTATCATTGTTTTGTAGGCATGCAGTCTCTTGTCCATAGGTGTCAACACTTAAGGGAAAGTATTTGCTCCTGAGGAGCAAATTCTTTCCTTTAAGAGTAGACTCCTTTTTCCGTGGGAGAGAGTTTATAGAAAAGCGACCAGGAAGTCCCGAAGTTGTTTTCCTTTGAAAAAGTGCCGAAAAATCTGACAGTTGTATCCATTCCCCTTAAACGAAATAATTTGAGCCTAGCAGACCTGCATTGACAATGAAGAGCGCCCCGCACATCGGGGCTTGGAGAATCTGGTGCTTCGGCGCAAAGCTGGAACCAGCCGAACTTATGTACTGGTAAACCGCAGTGAATGCCCATGAAAAGTGCCACATCTCGGACCGCTACTTAAACCCAAGCGGTTTTTGGGGGCGGTAGGGCTTGAGATGTCCGTCCAACATTTTTTTGCAGAAAGACAGAACTATGGCGTCGGTTGGAGGATCTAAATCCTTGCAATTCGCTTCAGATGTATTACCCGACCACATATGTGGACCCTGTAAGGCAGGTGGAGTCGAGAAAGAAGCAAAACATTACTGTCAGGACTGCAGTGAATACCTTTGTGAGGCTTGCACAGATTACCACAAGAAACTAGTGGCAACTAAGAATCACAGGATAGTGTCTGGAAGCAAGCTTCCTACATCTCCAGCAAGAAGCTCTGGTCTCGCCATCTTCTGTGTATGTAACAACAACCAGAAAGTGGAGTTCTATTGTGAAGATCACAAAGATGTCGTCTGCAATCCATGTAAAACATTTAAACATCACAAATGTCAAACTACTAGCATTAGTCAGAAAAGTTCTGGCTACAAATCGTCAGCACTGAATTCAGTTCTTGAAAAAGCAAAGACTCTGAAAGATAAATACGAACGAATAAAACGGGCAACGGAAAGAGCGAATGGGGATCTGAAGCTTTCAAAAGAATCTTGTAAAAGAGACATTAACGTATTTAGAAAAGAGCTTAACACTATCCTTGATAAACTGGAGCAAAACATGCTGGCAAATTTGGACAAACAAGGAAATGAGGTAGATCGTCGTATACACGAATACATGTCAACATTGACAACAGCACTCGAGATGCTGGACGCAGACTGTAAATTGTTGGATGACGCCAAAATAAGCGACAAACAAGAAATGCTGTTTACAGCTGACATACTGGTATCCAAAAATCTGCAGGTTTATGGTAGCAGAATAGCTGACTTGGAAAAAGACTCGTTTGAAACAAGTATTTCTTTTGAAAGAAACAAGACTCTTGAAAACTTACTAACCAATGTAAGAACATTTGGGTCGTTGACGACTGGACGTAAGTCTGGGAATCGGACTGAAAAAACTGAAAATCGGGACAATAGAAGGTTGATATTGGACAGGAATATAGAATCCCGCAGTCTGGTGAATGTTAGGTTACATAAAGACAAAAACAAACCCTGGATAACTGGCTGCGCAATAATGACTGGTGGCTATGGTGTGTTGTGTGACTTTAAAAATGACAAGATAAAGTTGTTAGACAGATCCTGGGTAGTTACAGAAAGCCTGAAGTTTTCCTGTCCCTGGGATGTCTCAGTGGTTGACGACAATAATGTTATCGTTACCTCGCCTGATAACAAGCAGCTTCAGCACGTGCAGATATTCCCACACATGAAGACTGGACGTGTCATCCAACTTGACAAGATGTGTTACGGAGTGCACGTGTGTAGAGATGAAATATACACAACCTGTCATAATAACCCAGGTAAAGGAGAAGTCAGAGTCTTGGATATGAAGGGGAAATTAAAAAGGCGGTTAGGAGTGCACCAAGATGGTTCCTTCATGTTCACCAGTCCAAGCTACATCACATTGAATACATCTGGTGAGAAGGCGTTTATATCTGATAGTCGTACATACATCATTACCTGTATGAAAGTCAATGGTGATGTAATCTACCAGTATAAAGATGGTGACATGGTCTGGCCTAGAGGATTGTACTGTGACACTGGAGACAACATCTTGGTATGTGGCTCGGGGTCCGATAATATACAAGTGATAACAGCTGAGGGTAAGAAGAATCGTACTCTCCTATCATCTAGTGACGGGTTAGACTATCCTTACTCCATTGCCTACAGAGAGAGTGATGTTGCTCTTGTTATCGGTTGTTATGATCTCGGCAACCTACTCTTGTTTAAATTAACAAAATCAAACTGTTGATATACAGTAGAACTTTGATGGCTCGAACACCGATGGCTTGTTTACCATGGCTGAGTCGAACTCATTCTTGAGCCCCTAGGGAAATCCTCTATACAAGAATAAGTGGGGATTAATTTAAGAGATTTTAGTCTTTTATCTTGCAAATGTATGCTGCGTGTACTCATTAGAATCGCCTCGATGAGGCGATTCTAATGAGTACACACAGCATACATTTTCATTATAGAACACCGAAAAGATGTCCAAAAGTACTTCGTTATGCCTCCTGACAGTAACCCTCGGTGGCTCAAACTACCCCTGTCTCGAATAGATTTTCGATGTCCCAAAGGTGTTCGAGCCATTGAAGTTCCACTGTAGATAACAACCTTGACAACAACTATGAATAACAAGTAAGACAGTGCATGTGAAAAGGTTACTTATAATAATTGTGAACAGTTAAGACCCTGACGAGACATTACATGAGAAAAGGTTACTTATAATAATTGTGAACAGTTAAGACTCTGATGATACATTACATGAGAAAAGGTTACTTATAATAATTGTGAACAGTTAAGACTCTGATGATACATTACATGAGAAAAGGTTACTTATAATAATTGTGAACAGTATAGACTCGGGCGAGACATTACATGAGAAAAGGTTACTTATAATAATTGTGAACAGTAAAGACTCAGACGAGACATTACATGAGAAAAGGTTACTTATAATAATTGTGAACAGTAAAGACTCAGACGAGACATTACATGAGAAAAGGTTACTTATAATAATTGTGAACAGTAAAGACTAAGACGAGACATTACATGAGAAAAGGTTACTTATAATAATTGTGAACATTAAAGACTCGGGCGAGACATTACATGAGAAAAGGTAACTTATTATAATTGTGAACAGTAAAGACTCGGGCGAGACATTACATGAGAAAAAGTTACTTATAATAATTGTGAACATTAAAGACTCGGGCGAGACATTACATGAGAAAAGGTTACTTATAATAATTGTGAACATTAAAGACACTGTCGAGACGGTGCATGAGAAAAGCTAATTATTTAAATGAGCAGACGAGACGATGCACGGGAAAAGGTTATTATCACTTATGCGAACAGTGAAGGGTCTGGCGAGACTGCGCATATGTGCAGTCTCGCCAGAGCCTTTACTGTATATGCGCATTCTCGCGAGAGCCTTTTCTGTTCGCCTTTGTTTCAAAGACAAGTAGGCAACTTATAGCTTATTGTTAAAGTTCCTTTCCGCATGCATGGGCTCAGTAAGTTCACAGACAACGTGTGATAAAGGGCGTCAATCGTGGCGTGGGAAAACATGATTTAACACATATATTTCAAGTCACGTCGCGTCTGATGACAATTTTTGTAAGACACGTCATGGGATGTACATTCATTGTTGACTCGGGTAACTTTGTCTTTGTTTTTTTTTTTGGTGTGTTTTTTTTGCTTGATTTGATGTTTAACGTCCCCGTTAACAATATATAGGTCATTTTGGAGACGTTGCTTCCAAGTTTGTTGGACTTTTACCCGACATTGAGATGAAATGACTTCTCAAGCCCTGTCGCCCAATGAAACCAATAGGGTTTATAAGCATGCACGGTCCGACTCGCACCGCTTTGCCTGGGCAGGCTTACATCCTCTAAGCGGTATACCAGTACTCGTGTGCGGTCGGTTTCAGTTCTGCGTGGAAGCATCATGCAGCCCATTTATTTCTTCAAGCCCCAATGGGCGGGGGCCGACGTTACGGCAGTCTTAAGTTATCCGCTCCATGGGACAATATGTTTTGCGAAAGTATGTTGTGCTCAGTGAAAGGGTTTGTTAAGACTGCATGCTACTCGCGTAATGTTGAATTTGATTTACGCGAAGGAAGTGCATTGAATGCTAGTCTTAAAAAGATAAGTGCCGTCAAGAGAAAGCCGAAATCAGATTTTCTTTTGACACGATTAGACACAAACCAGCCTGTACAGCTACACAGATTAGCAAAAGCCTTGTTAGTGTACTACCTAATGACCTATCCCGTGTTGACGGGGACGTCAATGATGATACAGCTTATTATGAACAGCTCCATCTTGATCTACACTGCTCACACAAGTTTCTGCCCGCCCTCGCCCATCGGGTCTTGAAGAAATAGATGGGCTGCATGATGCTTCCACGCAGAGCTGAAACCGACCCACACACGAGTACTGGTAAACCGCTTAGACGATCAGAGGATCTAAGCCTGCCCAGGCAAAGCGGTGCGAGTCCATGCTTATAAACCCTTTTGGTTTTATTGGGCGGTAGGGCTTGAGATGTCATTTTATCTCAATGTCGGGTAAAAGTCCCACAAAATTAGAAGCAACGTCTCCAAAATGACCTTTACAGTGTTGACGGGGACGCTAAACCTCAAATCAAACAAACACAGGTTTCTGCAGTTTTGAAATGATTACGGGAATGTGTACTCATTCAAGGGGAGAAAGACTTGCAATATATATTTGGCTTTTTTTTCAAAAGGGATCTACTCTTAAGTTCTTTTATTTGAGAGCAACTCCTTCAGAGTGGATAAATTTAATGGAAACGAAACAGGGCGTCATTCTTAGATAAGTTATTGCAGGTTTGAAATTGATTTGAGTTTTAACGTTCTCGTCAACGCTATTACGGTCATTGAGGGAACTGATGAACCTTCAGGGGAGGCAACTCTTCAAAAATATGTTCGTATTCTTCCTGTTAATAGCGGTCTTCTCTAAAAGGAAATAACTTTCTCCCCAGGAGCAAATTCTTTCCTTTAAGAGTAGTCCTTTACCAGAGAGTCAAGACTTTAAAAGAAACCAAACAGGGATTCATACTAAGAAAGGTGTTTGCAGGATTGAAAGGAGTAAGGGGGCTTAATTCCCCTTCTCGGGAGACGAATCTTAAAAAAAACGGGGAACTACTCTTTTCCGGAAGATTTTTATCTCCCCAGGAGCAAGTCTTTCCTTTCAGAGTAGAACCCCTTTCCAAAGGGAGTCACTTTTAAAGGAAACCAAACAGAAAGTTATGCTTAGACAGTTTTCTGCAGGGTAGAACGGGTTAAATGGCACGGATACATCTACAGGGAAGGGAACTCTTCAAAATATTTTCGCATTCCGTCTTATAAATAATGACTGTTTAAAAGAAGATTTTCAGAAGCGAATTCTTTTCTTTTTTCCAAAGTTGGTTACTTTAATGGAAACCAAACAGATAGTTGTGTTTAGACAGGTTTCTGCAGGGTAGAAAGGATTAAGGGGGTAGGGTTACATTTTCAGCGGAGATAACTCTTCAAACATGTTTTCGTATCCCCCTCAGCAATAGGTTTTACCCTTAAAGGAAATAAGTTGCTCCTAAGGAGCATTTTTTCCTCTTTAAGAGCAGAACTCCTTTTCACAGGGAGAGGGTGGGGGGGGGGGGGGCACTTTAATGAAACAAAACAGGGAGGCATGATTAAATAGGTTTTTCTCTATGGTTGCTGAAAGGGTTTTCTTTGTTTGTTTTATATGAAGTATAATACCCCAGTCAACACTATTAAGGTCATTTAGAGAATGGATACATCTTCAAGGGACGTAACTCTTCAAACATATTTTTGTATCACCACTTGTCAATAGGGGTTTACTCTTAAAGGGAAGAACTGAATTCCTTTCTCCATTAAGAGGGGATACATTTAATGAAAACAGTTCAGGAAGTCATGCTTGGATAGGTGTCTGCAGGGTTGAAAGGGATAAGGGGATTACATAATTTTCAGGTAAGGCAACTCTTTCAAAAATATTTTTGTATCACTCGTTAAAAGGGTTCTACTCTTAACCCTTTTTGTACCAAATGGAATCTTCCTCCTTATATATAACAGGAGTTCATTTCAAAATTTAGGGATGTCAGGTTGTGATTTCTTCAAAATTGATTTGGAAAATGGCTGAACTTTTTGCAAACATTGGAGGCCCTGATCAGACGCCGCGTTTTGCGGCGTCTGATCTGGGCCTCCATTGTTTGTCAGGGTACCCGTTTAGGGGTCTCTGGTTACAAAATGGGTTAAAGGAAAGAACTTTATCCTCAGGAGCAAATTTCTTCCTTCCTTTAGAGGGGAAACAAATCAGGGACTCAGGCTTTAATAGGTTTCTGCAGGATTGAAAGGATTAAGTTGATGTATACATCAGGGGAGGCAACTCTTCCAAAACGTTCTTAATCTCCTATAGACTTAAGAGAATAAATTTGCTCCTCAGGAATGTTTCCTTAGGAGATCCTATTTTTTCAGAGAGGATAAATTTAATGGAAACGAACACTATCGGGTTTGTTTGTTTGATTTGAGGCTTAACGTCCCCGTCAACACTGGATAGGTCATTTTGGAGACGCTGCTTCCAATTTTGTGGGCCCCGACATTGAGATGAAATGACATCTCAAGCCCTGCTGCCCAATGAAACCTTTAGGGTTTATATGCATGGACAGTCCGACTCGCACCAGTTTTCCCGGGCAGGCTTGGAACGTCTAAACGGTTCACAAGTACTCGTGTGCGGTCGGTTCGAGCTCTGCGTGAAAGCATCATGCAGCCCAATCTATTTCTTCAAGGAAAAATATCGGCTTTTGCACAGTTGAATGAGAGAGAGAAGTAGAGGCAACGCTTGATAAAAACATTTTCGTCTCCCGTATGAACTGGGGTCTACTGTTAAAAGTAAGAATCTGAAACTGTGGAGCAAATTCTTTCCTTAAAGAGTAGAACATGTTTTAAAGGAAAACAAACAGGGAGTCATGACAGTTGTCTCCCTTGTTAAAATGATGGAGAATATGTCAGGGGTATCCAGATCCCATAATATCTATGTATATACCTGAAACATGTGCAATATTGTCTGATGTTCCTTTTATTAGTCTTTAACCCCTTTTTGTACCAAATGGAATCTTCCTCCTTTATATAACAGGAGTCCATTTCGAATTTTAGGGGTGTCAGGTCATGTTTCTTTAAAATTTATTTGGAAACTGCATGGCTGAACGTTTTGCAAACAGTGTAGGCCATGATCAGACGCCGCGTTCTGCGGCGTCTGATCTGGGCATGCACTGTTTGCCAGGGTACCCCTTTTCGATTATCTGGTACTAAATGGGTTAATGAAACGTTTTTGACTTATACACTAGAGTTCAAGGGTATACATTCTGTCAGAAGGGACACTTTTGTATTGGGTGATCTTCCCTTAGATGTGTCTGAAAAGTTTTTAACGGTTTAATCTTCATTTGCATTTTATGATATTTCATTCAAATCTTGTAAACTTATATACTATAGTTCAAGGGTGTCAACAAAGTGCAGGAATGGCTACTCTGTTCATGGGTTATCCACCCTTGCTGCATCTGAAAAATTGGCTCCTTAAACAGATTTACACCCCACCTTATGTTCTATAGTAGAGCAAGAAGTGCCACACTGGTCATTCGAGTTCTTGCGCTATCTGCATTTGATGCATATTAAAAACTGTTCGCGGGCCACATCTTCAGATTTACATCAAACCTTATGTACTGTAGTAGAGCAAGAAGGACAACACTGGTCATTCGAGTTCTTGCGCTATCTGCATTTGATGCATATTAAAAACTGTTCGCGGGCCACATCTTCAGATTTACATCAAACCTTATGTACTGTAGTAGAGTAAGAAGGACAACACTGGTCATTCGAGTTCTTGCGCTATCTGCCTTTGATGCATATTAAAAACTGTTTCCAGCCCAGATCTTCTTGTTCCTTTGACAGATTTACATCAAACCTTATGTTCTGTAGTAGAGTAAGAAGGACAACACTGGTCATTCGAGTTCTTGCGCTATCTGCCTTTGATGCATATTAAAAACTGTTTCCAGCCCAGATCTTCTTGTTCCTTTGACAGATTTACATCAAACCTTATGTACTGTAGTAGAGCAAGAAGGACAACATTGGTCATTCGAGTTCTTGCGCTATCTGCCTTTGATGCATATTAAATAAAAAATGTTTTCAGCCCAGATCTTCTTCTTCCTTTGACAGACTTTACATCAAACCTTATGTACCATAGTAGAGTAAGAAGGACAACACTGGTCATTCGAGTTCGTACGCTATCTGCCTTTGATGCATATTAAAAACTGTTTCCAGCCCAGATCTTCTTGTTCCTTTGACAGATTTACATCAAACCTTATGTTCTGTAGTAGAGTAAGAAGGACAACACTGGTCATTCGAGTTCTTACGCTATCGGCCTTTGATGCATATTAAATAAAAACTGTTTCCGGTTCCTTTGACAAAATTTCACCAAATGGTATTCACTTTACTAGAGCAATAAGGGTCACGTTGGTAAATCTGGTTCTTAATTTATCTGCCCTTGATGCATCTGTAAACTTCTTGTGGGTCATATTTCAAACTCGGGTTATATTGCTATGCTTCTTGAACAGCTGTTCAACAAACGTTCGAACGGATCTCTGTGGTTCGAGACTCGCTTAGGTCATATGTGAGACGCAATGTTCTATAACGGAAGGCCGGTAGTTTTTTTTTTCTCCAGATACTCCGGTTTGAGCTAATCTCTGATTAACGATCGGCTCGAAATAAGTAATATAATCATGGAAGGCCGTTAAAAACCAAAATAACAAAGATCAACAAACCCTGTATACTTATTTACAGTACACTTTATGTCAATAGTGTTCTACAGTTGTAAAAAGCAGGTTATGTTTCCTTATTGTTACTGTTTTAACTGTATATATTTGTTTGAAAATAGCTTTGTTCCAAGTCATTACTGCTTGATATATGACACATAATTATCCCCACGCTTTTAAAAAAGCGTTCGGGATATTGTGAACGCCTCCGTCCGTCCGTCCGTCTGTCCGCCTGTCCGTCAGTCCGTCACGCTTTGTCCTCCTTAACCACTGGTCGGAATGTAACCAAATTTGGTACACAGCTTCCTTACATGATGAGGGCGTGCAACCTCACATTTATTTTTGGCCCCGCCCCCAGGGGCCTTGGGGAGGGGTCAAAAGGTCAAATATCAATTAAATTCAATTGTCCGTCCGTCACGCTATCTCCTCCTTAACAACTGGGCGTGCAACGTCACATTTATTTTTGGCCCCGCCCCAGGGGCCTTGGGGAGGGGCAAAAGGTCAAATATCAATTAAATTCAATTTCAAAGTCAATTTTATAGATTTTGAAACCAAACTTTGCATAAGTAATGATTAATGATATATGTAACACGTATTGAACGGGATTTTGGCTGCGACCCCTGGGTCATGCCCAAGGGGTCGGACTTGTGTGTTTGTGTGTGTGTGTGTGGGGGGGGGTCAGAGGGGGTCAAAATTCAAATTTCACCGAATATAGTCATATGGAATATCAAATTGAAGGAGTGATTAGTAGAATACAATACAAGTAAAATTTTGACCATGGGGTCAGATTGGGGCCCTGGTCAAGTGTCAAAATTTAAGTTTTTTGGAACATAGTCATGTGGCATATCAAATTGAAGGGCATGATTAGATGAATATAATACAGGTAATATTTTGATCCTGGGGTCAAATAAGGGTCCAGGGTGAGGGGTTTTCGGTACTTGGCCCCTCTGTAGAAAGCGTGGGGATTTGCGATGGCGCGCTATCGACAGTATTCTAGTTATGAAATTCACTCAATAGATGGTGGATGAGAAGGGTCATCGAGCGACGACTTAAGTCTGGAGACATCACTTCGTGATGTCACCGACTAAAAAGCAGGTTGTTTCTTTATTGTCACTGTTTTAACTGTATATATTTGTTTGAAAATAGCTTTGTTCCAAGTCATTACTGCTTGATATATGACACATAATTATGAAATTCACTCAATAGATGGTGGATGAGAAGGGTCATCGAGCGACGACTACAGTCTGGAGACATCACTTCGTGATGTCATCGACTAAAAAGCAGGTCATGTTTCCAAATTGTTACTGTTTTAACTGTATATATTTGTTTGAAAATAGCTTTGTTCCAAGTCATTACTGCTTGATAAATGAAACATAATTATGAAATTCACTCAATAGATGGTGGATGAGAAGGGTCATCGAGCGACGACTACAGTCTGGAGACATCACTTCGTGATGTTACCGACTAAAAAGCAGGTCATGTTTCCAAATTGTTACTGTTTTAACTGTATATATTTGTTTGAAAATAGCTTTGTTCCAAGTCATTACTGCTTGATATATGAAACATAATTATGAAATTCACTCAATAGATGGTGGATGAGAAGGGTCATCGAGCGACGACTACAGTCTGGAGACCTCACTTCGTGATGTCACCGACTAAAAAGCAGGTTATGTTTCTTTATTGTTACTGTTTTAACTGTATATATTTGTTTGAAAATAGCTTTGTTCCAAGTCATTACTGCTTGATATATGAAACATAATTATGAAATTCACTCAATAGATGGTGGATGAGAAGGGTCATCGAGCGACGACTACAGTCTGGAGACTTCACTTTGTGATGTCACCGACTAAAAAGCAGGTCATGTTTCCAAATTGTTACTGTATTAACTGTATATATTTGTTTGAAAAAAGCGCTTTGTTCCAAGTCATTATATTGCTTGATATATGAATTATTTCAAATCAAAGCAAAGAGAGTGTCTGTAGGCTGATTATCTCTGAGTGTAGGTATGGAAAATAGCCCTGACTGTTTTGGTTAATCCTTAAAGTCAAGTTGCATAAGCAAAAAGTGTAGACCCTGATCATACACCAAGTTTTGCGGCGTCTGATCTGGGTCTACACTGTTTGCCAAGCCCAACCCATGATTCAAGCCCAGATTATACAGATAAGCCTATAACGCAACACGCTGACCTCACTGCAATTAAGGGGAATGGGAACACCTTCAGGGCAGGCATTTCTTGCAAAGTTATTTTTGTCTCCCATGTTAATAGGGGTCAAATCTTAGAGAAAAGAATTTGCTCCTGAGGAGCAAATTCTTTCCGTTAAGAATAGACCCCTTTTCAGTGGGACAGGGCTTCCAGAAAAGAGTACAGGAAGTCCTGAAAGTTGTCTCCGTTTGTAAAATGACGGAAAAATCTGTTCCCATTCTCCTTAAATTAGCGCTGCTTTTTTCCATTAATAAGTTATCGGGATTTCCGACAAATAAGTGACAGTCACGTGGACATGAGCACTAAGTCAGTCGACCCAAAGTAACTGATTATTAATCCTTTAGGTACCAAATGGAATCTTCCACCTTATATATGACAGGAGTCCATTTCGAAGCTTAGGGGTGTCAGGTTGTGTTTTCTACAAAATTTAGTTGCAGAAATGGCTTAACGTTTTGCAAACAGTGTAGGCCCTGATCAGACGCCGGTTTCTGCGGCGTCCGATCTGGGCCTGCACTTCGCCAAGGTACCCCTTTAGGGGTTTCTGGTACTGAATGGGTTAATCTTCTTCAGTGCTAAAGTCGTCGTGGCAATCACTCTAGGTAAGGTTATATAGATCTAGTGATGTCACGTGGACATAAGCACTGAATAGCTTTTGGGTTGATCGTTTATCAATCGACCCAAACTTACTAACTTTAAATCATCGTCAGTGCTAGAGTCCTCGTGACTATCACTCCAGGTATAGTAGTCGCAGACAAGATTGACAAGGCGGAGCTATCGTTTGCACCTGCCTTTAGAATGTTCTACTTACAAAAAGGTAAACCAAGTCACCCGATTATGTGAATTGAACTGTAGCACAAACAACACAATGTGGCGTATATGGCTATTTGGTCCGCTTACAGAAAGCATGCGAAAGGCACTCTACTGAATCTTCTGGTGGACTCAGCGAATTTGACATATATTCACAACACCTGAATAGCTCCGCCTAGTCAATCTTATCTGCGACTACGATAACGTTATTAATTGAAAATATCCCCGCAGTTCGATGTGAGGTCAAAGTGTTGAATAAGAAGGTAATCTATCTGCACTAGAATTATGGGTTGGGCTTGGCAAACAGTATACACCCAAACAAGACACCACAGAATGCGGCGTCTGATCAGAGTCTACACTGCTGCTCACAAGGGCCATACGCAGCAGAACTTAGCGTCATATCCGAGTCTATATTATTGGCTTACAGTACAGGGAAGTAAGTGTTTGCTAACAGTACAGGGAAGTAATTACAGGGAAGTAAGTGTTTGCTAGTAAGTGTTACAGGAAAAGTTAAGAGTCTAAATCATGTTCAAGCATGCACTCGGAGACAATAGACCAAGCACTGCTGTTGCTAAGTAACTTAATGATGATACTTAAAAAGTCCTCTGCTGTATTCTATTTTTTGTATGTTTTTAAGATTTAATTTGACCCAGGTCATGAGAAAACCTCTCTTCTGGGCTTTTGACAGAAATGTACGGATCAGACTGCGCGCATGCACATGCTAATCTGCATATTTGTTGTTGGAAAATAACTTAAAACTAGTTTTCTCATGACGCGGTTTAATTGTTTGAATTTGTTTTTATTTGTATTCGTTCAAGTTGTACTATGAATTAAATTAGGTCCCAGCCAGTAAAAATCAGCGAGCCAACGTCGGACCGACAGTGATACGACGTTGACACGTCGTATCGCTGTCGACCGACGTTGGCTGACAGGGTCACGTATTGGACTGGTTCCCATCTAAATGATAGTTTAATGACTATGTACATTTTTTTCATATAAAAATGTTTCGTCATTAGCAAAGGGTTTGATCACCAGGTAAGGGCCAGAGCCAAAAGGTAACATATATCACTAGGCGTCCATCGTCCATTCTAACGTTCCAAGACGAGGCTTTAGACTGCTGAGGGACTAGTCCGTATCCACACGAGTCTACGTGTCCAGCTAGGTAAGATCGCTGACTCTTAATCACATGCGAGACTATAAGAATCTTATATGGGCGTGAGGGGTGGATGAAAAAATCCATCCCAAGGGACACTGTCCGGCATCAAGAGGCTTGACGATTGAAGCTGGACAGTGATCCCGAGGGACAGATTTTTCTATCAACCCCTAACACCCATATTGGATTCTTTTTCTTGCATACATTCCATTTCTAAGCGAGGATTTTTGGAGCGTAGCTGTTGCAGCGTAGCTCCAGTGAAATGAGAAGTGATTTCGGCACTACTTTCGCTGTTACTGCATATGACCAAATCACCAGTGAGAAAATAGTACCCCGTGTTAACAAAGTAGATTATTACGCCATGCAGTATCTTCTTATAGACTGCTTCACAGATCACCTATTTCAAACGGAATAGATGAATATTTTTAATAGATGAACTGTGTAGCAGTCTAATCTTTTTATAGTTCAGTTCATATAACCCAGTTTACAGCCCATTTGTACCATAAAATCCCAAACCTGGAAACTTGCAAACAGGACAAACCCAGATCAGATACCACAGAACGCGGAGTCTCATTATGACCTTCACTGCATACTTACTAAAAGGTTCAGCCATTTTTGCCAAATATTTCGTGGCAGTCACAACCTGACATCCCTGATTTTAAAACGAACTCATTCCATACTGATATATGGTGTTGAGGATTCCATTCGTTTAAAATGGGTTAAAAGTACGCAGTGTGGGTCGATATGTATTACCAAAATAAGACAGTTGGAATGAGTTTGGACAGGTGCACGTCAAGGCTTATATTGTAAGCAGCAGTTTAGACACAGATGAGACGCCACTTGTTGTAGCGTCTGATCTGGGTCTGCTATGTTTGTCCCTAAAAAGGCTGCTAGACATATACTCAGAGTATGGGTTAATGTGTGTGTACGTGTGTGTGTGTGTGGGGGGGGGGGGGGGGCAATGCTACCTTTTTAAAGCGACCTGTCTGCGTCCTAGGCATATGACCATAAATAAAGCAAATTATCAGCTCAGACGCAAGTTCGATACCTGCCGGGTTCGGCAATATTCTTTCCAGGAGATTGATCGTGAAATCTGTTCCACGGTGATTCTATCCCTTTCGCTGATTCAAGAAGGGCAGTTGTTGGTTTCCGGTAAAAGACTGTGCACTGTGCTGTATTGACAATATCTAACCAAAGAAATTGCCTTAATGCCAGATCATTTCATAAATGGCCTCGTCGAGGCAATTTATTTTTATATAATAATAACGGAGTATAATGTCTTAACCTCTTCAAATATTCCTATGGATTGATATTGACAATAACTAACCCAAGAAACTGTCGTATGCAAGATCACTTCATAAATGGCCTCACCGATGCAATATATATATTTAGAATAATGTTAACAGAGTATAATGTTCAAACCTCTCTGAATATTCCGATCATTTTTGGCATTCGGATTGATATTGACAATACCTAACCCATGAGGCTGTTTTATGCAAGATTACTTTATGAATGGCCTCGCCGAGGCGAAATAATATAAAAAATGAATACGGAGAATAACATCTAAACCCGGCTTTGATCATTTTCGGCATACAGGTTGATATTGATATTGACAATAAGTACATAACCCGCAAAATTGCCTTATGCCAAATTACTTTACAAACGGCCTCGCCTAGGCAAACTGAAAAATTATTTCGAAGTGTAACTTCTAATCTACTTGGAATATTTTTGACAACTGTTAGCATACAGATAGATAATGTACAGATCTAATCCTGAATGCCCAATTTCTTTATTTTAGCCTCGGCAAAAAATTCACACACTGACACGGTCGTATAACTTTCAAACCGACGGGTATATTTTTATAATGTTTTGCATGCAGATGTAAATTGACAAGATCAAGCTAATGATATTGTCTAATGCCAGATAGCTTTATAAACAGCCTCACCGAGGCAATTTTAAAAACTGACTACGGATGTATAACTTATAAACTGCTGGGAAAATTATGATAATTTTTCACATGAAGATAAACATCATCAAGACGTAACCAAGGAGAATGTCTAATGCAAGATAAATAACCTCCCATACAAGGTAATTTTTCAAAAACTGATTACATAAAATAACTTTAAAGCCGCCAAACAATTGCGCAAGCCGCAGTTATTGCACGAACTATAGCTCAGCAGAAATCTTCAAGTAAACTATGGTTGCTGTATTGCTCAAAAACATTGATTGTGGGTACTTGATAAAACTTCCTCGTCAAGGCGGTTCAATCAAGTCCCCGCAATCAATGTTTTGAGCAGAGATAAGAAAATATCACAATTTTGAATCTTAAAATTTCCAATTTTTTTTGCCAAACAATTGACAATGTATTTGTACAGGCGTGTTTTCGTGATGGTTGTTGCGGGGTCTAAACCTTAGCGTGAGTTTATTTCAATATAGGTCTTGTTGCTTTAACACGACTTCTGGTCCAGAATAGCTTCAAACAGCTATGTTCATTGGATCAATATGAGCCTGAATTAAAATACCAATCAGACGCTAAATCAAATTATCAAAGCTACGCTCCATCAGCACTCTCAGTGCTTTGATTAATGCTGCAGTCACTTCGGTTACCAACGTCCGCCATATTGTGTTGACAATACATGAATGTTTAGTGACGTCACGTAACGTGCTGTGACGTCATCCTTAACGGCAGCGTACGGGCCTCCATGGCCTAGTGGTTAAGAGCGCTGACTCTTAATCATAAGGTCTCTCACCGCTGTGGTTCGAGCCTCGCTCGGGTCATATGTGAGACGCCAAGTTCTGCGACGGTAGGTCAGGTAGTTTTTCTCCGGGTACTCCGGTTTTCGCCCCTCTGATCAACGATCGGCTCGATATGAGTGAAATAATCTTGAAAAGGCCGTAAAAACAAAACCAAAAAAAAAAAAAAAAAAATAAAAATAAATAAATAAATAAATAAAAATAACGGCGGCGCATACGAGGCGTAATCAACCAGTGCATTGATCAAACACGTGATTATATTCGATTTTGGGTCGGAACATCAGGGTCAGAACATAAATTTCTGTCCCAGGGTAAAATCACGGATTTTCTTGTCTGGTTTGCAAAAAACCGTGTCCTCGGCCCCCGCCCATCGGGGCTTGAAGAAATTGATAGGCTGCATGATGCTTCCACGCAGAGCTGAAACCGACCGCACACGGGTACTGGTAAACCGCCTAGAGGATTTAAGCCTGCCCAGGTAAAGCGGTGCGAGTCGGACCGTATACTTATAAATCCTACTGATTTCATTGGTCGACAGGGCTTGAGATGTCTTTTTATCTCAATGTCGGGAAAAAAGTCCCACAAACTTGTAAGGTCTCCAAAATGTCCTACACAGTGTTGACGGGGACGTTAAACCTCAAATCAATCGAACAAAACGAAAGACACCGTGTTTTGCAACGGAAGGTCAGATTATTTTTTTCCGGGTAATCTATTATTCGCCTCCCCCCAACCTCTGGTTTACGATAGACTCGAAATAACTGAAATAATCTCGAAAGGGCTGTAAAGCCAAAAACCCTTAGACAATATATTCACACTAACTTCAGTGGTTCGGGCACCTTTGGGGCCATGGAAATATGTATTATGGGGCGTTGTACACCTTCAGGGGAGGCAACTCATGGAAAAGTGTTTTTGTCCCCCATGCCAATAGGGGCCAACTCTTAAAGGAAATAATTTGCTCCTGAGGAGCAAATTCTTTCCTTTAAGAGTAGACCCATTTGTCCATGGGACAGAGCTTATAGAAATTTGAAAAATTGCGGAAAAATCTGCCAGGTGTTCCCGAATCACATTAATACAGTGAAATCTCGTAAAGGCTTCTTATGAAGGGTGCACTTAATATTTCTTTGTGTTTTCTGGTCGCAGTGTCCTCTGATCAGGGACCACCTTTGGGACTGTTCAAAAGTGGTCTTTAAGACCACTTTTGAACAAATCCAAAGGTGATCTTAATAGAGGAATTTTATTGTATATGGATATCTGGAGCTTTTATAAGGATTCTCTAAAGAGTCAAAAACTAGTTCGAATTAAGCGTGGAAGTTCTAGCCAATGAACATGACGAAAACACGCCTATACAATTACATCGTAAATTTCGACGTCGAAAAATATGAAAATTTTAAGATGAAAAACTGTGATGTTTTCCTTATTCCTATCGAGGCGTTCTAACGTGTACGCGGAACAGAAATACGAAAAATAATGTATACCCCTGTATACCCAGTTTTTCTATATACACGTGCATTGGGTTGTAGAAGGGTGTTCTTTACACGGACTTGTTGACGTGATGCAGAAACATATATTTTGTAGCCTATCTTATAAATAAAGTATCTCTTGTATACTATAGCTTTTCTTTTTTATTTATTTATTTTTATTTTTTTATTTTTCGTTGAATCAGGAATAAGCTATAAATACGCAAAAGATTATTTTAATTAATTAAGAAATAGATCCGCTCTAGCTGTGATTTGTTGAGTAATAAATCACTGTTTGGAGGTCAAGTGTACATGTAAAGTAGACAAATCACGAGCGCGTAGCGCGCGTGGTTTGTCTATTTACAACTGACCGACAAACTGTGATTTATTACTCAACAAATCACAGACTAGAGCCGATCTTTTTCGATTCTGACACACAAAAATCGGCAATAATGTTGTTTCCTACAAATTCTAACAAACTTTCGCCATTGTTAGAAGAAATCCTGCAAAAATTATTGACTGTAACTCATGCATTTATGCCCTTTTGTAAAGTTCATCGGCAAGGAATCTACGAGTGACGTCATAAATTGGCATCTTTTAATGACGTCACTCGCCACGCCTTTCCGCCTCGTGATTTGTTGCATAATAAAACACAGTTGCTTTCCATTGCCTACACGGTTGTCGTCACATTGAAAAAAAAAAAAAAAGTTTTCATTAGAAAAAAATGTCTTTAAGAGTGATTCTAACACAGCGCGGCTATTCACCATATTTGCATTATTTGCTGGCTCCCAGACTAGGAACCAGCAGATAATGCAAATAAGGTGAATAGCCGCGCTGTGTTAGAATCACTCTTAAAGACATTTTTTCTAATGAAAACTTTTTTTTTTTTTAATGTGACGACAACCGTGTTAAGGTTTGAACCACCTACCTGTGGTGGTTGTAACGAGTACCCGTAATTTAATGGGACATTGGTCTGGTGCAAGGAAAGTTTTCAACAGAACATTTAGACAACCAGGAAAGATACAGACCAGCGTGCACAGAGGATCAGTCTCTACAAATCTTATCAGTCATGTTTGGACCCAAAGGCGGCCGCATAACGATAATGAAGACTCAGATCAGAATGTAGGGAGGCGCACTTTTTGGGTCGATTGTTAGCTCCCCTAAGCCAAAGGATCATAGGTGAGCATATAGGCTCCGTTGTCTGTTGTCTGTCTGTTGTTTTTAAACATCTCCTGCGAAACCACTTGGCTGAAGTCAGATTTCATGTGGAGCTTCCATTGGATTGGGGGCACAGGTTCCAGGTCACATGATCAAGCAGGTCGCCATGCCTATATAATGCAAAAACCCTTCAACACTCTTTTCCTCCGGAACCAACAGGTCAATTGTCATGAAACTTAGTATGTAGCATGGGGAACTCGGGCCCATCATAGATCGCTCAAATGATGACCCTCGGGTGATCTTGACCTATTTTACGTCAAGGTCAAATTGGTCAAAGACTTTTGAATGGGTAAAAGTGAAAATTGTAAATTTGTTTTGAAAACTATTGCAGTCTGTGATCTGAAAATTGGTTGATGAGTGGATGAAACTACATGAGTATTCAATGTCAATGTAATTCCTTGACCTTGGCCCAAGGTCATTCAGATATGAAAAGTAAAACTTGTTTTTCACAGAAACCACTGGACCATTTGTGAACAAATTATATTCGAAAGCTTTAAGTAGCAAGGAAAGGAAAATATGACCAAGATGGCCGCCATGGCCATATAAGGTATAAACCCTTCAAAAATCTTCTACTTCAGAACCAGTCGGTCGATTGTCATGAAACTTGGAATGTAGCATTTGGAGCTGAGGCTCATCATAGTTTGTTCAAAAGATGACCCTCGGATGACCTTGACCTACTTTACACGAAGGTCAAAATTTGGTAACATAGATTTTTTATGGGAAACAGTCAAAACTGAGTGGGTTTTTTTTTTTTTCAAAAGTTTTGCAGCATGTGATCAGAAACTTTGTTGATGCAGTAAGTTAAATGATTGGATAAAACTCCAGGGGTATTTAAGGTCAAGGTCATTCCTTAACATTTACTCAAGGTCATTGTTGACGGGGACGTTAAACCTAAAATCAAACAAACAAACCGATAAATCAAGGTACATGAATTCAGATATGATAATTAAAATTTAATTTCTACAGAAACTACTTGGCCATTTGTAACCAAATTTCACACGAAAACTTTAAGAAACAACGAAAAGAAAATTGTTGTATTTCAGTTTGGTCACATGACCAAGATGGCCTCCGTGCCCATTTAATCGAAAACACCTTAAAAATCTTCTTCTCCCGAACCAGAGGGCCTATTATCATGAAACTTAGTGTGTAGCATTGTGAACTACGGCTTATTATAATTTGTTCAAATGATGACATTCGGATTACCTTGACTTATTTTACGCCAAGGTCAAATTTGGTTACAGACTTTTTTTATATAGGAAAAAGCCAAACCGTTTATTTTTCGGAAACTGTCACAGTCTTTGATCTGAAAATTGGTAGATGCAGCTAGCTGAATGAGCTACGTGAGCATTCAGGGTCAAGGTCATTTTTGGACCTTTGCCCAAGGTCATTTACACTTAGTTTGCAAATGCAAAAGCTGCTCACACTTTTTCAGCAAAAATAACACTATGTTAGATATTGAACTTGCTAGAACAGTTAACAATTTGACCATTAACGAGCTCATTAAACTAACGATGCTTTGAAGAACTGAACCCAGGTCTCTGTTCAAGACTATTTTCACAGCCTATTCGGTGCTTTGATGCAATTATTCTAAGGGAGAATAATGCGATGTCACAATGTGATAATGGAGAATGCCAGTTGTCCACACTTGGACTAAACTCTAGAAATTATACTCGCTCTTTTTTTGAAAAACAAAACAAAAACAACAACAACAACAACAACAAAAACCGGTGTATTAGTTTCGTCACGGACGCATGAGGGATAAGTTGTGGGTTGCACAGCACAAATTCGGACAAATTTGCAACCCAGAATGTTGTCCATCATGGACACATTGGTACAGACCCTACTACCGGGGTTTGTGCAACTCAGAACTCGATTCCGTACGTTGAGCCCCACAAGTGATGGTCAACCATGGACATTGTGTCCGAACTTGTGCGTATATGATGTTTGGGAATAACACCTATACCCCCCCCCCCCCTCTACCCCCTGGTAGTAATTAGAAAATATCGACTTATGTGGTGCAACTCACAAGTAGATTTTTCCCCACAAGTCCGGCCAGTACATATGAATCAACTCACAACTACCCTCTCATGGGAGCGGACACTGCCCGTCCGTCCGTCCGTCCGGACGTCCGTCCTTCCTTCCGTGTGTCACGCTTCTTGTGAATGCAACTACTGTTTTATTTCTTGGCCTAGGATGACCAAATTTGGTACACCCGTTGCTTTTGTTTTGTTTGTTTGATTTGAAGTTTAACGTCCCCGTCAACACTGTAAAGGTCATTTTGGAGACGTTGCTTCCAATTTTGTGGCACTTTTACCACAAATTGAGATGAAATGACTTCTCAAGTACTGCCGCCCAATGAAAAAAAATAGGTTTATAAGCATAGACGGGCCGACTCGCACCGCATTGCCTGGGCAGGCTTAGATCCTCTTAAGTGGTTTACCAGTACTTGTGTGCGGGTCGGTTTCAGCTCTGCGTGGAAGCATGATGCAGCCCATCTATTTCGTCAGGCCCCGATGGGCGGGGGCTTACACACACTGGTTAGGGACTGCAGATATGCATGAAGATGATGGAATTATGACCTGACTCCCTGGGGTCCCAGGGTGAGGTCAAAGGACAAATAGCCAAGAAAATGTTATCAATTGTTCTATACAGTGTACATATGCATTGTTACGTGTGTTGACCATAGAAAAAGAGGGTATTGGCGGTGGTGCACCATCGACAGCGCTATCTAGTTGTTTATATTTACATGCGGGTGTTCATTTGTAAAAAATGAAAAACCCACGTATGCCTAGATTCCCATGGAAAGAGACAAGGGCAAACAGTGCAGAACCAGATCAGACACCACAGGCATTATTTGCTATTCAAGTGAATTGATTTTAACGAGTACCCACAATCTATATTTAAGAGCAGAAAGTGGGAAAATAATATTACCCCTGTAAACCCCAGATTATATATATATATAATTGGGGTTCAAGGGGGTCAAAATAGTAATGGCGTGTTTTCGTGATGCGCCCAATGCCACTATATATACAGTAGAACTTCGATGGCTCGAACGCCGATGGCTCGTTTACCATGGATGTGTCGAACCCATTCTTGAGCCCCTAGCGAAATCCTCTACATAAGAAATAGTGGGGGATAATTAAGGATATTTTAGTCTATTATCTTGCAAATGTATGCTATGTGTACTCATTAGAATCGCCTCGATGAGGCGATTCTAATGAGTACACACAGCATACATTTTCATTATGAAACACCGAAAAGATGTCTAAAAGTATCTCGTTATGCCTCCTGACAGTAACCTCAGTGGCTCGAACTACCCCTGTCTCGAACAGATTTTCGAGGTCCCAAAGGTGTTCGAGCCATTGAAGTTCGACTGTATATGGTGTTCATGGGTGTTGATGTTGTATTTAAGACGTGTGCGATCTACCAAGTGTAATTTATTTACTTTCGTGTTTGTTTTGAATTATACACTTGTTTAACAACATAACATATCAAGTAAAAGAAACGCTTATCATTGATGAATCAGTGTTTAACATAGGTATAACCAGGAACATGGCATCGTATCCGATGAGCCAAAATTTCGCTTTTACATCCAATTAGAAAGTTTACGATATTTACTTAAGATCCCTACGCTCTTATTAGTTCAGTTTTCTGGTTATCGTTAGATCTAATTATGGATCATTACAGCAATTTACAGTCGAAGATTTGCGATAAAAAATTCCAATGATCAGCCTTCGATCAGTTGAGCCCCGCCAAGCGAATTTGTGTCTTCGACCATTCCGTCATGACAAATTTTACCTGCGCATGCCCAGCCATTCAGAGGAGCCAGGGATATGGCTTTCTGTCTGAAGGTTCCTCTTGATTCACTGCTTGTATAAGCGAGCAGCGATGGTTCTGGCGAGACTGCGCGGATGCGCAGGCTCGTCTGAAGCTTCGCTGCTAGCATAGGTGATAAGTACCAAAATCGCTTGACGGGGCCCAGTTAGTTTCCCGTGTTGTTCAGCGATCTACGTCTGTACATTTCGAATCATTTTTGTTTTGTTTGATTTGAGGTTTAACGGCCCCGTCAACACTGTAAAGGTCATTTTGGAGACGTCGCTTCCAATTTTGTGGGACTTTTACACGACGTTGAGATGAAATGACATCTCAAGCCCTGTCGCCCAATGAAACCAATAAGGTTTATAAGCATGGACGGTCCGACTCGTACCGCTTTGCCTGGGCAGGCTTAGATCCTCTAAGCGGTTTACCTGTACTCATGTGCGGTTCGGATTTAGCTGTGCGTGGAAGCATCGTGCAGCCCATATATTTCTTCAAGCCTCGATGGGCGGGGGCCGACATTTCAAATAAAATTACTGACAGCACTAGCGTTTGTGCCCGATTGTGTGAGCGAGTCTTTCGTCCCACCAACAACTATGGTCATACGGAGACGGGGCCTCGATCTAAAGACTTTCGAAAGTTTGGAGAAACTCTGAATCGAACTCGGTTTCACATGTTTACGGACTTTGCAACTACACAACGGAGGCTTTCCCGTGTCTGAATTTTGAAAACATGCCTATTCAAATCTTTGTAAATTTCACCGCCCAAAAACGACAATTTTCTTATGGAAAATGGTGATATTTTTCTTATATCTGCTCAGAATATAGATTGTGGGCACACGTTAGAACCGCGGTTCTAACGATTTCCCACAATCTGTATTTAAGAGTGGAAATAAGAAAAATAAGGTTTACCCCTGTAACCCCCCAGTTTTCCTATATACAGGTGGGTTTCAAGGTGGTAAGAATTACACAGGCGCGTTTTCGTGTTTGTCAGGGGCCAGTTGTTCAAAGCATCGTTAGCTTAACGAGCTCGTTAGTGGTCAAATTGTTAACTCTTCTAGCAAGTACAATATAAAAAAAAATGTTTTTTTTTTTTGCTGAAAAATGTGAGCAGCTTTTGCGTCCGCAAAAGCTGCTCACATTTTTTCAGCAAAAATATTAGCATATGTGCCATAATAAATGATCAAAATTTTAACGATACGTTAACTAACGTCGTCGTTAGTTTTGAACAACTGGCCCCAGATTGTTTACTAACACTGTAAATTGATCATCACGAAAACACGCTTATAAAATTTTGACCCCCTTGAACCCCTCCTTTATATAGTAAAACTGGGGTTTACAGGGGTAAACCTGATTTTCTTATTTTTGCTCTAAAATATAGATTGTGGGTACTCGATGAGTCGGTTCTAACGAGTAGGGGAGACCGGGGCTAGTTGGTCCGTGGGGCAAGTTGGTCCGAGCGCAATTTCTCTGAACTGAGAAGGTTCATAGCAAAATGATATGGCTCAATGGAATGCTTGATCGTGACACACTTTCTGAAGAAAATGAGATGGCCGTCAGAAAAGACGTAAAATTTTAGAGAACAAAAACTGATTTTATACCACAAAAGTGACTTTTCACACTTGGAATCATTTGTTTGTATTTTTTGTGTGTAACAAATAACGTGCATATGTTATACTTTTCCTGAAAGCTCATTTTCTAAGGTATCCAAATGAGTGTATTTGGTTTTTCTAAATTCAATGACGTTCCTGTCATTTGTGAAGATCTACCAGGCGCTAGGGTCGGGGTAAGTTGGTCCATTCGCAACGGGGTAAGTTGGTCCGTCGAAAAAGCATTTGTTTTTATCAGAACCTGCCATTTTCTGAATGCAAACAGCCGCAAATTATTGAACAAGTTACTTAGTACCAGAATGGTTCTGAGAAATAGATAATATCTCAAGCTGCTGAAGACAAATCACTGTCTTAGGACCAACAAGCCCCGGCCTATACTCTACGGTAAGGCTTTGAAATGGGGTTTCCAATCAAATAGGCGGTTTTTAAGAAAAATAACTAACAAAATGCAGAGTTGGCTGATCATCTAAGAATTTCTGTTCCGATCATAGCCTGACAGTCTACTGCATTGTCACTGAAGCCACGTAATTTCTCAGATCTTTTGTCAAAAGTGGCATTTATCGACCCATCATTATTTCCTGATTTTCTCGTTTTTTGTTTTTTATTTTGGTTTGGGTTTTACGGCCCTTTCAAGATTATTTCACTCATATCGAGCCAATCGTTAATCATAGGTGGGCGAAAACCGGAGTGGCCGGAGAAAAACCACCTGACCTTCCGTTGCAGAACTTGGCGTCTCACACGTGACCCGAGCGAGGCTCGAACCCACGGCGGTGAGAGACCTAATGACTAAGAGTCAGCGCTCTTATCCATTAGGCCACGGAGGTCCGTCGATTTTCTCGTTGAATCCAGGTCGGGATAACTTACCCCGCGGCTCGGACCAACTTACCCCGATAGTGGGGTAAGTTGGTCCGTTTTACCTCGTCCTGGAAAACGGCAATATTTGTCAGAATCTGTCATTTTCCGGACGTTAAACTATGAAATAAGGTGGCGAACGGATAATACTAGTTGCATAATGTATACGTATTACAAGCTAATGAATATTTTTATCAGCATTTGAAAAAAAAATTGCCATTTTCGGACCAACTAGCCCCGGTCTCCCCAACCCACAATCTATATTTTGAGCAGAAATAAGGAAAATATCACAATTTTTTATCTTAAAAAAAAATCATTTTTTTTTTCGGCGATAAAGGTTACCGTGTATGTGTTTGTTTGTTTGTATTGGAGTTAAACGGCGCAGTCAACACTATTTAGGTCATTTTTGAGCCGGTCAGTTTACCAATCCACACTTTTCCTGGACAGACTTATACGTGTTACCTCCCTTCCATTATCTACCTTGCTTGGTAGATCATATGCATAGCTTCTCTGACAACTGAGTCAGGGAGTTGACTCTTTGGCTCAGGGGTAAGAGCAGTGGACTATCACCCGAGCGGCCCGGGTTCGGAACCCACCATAGGCGGGGATTTTTTTCAGGCTATGCTTCTTTCCTTTGTTACGGCTTTCATGTCGTAAGATACGTAAGAGTTTAACCGTTACAGCACATTCTTCGCCAAAAACGGACAACTGTCCTTCTTGAATCAGCGGAAGGGAGATACTGGTCGTAGAAAAGATTTCATGTTCAATCTCCACGAATGAATGTTGCCGTCCTCGGCAGGTATCGAACCCGCGTCCTCCTGCTTATCACTCAGATGCGCATCCGACTGAGCTACCGAGGCCAGCTCCGTGTATTTGTATAGGCGTGTTTCCGTAATGTGAACCCCACTCTGCGGCGTCGGATCTGGGCTTGCACAGTTTGCCAGAGTACCCGTTTTGGGGTTTCCGGTACAAAAAGGGTTAAAATTACTGGGACAAATACTGATCTTTACTGATCTTCATACCTTATTTAAATAAAAAGTAACCTCTACCTTTTTGTTTGATCATTTGCACCATGTCATCTATTTTAGGATAAATTACTGGCAGGTGTGTAACTAAGTAAATGTCTTTGTCAATGAAATTATTGACTGCAAAATGTTTCGTCCCAGCACACCCCACCCCCACACCTCTCCATCGGGGATTGGAGAAATAGATTTGGCTGCATGATGCTTCCACGCAGAGCTGAAACTGACCACACATGAGTACTGGTAAACCGCTTAGAAGGACTAAGCCTGCCCATGCAAAGTGGTGTGACTCAGATCGTCCAATACATGTAAGCCTTTTGGTCTCATTGGGCGGCAGGGCTTGAGAGATCATTTCATCTCCATGTCGGGTAAAAGTCCCACAAAATTGGAAGCAACGTCTCCAGAATGACCTAAATAGTGTTGATGGGGACGTTAAACCTCAATTCAAACAAAAACAAAAACTGCACAATGCTTGGGGTGACTTAAACTTCTTTCAGACACATCTTTTTTGGGGAACTAAATTTGAATAAGAAATAACTAAAGCATTTGAAAAAGGATTTGATTTAAAGGGACCAATAATAGATCCCATTCCCGCTTCTTTCTTCAAGAAGTTATTGACATCTTGTGAATAATCCTCAGCGCCCTTATATTTTTTTGTATTTCGAAAGTTGATTTGGTTTAGGCAAAGGTTTTTTCACCCCCGGTAAATCCTACAGGAAAACCAGATACTAATAAATCACACACTTGAATATCTCTTTATCATATGACGTCGCGTCTGAGAGTGTAATAACGCCATGTAATAATTCGATAATCCACTAGTGGATTAAATATGCAAATTAGAAAAATACGCTCCGTAACGTTACATGTACGGCGCCATTAACGACGACGCGTTTACTAATAACGGAATATTGACATTTTCTTTTAAAATTCGGGAATAAAAAGCGTTTTTAATGTCATATGATAAATAGAATCTTGCATTCGTGTTCATGTACTATTGAATTTATTAAACTCGTTGAGGAATAGAGATAAAATGGTCGGCATAGCCTCGCATTTTATCCCTTTTCCTCAACTCGTTTAATGATTCAATAATAAATGAACACTAATGTAAGATCCTCTCTGTAATCTCTCAACACTGTTTTCATGAACTCTATATTCAATTTTTGTGTATAGGAATTTGCAATTCTCAAAATAGAATTTACCAGAGTTTTTAGCTATTGCATGAATTTTAACTTTTTGAATGATATTTGCATTGCTTTTAACTGCACATTACGATAACACATCCGTGTGATTTTGTACATTTTTCACACCTCAGAAAAGGCCATTTTTCTGATGAAATTTTGTGATAATTGTCTTATTTATACTCCAAACATAGGTTTTGGGTGCTCGTTAGAACCGCCTCGTTGAGGCGGTTCTAACGAGTACCCACAACCTATGTCTAGGAGCAGTAATAAGGAAAATAATGTATACCCCCTAAACCCCAGTTTTCCCTATATAAAATGGGGTGTAAGGGGGTGTTCATTTCACGGACTTGTTAGCGTGATGAGACCAGATTCCATATTTGTTCAAATGCTTACATATGCGCTTGGGGACATTAAAAGTATCAGTAGAATTTACTTCATTATTAATTGTATGGGAATCCAATATGTTTCTAAAAACTCTATTCAGGCAAAACAATCTAACAAGGGATTTTGAATATTTGGTATTTCTCGAACTACCAATAGTTGTCAGACTCCATGATATAGATGGGTTGCACGGTGCTTCCACGCAGATCTGAAACCGACCGCACACGAGTACTGGTAAACCGCTTAGAGGACCTAAGCCTACCCAGGTTGCAGGTTTAAGTGGTGCGAGGCCATGCTTATAAACCCTGTTGATTTCATTGGGCGACAGGGATTGAGATATCATTTCATCACAATGTCGGGTAAAAGTCCCACAAAATTGGAAGCAACGTCTCCAAAATGACATATACAGTGTTGACGGGGACGTTAAACCTCAATCAAACAAACAAACAAACACACAAACAGACTACATAAGGACATAAATTATAGTAGAACAATCGGGATGTTGTTTTTGTTCAAAGTTTATCTTTTTGTCAGCAAGTAGCATAAATTTGCTGAGCATTACGAGCTTCCTCTTTTATTGTGAGGTATGATTATTCTTACTGGGGCATTTGAGACATATGAGCAAACCCAGACATCTTCAGACTCTGATATATCTTCTTTATTAAATCTTGACCAAACTTTTGAATTTGGAATCCCATGATTTAAACTTAGGGGTGTGCTTAAACAGAATGGCAGTCTCAATATATTGAATATCATCTATCCATGCACCAAAAGCGTATCTATCTATCTATCTATCTATCTATCTATCTATCTATCTATCTATCTATCTATCTATCTATCTATCTATCTATCTATCTATCTATCTATCTATCTTATCTTATCTATCTTATCTTATCTATCTTATCTATCTTCGCTTTTGCAACTTCAATGCCATAACCACAAACCGCGAAAAACTTCGAATACAAAACATGACATTTACAAAATTTCTGAAAAGTTCCTTGTATTTTGGTCCAATCAATTATATTCGGCGTAATGTAATACTCGCTATAATATAAATATAGCAAGGAAAATCGGTACGCCAGAGATATCTTTAGCCATTTTTGTGTACCTTCCCAGAGCTTTTCTGCCAATTACACCCCCCCCCCCCTTAAAATGGGGGCCAACTCTTAAAGAAAAGAATTTGCTCCCGAGGAGCAAATTCTTTTCTTTCAGAGTTGACCCCTATTGATATAGTAGACAAAAATATCCTTTAAAAGAGGCCCCTCCCCTGAAGCCATGTTCATTACCCTAAAACATATCTAAGGTCAACGATGTACATGCCGTTAAGACTAATGTCTTACAAAGTATCCGACAAGCAATATATAAACTTGGCTGACAAACTAAATGATTGAAACACATATAGTCTATTACAACAATGGCTAAAACGCACATTGAATCTCATAAAACACTAGTTATCGATATAAAAATGACACAACATATCCGTTCTTAATTAATGACCTCTTAATTGATAGGTGTATTGGTATCATAGCAGTTAATGAAGAAAGAAGGGGATAAAATATGACCCTGTCAGGGATGACAAAAAAAAAAAAAAAAAAAAAAAACAACTATAAAACCACTCTTTCGAGTATGGTAATAACGGCATGCCTACACAATAATACTGCTGAGCAGAACAATTACCGATGTGTAATTGTGGTCTTCTCACCAGGGATAAATGCATAAAAAACACTATTGGTTTGTTTGAATGGTAGGGCTTGAGATGTCATTTAATCTCAATGTGGGTAAAAAGCCCACAAAATTGGAAGCAACGTCTCCAAAATGACCTGCATAGTGTTGATGGGGACGTAAATCGCAATTGAAACATAATAAAATCGGCAGGAGAAAATTTGAGTCAATGTTGATGAAACGTCGAGTCATCCACTAAAGGCTTACTTCAATAGTTTAAACTCATTTGAGGCCATGAAAAATCCTTTGACATAACGAATGTTCGAGCTACTGAGGGATAAACGTAGCACCATGGTGGCATAATGTGGATGACTTACTCTTATCTTCCTGACCTCCTTTAACCCTTTTTGTACCAAATGGAATATTCCTCCTTATATATACCAGGGGCCAGTTGTTCAAAGCATCGTTAGCTTAACGAGCTCGTTAGTGGTCATATTGTTAACTGTTCTAGTAAGTTTAATACTTAAATTTTTTGTATTTTTGCTGAAAAAATGTGAGCAGCTTTTGCATCCGCAAAAGCTGCTCACATTTTTTCACCAAAAAATTCAGCATATTTGCCATATTTAATGATCAAAGTTTTAACGTTACGTTAACTAACGACGTCGTTAGTTTTGAACAACTGGCCCCAGGAGTCCATTCCAAAATTAAGGGGTGTTAGGTTGTTTTATCTTCAAAATTTATTTGGAACTTGAGGGCCATGAAAATTCCTTTGAGACAACGAAAGTTCGATCTACTGAGGGTTAAACGTAGCACCATGGTAGCATAATGATGATGACTTACACTTATCTTTCTGACCTCCTTTAATATGGTTGGGTGAGGCAAAGCTGACGTGTATCTTGCGTCACTGGGGCGACCAACTGATATTGGCTTACGGTTTGGTAAGGCCTGCTGTCCTTGCAGCAGGTAAGGGTAGAGGGATAGTGTTGTTATTTCTTCTGTTTCTGTACTTCCATCTATTAGTTCTCCCATTTCTCTACTGTCTCTTCTATCTCTTTTCTCCCTTTCTCTGGGAACTGACACAAAATAACCCACAAGAGTTGACGTGCCATTAAACCCAAACCAATCAATCAATAATATAAAAATGTATGGTGTGTGTACTCATTAGAATCGCCTCATATTTTCAAGATTTAACCATGAGCAAATCTCTCTCATCACGAAAGCACGCCTATATAATTTTGACCCCCCTTGAACCCCACTTTTATATAGTAAAACTGGGGTTTACAGGGGTAAACCTTATTTTTCTTATTTCTGCTCTAAAATATAGATTGTGGGTACTCGTTAGAACCGCCTCTTCGAGATAAAATATAAATTGTGGGTACTCGTTAGAACCGCCTCTCCGAGGCGGTTCTAACTAGTAACGACAATTTATATTTTGAGTAGAAATAAGAAAAATATCACAATTTTTCATCCTAAAATTGTCATTTTTTCGGCGTTAAAGTTTACAATGTATTTGTATAGGCGTGTTTTCGTAATGTCTGGCGTTTCGATTGAAATCTTTTGGGATTCGAGAGAGAGTTCGACTCAGTCATGGTAAACGAGCCATCTATGTTTGTGTCGTTGAAGTTTCTTTGTATGTGTTAAGAAATAGATTTGGTCGCCCCCGCCCATCGGGGCTTGGCGAAATAGATTAGGCTGCTTGGTGCTTCCACGCACAGCTGCAACTGATCACTCATGAGTACTGGTAATCCGCTTATAAGGACTATTATAAGCTTGCCCAGGCAAAGTGGTGTGAGTCCGAACGTCCAGTGCATATAAGCCTTTTGGTTTCATTGGGAGACAGGGCTTGCGAAGTCATTTCACCTCAATGTCGGGGAAATGTCCCGCAAAATTGAAAGCAAAATGGCCAAAATAGTGTTGACGGGGACGTTTAACCTCAAATCAAACAAAATAAGAACTAGATCCGCTCTAGCTGTGATTTGTTGAGTAATAAATTACAGTTTGGAGGTCCAGCTGTCAAGTAGATCAAATCACGAGCGCGCAGCGCGAGTGATTTGTCTACTTACAACTGACCGCAGCGCAAGTGATTTGTCTACTTACAACTGACCGACAAACTGCGATTTATTACTCAAGTTATCACCGGCTGGAACTGATCTATTTCGATTCCAGGGGGAACAACCTAAGTCAGAGCAGTGACGTCATAACCATTCTTAGTTTTGCCGGCGTTTACTACACAAAAGGCATTTGTCACAATAAGTAGGCGCAGTCGGTGCATTAGGTCATAAAAGAATCAAACATACTGAAATCTGTCCCAGAAATGTGGCCTTCTGTTTGAATAATTCGACACAAGCTAATTTGGCAATGATGTCGGAACTATCATTGTTTACAGCGCCGAATCAAATCTTGTGGCGAAGCTATCGAAGCCTTTTCAATGTTTCTAGGTGGAATTTGCTCACTGATGGGATGCAAATATTGTTCGTTACCAGCTGAAGTATGTTTTTTGAAGACTCGTAATGTGCAAATCTAAGTTGAAGCATTTTATTTACCCTATTTACACCAATATGGCCGCTTCTGAAATGGGTACGACATCTCTGCTATGACGTAGGTTGTTACCCCTGGATTCTAACGCTAAAAATGGGCAATAATTGTGTTGTTTCCTTCAAATTCTCACAACCTTTCGCCATTGTTAGAAGAAAGCCCGCGAAAGTATTGGCAGTAATGCTTGCATTCAAATCCTTTTGTAACGTTGATGAAGCGAGAAAGTGACGTTGCACCGACTACAAGTTACGTCATAAATCGACGTCATTCGCAACGCTGTTATGTTTATTGCATAATTAAATCACTGTTCCTTCCGATTGTCTATATACATGTACATGTAGGCGCACTGTGTTATAATACTGCATTTTCAGTACAAAACGATGCACCGTTCCTCGCGTCTGTACGTCCAATTACGAAAACACGCCTTGACAAATGTATTGAAAATTTTACCACCAAACAATATGATCATTTTCAGAAAAAATTTTGATACTTCTCATAATTCTGCTCAAAATAAAGAGTGTGAGCATTGGTTAGAACCGCCTCGTCGAGGCGGTTCTAACGATTACCCACAATCTATGTTTTCGAGCTGAAATAAGAAAAAATAAGAAACCCCAGTTTTACTGTTAAAGGGGGTCAAAATTATACAGGTGTGTTTTCGCGATGTTTGTAATTCAACACCCTTTTTGTAACTCGAACTTTTGTTTGACCTAAAATGTTCATATATCACTAATACTATTGTTTAATACATCAACACAGCAATTCTTACACATTTTTTACACAAGTCATTCTTAAATGAATGAAAATAGTTGAGAAAAGGACATTCTGACTGACAGCAATTAAAAGTCTTTCCATAGACACTTTGACACTTTGTGAAAAAAAATGGTTCTGATTATTTTGGATTCAAAATTAAAAGATCATTTGACGGATATTATAAGGGTGAGCAAGGAACATGGTGGGACTCAGTACCATTGGCGTTTTTGTATGGGAAATAGTGTTTCAAACTTGCCAACATGTACATTGTGCTGTGGCCTACTTTGGAGAGACGCAATGCAATATTCTAACTTAAAAGATGCAGCACTTGGTCACAAAGATAAATATATAGCTGTCCAAAAGATATCTTTTTATATGTTTCTTGTAATATTTTTAGTTATTTGTTTCAAATGAAGTTTATAACAGTTAATTGAAAGGGACTGAAAATAACTTGCTATTCACCCTTAATTTTGCTGTTGAAATGGCATTTCTCTAAGGATACAATTGCAGGTAAATTGCAGGTTGAAATATAAACCTTAGTTTTCTTGACATAAAATCGGATTTACAAGGGCATTACATGAGCATGTTAATGTGATGAAAATAAAATTGGATAAAATTAGCCAATATTATTTGTTGGAATGTAAATTGATAATAATAATAATAATAATAATAATAATAATAATAATTATTATTATTATTATATTACTAAAACTACTGCTACAACAACAACAACAACAACAACAACAACTACTACTACTACTATTGATAATACTATTAATAATAAAATGAAGATGATAATAATTATACTGTAACTACTTTTCCCACTACTGCTACTGTTATTGGGCCCCATCGGGGCTTGAAGAAATAGATTGGGCTGCATGATGCTTCCACGCAGAGCTGAAACTGACCGCACATGAGTACAGGTGAACCGTTTAGGAGGTCTTAGCCTGCCCATGCAAAGTGATGTGAGTAAATATTTTGGATTGTTTGGGTGGCAGGGCTTGAGATGCTATTTCATCTCAATGTCGGGTAAAAGTCTCACAAATTGGAAGCAACGTCTCCAAAATGACTTTTATAATGTTGTCGGGAACATAATATCCCAATACAAATAAACAAACCAATATTACTGATGATACTACTGAAAATAACTAAAATAATAATTTTAAAAACAAAAACGATGAAAATAATAATTATACTCGCATTACTACTCCCACTACAACAACTACTATTCAGTACTGCTATCATCATCATCATCATCATCATCATCATCATCATCATCATCATCATCATCATCATCATCATCAAAACAATTGTAATAACCATTACTACTACGACTTCAACCACTACCTCTACCACTTCTGATTCTATCACTGTTATACTACCACTACTTCAATTATTACTATTATTATGATTATTATCATTAACGTGATGAAAATAAAGTGGATAAACACCAGGGGCCAGTTGTTCAAAACTAACGACGTCGTTAGTTAACGTATCGTTAAAACTTTGATCATTAAATATGGCAAATATGCTGAAATTTTTGCTGAAAAAATGTGAGCAGCTTTTGCGTCCGACAAACTGTGATTTATTACTCTCCAAATCACAAACTAGATGGACTTCTAACCGACATGCAGCCCATCTATTAATTCAAGCCCCGATAGGCGGGGACCCACAAATGATAAGTATAATCCGTCTTATTGAGAATTGAGTATTTTTTGTGACCCGAGCTTTTGATTGACCTAACACTTTAAAGTCACTCATATTATTATTCAATACCTTTACTCCTTAATTCTAACACGAGATGATTACATGATCTATTAATAGAACTGTGTACTTTTCTTGCAGTTCAGTAAGAGAAAAGGATTTGTATGTCACATTCTTACAGCAATTAAAAGTTTTTCCTTAGACACTTTGTGAAAAAAAAAAAAAAAAAAAAAAAAGATTGGGTCTGATTATTTTGGATACAATATCAAAAGATCATTTGACGGATATTATAAGGGTGCATAAGGAACAGAGTAGACTCAGTACCATTGGCGTTTTTGTATCAAACTTGCCAACATGTACTTTGTGCTGTGTCCTGACTTTGGAGAGAAGCAATAGAATATGCTAACTTAAAAGTTATAGCAATTTAGTCACAAAGGTAAATATATAGCTGTCCACAAGGCATCGTTGTATTATGTTTTTTTTTTTTGTTTTTTTTTTTAATATTTTTAGTTTTTTGTTTCAAATGAAGTTTATTATAGAAACAATTTGCTATTCACCATTAATTGTGCTGTGTAAATGGCATTTCTCTAAACGATACAATTGCAGGTAAATCGCGAGTTGAAATGTAAACCACATTTTTTCTTGACATAAAGTAGGAATAATAATAATATCAATAATAATAATAATAATAATAATAATAATAATAATAATAATAATAATAATAATAGTTACAATAAGGTGTTCTTCTTGATGTTGGAAAGAAGGGTGCTAAGTATAAAGAAGACCAGTCTTTTTGCTGATTGTGCTTGTCGGTTTATAATTTCGCTAAGGCTGTGCTCACTGACCAGTCATGGTCGAATTCAACTCTGTGAAATTTACATTGCTGAATTCAACACATGTTTCTACGTCAATTCAATCTATGGAATTCAACAAAAAAGAACAAAAAATGTACTACCAGAATTTGGTACTGCAAATTCAGTGTTCATGTAATTCTAGTTTATAAGTTTATAACTAAACAGCTTTTATAATGAGGTACCATTGTCTGTTTCTTTCAAAAAAGGTACAATGCAATCACAATCGAGTCACTTTTTTGATATGGCATTTTGTGCCATATCTCTTCTTGTTAACCCTGCTTTACCCACGGAAAACAGGAAGTTGAAAGGTTATGCATAAGTTTTCTTGTTTCTGCAATAAAACATGGGCTATGTGTGCTCACTAGAGCTGCTTACGTATGAACATTCAACTTAAGCACAGCTCAAAACATAGCGTTTAGGACTTCAATATCAGTGACTGAGCACCGGGCCATCCAACTTTTATCCGCTTGCAGTTAGGCAAGGCCTGTTTCGTGTGGTAGATTATATAAGGCTGACACAATTAATCGTACAATCGATTAATCGATCGATAAATTCCACAAACATGATTATCATTTCTGATTTGCTTTTAATCGATTAGTTTATAGGTACAATTTACTACCCAAAGTTATGCCTAAAATAGCTGGATGAGTGGCAAACAGTGCAGACCCTGATGAGACGCCGCATTCTGCGGCGTCTCATCTGGATCTACACTGTTTGCTCAGGCCTGTCTGTTCAAATATACATATGGTAAAGTGCATGATATGGTAAGAGTCACGCTCAGATAGAAAGCCAGACAGGTAAAATTATAACAAAAACCTTAGCGATTACTAATCGATTATCGATCGCAATGACATGACTGATAATCGATTATCTTTTCAGCTCCGATTAGCCAGCCCTAGGTAGATAAGGGTTATGTGGAATTGTGCTATATATTTCTTTTGTTTCTACACTTCTATTCAGTTTCTTCTTTCTCCCCTTTCCCTCACGTTCATCTCATCTGCTAATATAGAGGATCTTACACGAGTGTTCATTTCATATGAGCCCCGCCAAGCGAATTTGTGTCTTCGAGCATTCCGTCATGACAAATTTTAACTGCGCATGCCCAGCCATTCAGAGGGGCCAGGGATATGGCTTTCTGTCTGAAGATTCCTCTTGATTAACTGCTTGTATGAGCGAGCAGCGAAGGTTCTGGCGAGACTGCGCGGATGCGCCTGCTCGCCTGAGCCTTCGCTGCTCGCATAGGGGATAAGTACCAAAATCGCTTGACGGGGCCCATATGGTATTTATGAAACGAGCCTTCGGCGAGTTTCATAAATATCATATGAAATGACCACGAGTGTAAGATTCTCTTTATCATATGACTACTTTAAATTGGATTTTATCGCCTTTTTATTTGACTATTTGTCTACGAAAAATGCACTGTTGACATGGACGTCGTCATGACGTTACTTAATCCCGCCAAAGTGTTATTACACGTGTGGTCATACGATTTTTATTACACAACGTTATCCACTGCTTATCAACGACGTCATATGATAAAGGTCTATATTTTTCTCCCTTTCTCTGTGAGACGATACAAAATGGCCCTCAATGGTTGACGTGTCGTTAACATGATAGAAGTGAAGGCAATGATCAGGAATCGATACAATTAACCAACATCTCCCATGGAAAGAAACACAAACATGATATAACAAGACCCTAAAGCAAAACATCAAAATCCCTGAAATAAAAAGAAAATGACCAATTGACTATCCAAAACCAAAAAGATACAAGTTGGCTACTTTAAAAAGAATCCAAAAGGTCTGCTGCTTTCAAGTCAACAAAATAAAATAATAATAATAGTTATGATAAAATACCAAAAAAAACAAAAAAACAAAAAAAACTTGACTTGTGAAATGTTTGTCTTCTGCAAATGCGATCAGCTCTTAACAACTTACGTTAAAGCTAAAATTCAATCAATAATGCTCAAATACTGCCATTTTGTTGAACTCCTTTATTTTTCGATAAAAGGCATTCTCAAAACAGTTACTTAGATTAGAAAGTCTTAAGTTGTGTTATTTGCATTTTCTGTCTTCAAACTTCGTTTTTAGCTTTGATTCTAACACAGCGCGCCTATATAGGCAATGGAAAGGAACTGTGAATTATTATGCAACAAATCACAGCTCAGAAGAGCGTGATAGGTGACGTCATTAAAAACTCCAAATTTATTACGTCACTAGTCGATTTCCTTGACGTTAGACGGTGTAACGTCATTTTCTCGCATCGAAAACGTTAGAAAAGGATATAAATGCATGTGTTCCAGTCGACAATTTTAGCGGGATTTCTTCTAACAATGGCGAAAAGTTGTGAGATTTTGAAGGAAACAACAACATTATTGCCGATTTTCAGCCTGTTAGAATCGAAATAGATCAGCTCTAGCCAGTGATTTGTTGGGTAATAAATCACAGTTTGTCGGTCAGTTGTAAGTAGACAAATCACGCGCGCTACGCGCTCGTGATTTGTCTACTTTACAACTGACCTCCAAACTGTGATTTATTACACAACAAATCACAGCTAGAGCTGATCTATTTCTTAAACACAAATCGAACCAGTGTTAGAATTGGCACATACCCTAGTGACTTTCCCACTTCTTGCCAGTGTTTTTATGTGTCGGAAAAGGCCAAATAAACTAGAAAAAGTGACCAAGGGGTCGAAGTTTATGACCTTGGTATCAATTTTTATTTTTTATTTTATTTATACATTGTTTTGAGAGGGTAACGCAATTAGCTGAGTAGCTATTCTACCTTGCGGCCCTCTATGAAAAAATCAACAAAAAACTATGTACATATATACAAATATCAGACACATGCACAAAATTCATACAAAACACAAACAATGGCACATTGTATGAGGCATAGATGATAAGCAGTTCTAAAATCATGTACATATCACATTTGCATCATTTAAAATGGGCAATAGATCCTTATGCCTAATTGTAAACTCATTATTTAGCCAATTAAAATAATGCATCATATGAAAAATAGCTTTAGAACGAGCGTATAAAACGTTTAAATAATATGAGTAAAGATACATATATTTAACCAAGTCACATGTCATGTAAGATCATAAGAGTATCATTAGGTTAAAGGTTAAGTATCAGTCGATTAAGCAAGTTAAATTTCCTATGCTGCAGCGAACCTTGAAACTTTTCCGCTGGAAAAAATGTGCTTAATTATATGCACCGTGAGTGTAGCCCGTGGCAAACCCAGAGTCTGCATAGCGAGCCCCCCTGCAATGTAGTAACATATTACATTACGTTACTCGTCACAGTATCTGATAGGCTCTAGGATATAGCTCTATGATTGATCATAGCATACTTAAAATAATTTAAGTATACAATGATGATTAAAACTTGATTCGCAATGTAATAAAATAGTTGCATATGATGATCAAAATGTGTATTCATACATTAAGATAATGTCAACTTAAAAACGTGCATAGAGTGTTAAAACGACGTAAAACAATCATGGAACTTAAATACATATCTGTATCACAGTTTTAAGTTGAGGTTTAAAATACAACGAGCACATAAGAACAAGTATCTGAGTAACAAGACATAAAAGTGAAATGGATTGAACAATATGTACTAAAATGTTAAATTTGGTATTCCGGTAAAATGACTAATGTCAGGGTTATAATTTATACTAACCAATCATGTGAATGTGAAATTAAAATATTGCCCTGAGATACTGCTTGAAACTTGAAAGTGTAGCCGAAGCTTTGACTGTTTGAGGCAGAGCGTTCCATAGCCTAGGGGCCGAACACGAGAAAGAGCCGTCGTAAAGTGCTGTCCGTGATTTCGGCACATATAATGAGCCGTTGTTTGATGACCTCAGGTTTAAGGTATGAACCTCAGACATCGGTGTTAAAAGTTCTGTTATGTATTCCGGGGATAAATTATTTATTGCTCGATACGTCAGGACAGCTTTATTGTATTTAAGTCTATCTGGCACTGAAAACCAACCAAGACGATTAAACATTTCGGCGGAAGGGGTGTCGTAGTCTGCTTTCAAGATGATTCGGGCAGCGCGTTTTTGCAATTTAGCAAGCCGTTCAATGTTTGCTCCAGTAGTTGATCCCCAGGTTACAGAACCGTAGTCAATAAATGGGAGAATATAGCTCTGATAATACAGTTTTTGGATATGATACGGTACGTATGTTGCCAGCTGGCGTAACAGCGATATTTTAGATGAAATAAGTGAACATAAGTGGTCTATATGGGCGGTCCATGAAAGGTTATCGTCAATATAGATTCCAAGAAGTTTCTGGTTAGTAACTGATTGTATGGCTGTATCATTATCGAGGATATTCAGTGGTCGGGAATTGCGCACTCGGATTTTGGATCCAGCTAACATGCATTTCGTCTTGTTCTTGTGGACATTCATTTTGTTTTGCTTGCCCCACAATTTTGTGTTGTCGTACTCGCTTTGTAAAACTACTTCGATCTCATTTATGTTGTTACTGTATGTATGAATAGTCGTGTCATCCGCATATAAATCTGAGGAACATTTTTTAAGGTGTAGGGGAAGATCGTTGATATAGATGAGGAATAATGTAGGACCTAAAATAGAGCCCTGCGGCACGCCAGATTGGACGGTTGCGAAGTCCGTCAAGCCGTTTCCGTTCCCTATGGCTTGTTGACGGGAATTTAAATATGAGTTAAACCATTTTATTGCAGATGGATTAAATTTATATAGCTCAAGTTTTTTTAGCAAGATTGCGTGGTCAACGAGATCAAATGCTTTGCGAAAATCAATAAAAAGGGCTCCTACCATGTCGCCCTTGTCAATGCTTTCCGTCCAATCGTTTATAAGTTTGACTAGTGCGGTTTGACAACTATGTTTCGGTCTGAAACCGGATTGATTATCGTGTAAAAGTTTAAATTTGTTCAGAAACGCCATGAGATGTTTGTTTATATGTTTTTCAAAAATTTTAGATATGGTTGACAAAATTGATATAGGCCTATAATTAGAAGGATCATCTTTATCACCACCTTTATAGATTGGAAGAACCTTAGCAAGTTTCATTTTGGATGGAAACTGGCCTGTTGCAATACTTTTATTGATAAGCATTGCAAGTGATGGCGATAAGGCATTGGCTGCAAGTTTTACTATTTTTGGTCCTAAACCGTCAAGCCCAGTGGACTTGGAGACCTCCAGCTTATTTATATGTAAAGTTACCTGTTCCGGTGTAATAAAAGGAATTATAAATTGCGTTTGAGAAGGAACTTTACTATTTACAAAATCACTAATTATATTCGCGTTGATATCACAACTATTTCCAGTGGAATAGCTTGCATTAAGGATATCGGCAACTGATGCAAAGTACCTATTTAATTTTTTCGCGATGGCTTCAGAATCAGTAATAGTTTCGTCTCCAACGGTTAGTTTTTCAGGCAAATTACTGGAAGCAGACGTGTCACCCTTATTCACGTCTCGTAAATGTTTCCATAAAAATTTAATGTCTTTAGAATTTGTGATACTGTTGGAAAAGTATTTGCGTTTTGATTGCCTTATGAGTTGTTTGGTTTTGTTGCGGTACTTTCTATAGTCATCCCACTGTTTTAGTTTTTTTTGCATTTATCTCGAAATGCTTGCATACGAGTGATGTCTGGGGTAAACCAGTCAGGCAAGCGCTTGGTTTTAACACGTTTAGACTTAACTGGTGCGTTGTTATTCAGGTGTTTTAATACAAGTGGGTACCAGACGCTGAGGTCTTCGTCAATATTTGATTTATCTGCAACAAATGAGTTCAAATCGTTACTTATATCAAAAATAAACTTCATCTCATCAAAGTATTTGTAACTGCGATAGGTTGTTGTTGTATGCCTATCTTTAAAAATTTTTGAATTCATTTTTCGTGTAAAGCAGATTGGAAAATGATCGCTAAGAGATAGATTAGAAATGAAACATTGGACTATATTACTTGGATGAGTCGTATACACGTGGTCGATTAATGTTTCAGTAGTTTCTGTGATCCTTGTAGGCTCTTTTACCAATTGTGATAAGTCAAATAAATTTGTGAGGTTGAGCCATTTGTTGTTTATACAAGCTTTGAGATCTATATTGAAGTCACCCATAAGGAGAATTTCAAGGCCAGTTGTTTGTGCTATGGAAAGCTCTTCCTCAAACAAGTCGATCCATTCATTCAATGCATTGGGTGGCCTATAGACTGTACATAAAAGAAAAGGTTTCGAATTGGGTAGCTGAACTTCGGCCCAAAGTGTTTCTAAATTAGATAATTCGTATTCAGACCTACGCTTGTATCTTATTGTTTTCCTAAAGTACAGTAATAATCCTCCACCAGTTTTGTTTTTTGTGTCTGCTCTATCTTTTCTAAGAAACTCGTAACCTCCAATCGCTACCTGGTTGTCAGAGATAGTCGGTTCTAAAAAGGACTCACAAATACCCAGTATATCTGGACATGACTTACTGGCCATAATGATGCGAATCTCATCAATTTTTGAGACAATGTGCCTTATGTTGAGGTTACAAAAGTGCAAACCTTTAGACTTAAATGACAAGTCTGAATTTGCATTAACTGTTGTCTCTGGTGCTAAGCAGGTAGGTTCGGTGGGATTTGAGTTCGGAGCAGAGTTTTGGGTTAGACCTATTGGTGCATTTGTAACGAGAGGGTCACTGGGGTGCTCAGGATCTGTGATAGGCCTTTCATTACAAGCAGAATGGTTTTCTGTTTTCGTGGGCGGTCTCACAGATACTGTGTCGTTTGTTGGTAATGATAGTTTTATACGCCCATTTATTACCTATTGGGTAAAACGACCAGACACTCCCGAGTTCCTCCCGTTATACCAACACGTCTCAGTGTTATGGCTTTTTGTTTCGCAAATATAACAGTATCTTGACAACGAGCGAGGGCCCCTATAATGAGGAGGCCTCGCTCCCTGCCGAGATCCCTGATACAGTCTTTTTGACTGAGCAGGTTTTCCATCTATGGTGACTTTGCATACTTTGTCTATGTTTGCTAATAGTTTTTGTTTACCATGTTGATTTAGGTGTATTTTGTCCTTCCAAAAGTAGCTAGCAGGTAGTTCACCAGAGGCAAGTAGAAAATTATCGTAGTTGTCTACGAATTCAATGTCATTTTCTGCGCAAAGAGATCTGAGTAGATCGTTATATGGTTCTAGATTAGTTGTCTTTCTTGGCAAGAGACCTGAGACAATAAGTCGACGATTCTCTGATGCTAAGCTCTCTAAGAGTTCAATATAGTTATCGCTAAAGCTATCTGGGTCAACACCTTGGTCAGCGTCATTGCCGCCAATATGCAAAATAATGGTTTTGCACTCATCAATATTGTAGTTTTTAAGTTTATCTTTTATTGTTGTGGTAGTCGCTCCTGGGAAAGATCGTACTGTGGTCTGAGAGTTAAGTTCATTTGTTCGCACACGTTTCAGGATTGAGCTGCCTATTAATAAGGTTGGGTGTTTTATAGTCTTTTTCGGGCTTTCAGTTAAATCAATTTGATCTGTGATATCATCTTTATTCATGGTTGATTGGAAACTCTGAGGGCCTAGTTGTGTCAACACTGGTAAACAATGAGCATTACTGATTTCATGTGTGTTAGTTTGGGATTTTTATTTTGGCTTTTGTTGTGGTTTCTTGAACTGTTTAACAGTTGGAACGATTGGCTTAGCTTGGATCACTTTCGATTTGTTTGGAGCATCACTGGATTGTATAAGCTTCTCAGCGTGATTTTTCGGGTCTTCTGTTTTGGTTTTTATCTTGTCCAGCACTGCTGTGGTTTTGTTCAGAATCTGGCAAGACTTTTGATCGAAAGCAGTTTTTATGGTTTTTGTGGTAGACTGGAGTTGTTCAATAGATTCTGAAATGCACAAGTCCTTCCCATTCATCTGTCTTGTTAAAACTGTAATTCGATCGTTCACACTTTCAAAACTGTTCTCAACTTTCACGGATAGTGCTTGAACTGCTTTCAAAATGTTTTGTGTACAGTCTTTCAGACCATTTAACTCGAGTTTCATACTGTTGGTATTGAGTTTTATAGTTGTTATCATGTCTCTGCAGGTTTGACAGAGCCATATGCCCACTGGCTCATCTTCTGATATCCCAACACAAGTTCCATGAAACCACTGGGCACAAAGTGAACACCGGATCTGATCATGCTTCCGCTTTGAAGTAGGCTTGACTTTGCAAGTGTCGCAGCATTTTGAACTTTTTGACGAGGTTTTAGATTGAGTCTTGTTAGTACCACTCGTGCCGTCAGTTTTAGTATCAGCGCTAGCGGCTTGTTTTAGCAAAGTCACACTGTCGTCTAAGCATATAGGATCCTCATTTTCCTGTTGTTCAGTATCGCCACTGCCATGGTCATTGTGGCTATCTTGTTCGGTGTTAGCATTGCTTTCAGACGGATCTAGTGTGGTATCTAAATCGGTTAGAACAGTTTCTGATAAATGTACTGTGCTGTGCTCTATTGAGGGTTGAGGTTTTCTGCGGAGTTGGTTCTGTGCTTCAGATTGCAGAAAGTTCGAGATTGTCTGTGCGGTTTCGGTCAAACGCAGTTGGTTGAAATCTGGGAGAAGCTCTTTCATCTCTTCAAGGACGATGGTCTTGTACTCTTGCTTCCTGAATTGCTTAAGTTCTATGTGTGACATGCAGCTTATGACTTTAGAGTATTTCTCTTTGAGAGAATCCTCAACACTATACAGCTTCGAATCACCAGACATATCTGCAGTGCAGTTTCAGTTATACAATTTAGTCGACAAACACAGAGTTTCCTCCCTTGTTTCGTTAACCGTTGAGCGTGACCTGTATTATAGTGAGTTCGTTCTCGGTATATTAGAAAACTGGCCTCAGGGCAAGTTAGTATGGCCACTGTTATGAATATTTTATCTTGTTAGTGTTCATCTTTATATTAGAACCTTCGAATAAATATAATGAACTCACTATTTGTTTTAAAGACAACTATACTCCGTATATTCATGAAACGTCCTCCAAATTAAACATACATTTGACACTGTTATAATAGAGAAAAAAAACAGTTTATTACACAGCGATTTTACAGCGACTTTCATAAGAACTGGTAGAGTATAAGAACTGGCTAAGAATTTCTCAATTTCTTAGTTGATGATCTTGATCTGCTGGCGGCAGTGTCTTTTCTGTGTCCATAAAATGCCATGTATCAAACCTAATATAATCCTAGAACTATTCCCCAATGGAATAGTCTTCCCTCCTCTGCGGTGAATGCCAAGTCCGCAGAAGAGTTCAAAGCCCGCACAGTGTAAGATTGGGTCTCAGAGGTATGCGTTTTAGGATACCTCTGTTATGCAGATTGTAAATAGTTTTAAGGACGCATCCAGTGCCTCTCTTTTTTTTTTCAGCTAAATTCTAAATTTAGCCACCCAATCAACTGAGGTAATGGCCAGATATGACCGACTCAGTATAAGAAGATAGATAGATAGAATAGGAGTTGGCAATAAAAAGTTAAAAAAATATATATATATATATATATATATATATATATATTTTTTTTTATTTTTTTTCCAAAAACACGTTAACATGAATACCTCAATCAAAGTTCAAAGCTTGTGATCTTGACAGCGGGAGTCATATCAATGTTACTATACTTTGTCAGCTGTGACGTGATATCACATATCAACTCCCAATAACACTGCCTCACTCCACCCAGGTGTAAATGGGTAGCAGTGGTGTAATAGTCACTGCCTCTCTCTCGCGCGCGTGAAAACATCCGGAATGAGTGTTCGAGGGCGATTAAATAAGTTTGAAGCTTCCATCGTAATCGAACTAAAATAAATTAATATAAACTAATCTAACTCCCAATAATATAAGTTATAGGGATCAAATATTTTTTTTTGATAAAAATGTAACATAAATATCAAAATTCTATCACTATGTCCTTGACCGTCTGTATCAGCAGCAGTCACATGATTGTAACTATATGATATGACATGTAAAACTTCAATACAATCAACACGATGAAGAGCAAGACTTTACAATAGCCATTCAAAGTCTGTGACCTTGACCTTCTGTCAGCAGCAGCCACATAAATGGAACGATTCTTTGGGTGGGTTTAAGTAATACAAGTTGGGCATTATAAGTGTACAATGCAAAGTCAAAGAAACAAAACAAAATGAAAAACATATACAAAATAGAAGTGAAGGCAATGGTCAGGAATCGATACATAAACCCACACCTCCCAACAGAGACACCGACAGGAAAGAAGCACAAACATTAAATAACAAGCCCCTTGTGGAAACATCAATAGCGAAAAGCGAAAAGGACAGTTACTTTCTCACAAAATGGCCCATTGGCTATCCAAACAAAAAGAGACAAGCGATGCACATACTCAAAGACAAACCATAATAAAAATAAACCGTGATAGAAGAACCGCCTTGGAACGGTCTATGAAATGAATTTCACTGGGGTGGAAGGTTGGGGGCTTAAATCGATTTTACTCGGCCGCAGTCCTCGCCCTTGATTCCGTCGCGATTTAGACAACTAATTTGTTTTGTCCACATGAAGGCTTTCTAACTTACCAGTGCAACATCAAGAACGCAAAAATTAAACAACCACAGAGATGAAACAACGGTGAGGACTCGACAGCAAGAAACCACTGAAATGCTGGAGCATCAGGTACCAACCGACACTACAACAGTAAGCCTTTACGCTAGACCGTCATAGAATCTGAGGTCTGGCTCATCGATGTGCAATAAAAGAGGGGAGCAAGTTATCAACCGTGATTTGGTTAACTACCATGCATGCAGTCATGTCCGTATAAGTCCTGTATGGGTCGGTTTACCCCCCCCCCCCCCCCCAGAACTTCAGTTAAATAAAGCATTTTTTTCTGACACACAAGCCCCGTTTTTGGAATACCCATCACGAAAACACGCCTGTATAATTTTGACCCCCTTGAACCCCGCTTTTATACGGTAATACTGGGGTTTCCGGAGTTATACCTTATTTTTCTTATTTCTGCTCAAATATAGATTGTGGGCACTCGGTAGAACCGCCTCGCTCTAAAATATAGATTGTGGGTACTCGTTAGAACCGCCTCGATGAGGCGGTTCTACCGAGTGCCCACAATCTATATTTTGAGCAGAAATAAGAACAAGAGGGCCATGATGGCCCTGGATCGCTCACCTGATCCATAGTGTAACAAGTGGGCCCCAGAGAGGGCCATTATTGGCCCCAGGGCTTTAATGTACATAATGTTGAGGGAGGTCTTAAAGGTGAAGCTTCATACCAAACATCAACAAAGGCTAAAATTTGAACAATCTTGTCAAAGGTCCACTAGATGAAGCTACACATCAAATATCAAAGACCTGGGCCTAGCGGTTTCAGAGAAGAAGATTTTTAAAGATTTTCCCTATATAAGCCTATGTAAAATCAAAGGGCCCCGGGACAGGGGCATTTTTTGCCCCAGCACTATAGTTTGAACAATCTTGGTAGGGGTCCACTAGATGAAGCTTCATACCAAATATCAAAGTTCTGGGCCTTGTGGTTTCAGAGAAGAAGATTTTTAAAGATTTTCCCTATATAAGCCTATGTAAAACCAAAGGGCCCCGTGGCAGGGGGGGATTTTTTGTCCCAGCACTATAATTTGAACAATCTTGGTAGGGGTCCACTAGACGAAGCTTCATACCAAATATCAAAGTCCTGGGCCTTGTGGTTTCAGAGAAGAAGATTTTTAAAGATTTTCCCTATATAAGCCTATGTAAAATCAAAGGGCCCCGGGACAGGGGCATTTTTTGCCCCAGCACTATAGTTTGAACAATCTTGGTAGGGGTCCACTAGATGAAGCTTCATACCAAATATCAAAGTTCTGGGCCTTGTGGTTTCAGAGAAGAAGATTTTTAAAGATTTTCCCTATATAAGCCTATGTAAAACCAAAGGGCCCCGTGGCAGGGGGGGATTTTTTGTCCCAGCACTATAATTTGAACAATCTTGGTAGGGGTCCACTAGACGAAGCTTCATACCAAATATCAAAGTCCTGGGCCTTGTGGTTTCAGAGAAGAAGATTTTTAAAGATTTTCCCTATATAAGCCTATGTAAAACCAAAGGGCCCCGGGGCAGGGGCATTTTTGGCCCCAGCACTAAAATTGGAACAATCTTGGTAGGGGTCCACTAGATGAAGCTTCATACCAAATATCAAAGTCGTGGGCCTTGTGGTTTTAGAGAAGAAAATTTTTAAAGATTTTCCCTATATAAGCCTATGTAAAACCAAAGGGCCCCGTGGCGGGGGCATTTTTGGCCCCAGCACTATAATTTGAACAATCTTGGTAGGGGTCCACTAGATGAAGCTTCATACCAAATATATAAGACCTGGGCCTTGTGGTTTCAGAGAAGAAGATTTTTAAAAATTTTCCCTATATAAGCCAATGTAAAAGCAAAGGGCCCCGTGGCGGGGGCATTTTTGTCCCAGCACTAAAATTTGAACAATCTTGGTAGGGGTCCACTAGATGAAGCTTCATACCAAATATCAAAGTCCTGGGCCTTGTGGTTTCAGAAAAGAAAATTTTTAAAGATTTTCCCTATATAAGCCCATGTAAAACCAAAGGGCCCCGTGGCGGGGGCATTTTTTGTCCCAGCACTAAAATTTGAACAATCTTGGTAGGGGTCCACTAGATGAAGCTTCATACCAAATATCAAAGACCTGGGCCTTGTGGTTTCAGAGAAGAAGATTTTTTAAGATTTTCCCTATATAAGCCTATGTAAAACCAAAGGGCCCCGGGGCGGGGGCATTTTTGGCCCCAGCACTGTAATTTGAACAATCTTGGTAGGGGTCAACTAGATGAAGCTTCATACCAAATATCAAAGACCTGGGCCTTGTGGTTTCAGAGAAGAAGATTTTTAAAGATTTTCCCTATATAAGCCAATGTAAAACCAAAGGGCCCTGTGGCGGGGGCATTTTTTGTCCCAGCACTATAATTTGAACAATCTTGGTAGGGGTCCACTAGATGAAGCTTCATACCAAATATCAAAGTCCTGGGCCTTGTGGTTTCAGAGTAGAAGATTTTTGAAGATTTTCCCTATATAAGCCTATGTAAAACCAAAGGGCCCTGGGGCGGGGGCATTTTTGGCCCCAGCACTATAATTTGAACAATCTTGGTAGGGGTCCACTAGATGAAGCTTCATACCAAATATCAAAGACCTGGGCCTTGTGGTTTCAGAGAAGAAGATTTTTAAAGATTTTCCCTATATAAGCCAATGTAAAACCAAAGGGCCCCGTGGCGGGGGCATTTTTCGTCCCAGCACTCAAATTTGAACAATCTTGGTAGGGGTCCACTAGATGAAGCTTCATACCAAATATCAAAGTCCTGGGCCTTGTGGTTTCAGAGAAGAAGATTTTTAAAGATTTTCCCTATATAAGCCTATGTAAAACCAAAGGGCCCCCGTGCGGGGGCATTTTTGGCCCCAGCACTATAATTTGAACAATCTTGGTAGGGGTCCACTAGATGAAGCTTCATACCAAATAACAAAGACCTGGGCCTTGTGGTTTCAGAGAAGAAGATTTTTTAAGTTTTTGGTGAAAAAAATCTGTTTTTGGCTCCTGTGACCTAGATGTGCAACGGACCGGAACCATTTGACCCATATTCAAACTTGACCGAGATATTGTCATGACGATCATTCTGAGCAAGTTTGATTAAGATTGGACCAAAATTGTGGCCCCTAGGGTGTTCACAAGGTTTTTATATGATTTGACCCGCTGACCTACTTTTTAACCCGATATGACCCATATTCGAACTGGACTGAAATATTGTCACAATGGTCATTCTGAGCAAGTTTCATGATAATTGGACCAAAACAGTGGCCTTCAGAGTGTTCACAAGGTTTTTCTATGATTTGACCTACTGACCTACTTTTTGACCGGACATGACCCATATTCGAACTTGACCAAGATATTGTCATGATGATCATTCTGAGCAAGTTTGATTATGATTGGACCAAAATTGTGGCCTCTAGGGTGTTCACAAGGTTTTTCTATGATTTGACCCGCTGACCTACTTTTTAAGCCGACATGATCCATATTCAAACTTCACTAAAATATTGTCACAATGATCATTCTGAGCAAGTTTGATGATGATTGGACCAAAACTGTGCCCTCTAGAGTGTTCACAAGGTTTTTCTATGATTTGACCTACTGACCTACTTTTTCACCCGACATGACCCATATTCGAACTTGACCGAGATATTGTCATGATGATCATTCTGAGCAAGTTTGATGATGATTGGACCAAAACTGTGGCCTCTAGTTTGTTCACAAGAAAAAGTTTACGCACGACGGACGACGGACGACGGACGACGCACGACGACGCCGGACATCTTACGGTCACAAAAGCTCACCATGACCTTCGGTCAGGTGAGCTAAAAATATCACAATTTTTCATCATAAAATTTTCATTTTTTCGGCGATATAGGTGGTAATGTATTTGTATAGGCGTGTTTGCGTAATGAACCAGCTTTTGTGGATCGGTTTTGTTTCGTGCAGGATTTGTGATAAATGTATGATTTTGATTTTGAGATTGTGGATTTTCCTTTCCTGCATTACGCAAACACGCCTATTCAAATACATTGACACCTTTATCGCCGAAAAAATGAAAAATTTATGATCAAAAATTGTGATATTTTTCTTATTTCTGCTCAAAATACAGATTGTGGGCACTCGTTAGAATCGCCTCATTGAGGCGATTCTAACGATTACCCACAATCTAAATTTTAGAGCAGAAATAAGAAAAATAAGGTATACCCCCGGAAACCCCAGTTTTACTATATAAAAGTGGGGTTCAAGGGGGTGAAAATTATATAGGTGTGTTTTCGTGATGTGGATGGTGATATTCCTCGGGCGGCGTCCTGATGCGCTTATATTTCGCAGTTGGTTCGATTTGCGAGAGTGTCTAGTTATGTAAATGACTTCAACACTCGTGGTAAATTTTTAACTGCTAAGCTTTGGTAGGGTGACAATGGGCCAAAAAGTCCACTATTTCTGGTAGTAACCCATACCCCCCCGTATAACAAAACATGTCATATACCAAAATGTTCGTCAGCATCCGTAGTATCTGAAACTGCCGGCATAAATCGGCATAAATGATGGCGAGCTGAGAAATCCAAGATGGCGTCCAAGATGGCCGCCATAGCTGTAAATTCCAGTTTTTCGTAAACTATGAATATAAATACCACAAATCATCTTACAAACTTATTTTAATTTATTTTTCTGGTGTAGAAAGAAGATTTGTGCTAGAATATAGATCAATCTTTTAGGTTTGACTTGAAAACCGGTGAAAAAAATGATATTTTATTGTTTTTGTGTCTAGTTTCATAGGTGGTACATGAAAGCAATTCTGATATTTCAAAATTTAAACAGTTTTTTCATATCTATTGTTTTATTTTAACTAAGACACTATTCTAAAATACATTTAACACTATTCTGAAGTACATTTATGGTTGATTTTGACTTTTTTACCATCAATTTAGCCCCAGGATTACCCCACCCACTCAGTTTTCCAGTATAATTCATTCACATAATATTGCCACAAATCATCTTACAAACTTATTTTAATTTATTTTTATGGTATAGAAAGACTACTTGTGCTAGAATATTGATCAGCATTTTAGGTTTGACTTGAAAACCGGTGAAATAAAAGACATTTCATCATTTTTGTGTCTAGTTTCATAGGTGTTACATAAAGGCAATGCTGATGTTTCAAAATGTTAAACAGTTTTTATTTATCGATTGTTTTATTTTAACTAAGACACTATTCTAAAATACATTTAACACTATTACCAAGTACATTCATGGTTTGTTATGACTTTTTTACCATAAATTTAGCCCCAGGATTACCCCACCCACTTAGTTTACCAGTACAATTCATTCACATAATACTCACACTCAAGGTATTTGCAGGCGAGGATTTCATTTTACACAACAAGTAGAAGAGGGCATTGAAGCTAATGCTTAGTTATGTTTTCATACTATATTATATGATCAGCCATTAGGAAACACCACCTCTTTATAACACTGTTTTCGGGATATGAGCATTAACCGTCTTAATTAAGCAGTGCTACATCAAAACAAACAGCAAAATAGTGTTTATCAAATTGATCTAAAATGACTTTTATTGTCATTTTTGCTGTGTAACTGGCTAGGTTTTGGGGGTTATAAAGTGTTATATCCAAAACTATGTTATAAAAATGTGTTATAAAGAGGATATGCTATATAATTAGGATATATTTTGTTTGATTTGAGGTACAACGAGGTATCAGTCATTTTGCATTTTGGAAACATTGCTTCCAATTTTTTTGTGGGACTTTCCCTGACATTGAGATGAAATGACATCTCAAGCACTGCCACACATTTAAACCAAAAGGTTTTATATGCAAGGATGGTCCAACTCGCACCACTTTTCCTGGGCATGGTTAGAATCTCTAAGCGGTTTACTCTGTATACCCTACGTCTACTGGGCTAGGCAAGTTAATCTTAGATTTTATAGCTCCCCATCAAATCGGTAGCTGATATGCACACCTGTGCACTAAAAAGAAATTGCTGCTGCTTTAACTAGCCCTGAGACATTTGACTCAGTCCCAAGATCTGAAATCTCATGAAGCTGGAAGTCTGGTTTAGGCAGAACATGAATTGCCTTTTTCTTGCCTGTACTATGTAAAGAAGAGCAGGTATCACAACCCATACGACAATCCTGAAAGCAGTGTGAACTGGAATATTCCTGGTGCAGTCAAGCATGAATACCTTTTCTGCCTGTCACCAGCATAAAGCAGGTTAAAGTGATGCACAAGTAGAAAGAAAACATCGGTATCAGAACTGACAACAAGAGAACCTGCAACGGCTAGTTGCAAATCATTCTACTATCAGCTTCTTCACGGTTGGAATAAAGTTCATGCTGAACAGGAACAACATCAGCAGAAACTTCAGAGCCTTGTTCTCAAGTCAACCTGCACCAACAACAGTAGCATTCTTCTTAAGAAGCTCATGGCAATTTTCGTTAAGCTATCTAGTGTAAAGTTCTTGCTTTTACTGCTTGAAAGTATCTATCAATCACCAGTTACTATATTTTTCCTCGTAGACACAGGCGCGTGTGAAGAAACATTCTTTCCACACTTTTGTTGGGTCTGTGATTTGAGACTGTTTGCCTCATTCCTCTCAAAACCGACGCGAATGGCGGCTACCCAAATAATGGTGAGAAGACTGTAAGACAAAACATAGCAGCCATCTGTTGGTATGTCAGTTTGAGACATGATGAATGCTGCAACATTTAAAGTACAGACATCCCGTCAAATACTATACAACCAGCAAGTCTTTCTAGTTTTTCAAGGAAATCCGACTTTTTGGTAAACATCATACATTCTTCATCTGTAAACAATCTCGCGTGATCATGAGCATTTTTGAAAGACAAGACCTTGAATGAATGAACTGATGTATAGAAAGCATATATCTCTTCACCGGTGGCAGTCAGTTCCTCAAACTGGTTTCCCCAGACACCTGTGCCATTGACCTGATATCACTCATAGTCTGGTACCGGCCCCGATAGCTCAGTTGGTAGAGTGTCCGCTCCGGGGAATGAGAGGTCACGTGTTCGATCCCGGGCCGTGACATACCAGAGTCGTTAAAAATGGTACTAGCTGCTCCTCGTTTGGCACTCATATTTACGGGCGGGGTAGAGCTAGGACTGGTCGACCCAGTGTCAGGATAATGTGACTGGGTGGGGTATCATGTAATGTGTCTGGGACATGATACTTCAGTGAGGCAGCACTATAAAAGTGAGCATTGAGTTCCCTGTCGCAACCAGACACTGTCGTGATATGACTGAAAAATTGTTGAAAGCAACGTTAAACCCGAATTCACACACACACACACACACACACACACACACACACACACACACACACACACACACACACACACACACACACACACACACACACACACACACAGTCTGGAGTTTTGACCCAGGCAAAGGCTCATAAGATTGTTCTTTGGATGGCCTAACAAGCTATGGGTATGAGCCTTTCCTGCATGAATGACTCAAATGGCTTTTGACCCATTTTATGGCAATTTATCAAACTTCTCTATCTCTTGAGGAACTTCATCTCCAGTAGCTATATAGTCCAAATGTCTTCGGCCCCCGCCCATCAGGGCTTGAAGAAATAGATGGGCTGCATGATGCTTCCACGCAGAGCTGAAACCGACCGCACATGAGTATTGGTAAACCCCTTAGAGGCTCTAAGCCTGTCCAGGCAAAGCGGTGCAAGTCGGACCGTCCATACTTATAAGCTGTATTGGTTTCAGTGGGGGACAGGGCTTGAGATGTCATTTCATCTCAATGTCGGGTAAAAGTCCCACAAAATTGGAAGCAACGTCTCCAAATTGACCTATACAGTGTTGATGGGGACGTTAAACTTCAAATAAAACAACAAACAAACAAAATTGTCCAAATGTCAGGAAAAACGGTCCAATAAATTTTAAACTGTCATTGTGAAATAAATAATAGACTTATTATAAGCCTGTGTATTGGTATGGTGTTTGTTAGAGCTTGCACTTATGCATGGCATACTTAGCAGTAATGAGTCTTGATAAAAACCATCTTATAAGGGCTTGTTCATAACATCATTGTGGGTGATTCCTATAATGTAACTGGATAGCCAGTTTGCCATTTTGTGGGACAGTAACTGTCCTTTTGGCTTTCCTCTGTTGTTGTTTCCATTAAGTTTCTTTCCCTTTAGAGTCATTGATGGGAGGTGTAAATTAATTGCATCGATTCTTGATCATTGCTTTACTTCTATTTTGAGAACAAATCTCTGAAAGTATCCAGTGAGGTTGTTGCTGCTCAGCTTTAACTCGATTACAACTATGAAGAAGCCAATAGTAGAATGATTTTGCACCTGCAGTTTGCAGGTTCTCTGTGAGTTAACACAGCTGTTCTGGTCAGTCCATATACCCATGTTTTCGTTCTACTTCTGCTTTACTTTAGCCAGCTTATTGTTAATATATTCTTCAGGACAGGCAGGAAGGGTATTCATGCTGACTGCACCAGGTATTTCAGTTCACACTGTTTTCAGGAAGCTACAGCCAGATTAAAGGGCAATTATGCTGTCTGTATTACCTTACAGGATGTGATACCTGCTCTTCTTTACATAATATAGGTAAGAAGAATGCCTGAATCAGACTTCAAGCTTCAAGAGATTTCAGATCTTGGTATTGAGTCAAATGTCTCAGGGCCAGTTAAGGCAGCAGCAATTTTTCTGTAGGTTTGCTGTTCAGACAAACACATTAGACAACAATGGTGCTCCAAAAATCCAGAGTTAGATCTAGTCATATACCACCAGCTTATAGTTTTTTTGCTCCATTTGTACAGGTGTACATATCAGCTACTGATTTGACGGGGAGCTATAAAATATAGATTAATTTGCCTAGCCCTATAGACCTAGGGCATATGGTTGATCCTGAAACTGGGTTATTCAAGGCAGACACAAGCAGCCTCCCTCTATTAACTGATATGGTTGTAAATAGCCTGATCAGTGTAGTGATGACTGCATTTGCTCATAGACGTACAACCATGTACTCAAGCTTGCAAGTAGTAAAGCATGTTTGAATATGTCTTACATTTGTAAGTGCCTAAATGGTGATCAGTAGGAAGCGGGTTTGATACCTGCCGGGGTCGGCAACATTCTTTCGTGGAGATTGATCATGAAATCTTTTCTACGGTCATTATCTCGCTTCCGCTGATTCAAGAAGGGCAGTTGTCAGTTTATGGCGAAAGAATGTGCACTGTACTGGTTAATCACGTACGTATAAGCCTGCCCAGGAAAAGTGGGGATAAGTAAACTGACAAGCTCAAAAATGACCTAAATAGTGTTGACTGGGCGGTTAAACCCCAATACAAACAAGCAAACTAAGTCACCCCTGCCCATTGGGGCATGGAGAAATAGATTGGGCTGCATGGTGCTTCCACGAAGAGCTGAATCTGACCACACACGAGTACTGGTAAACTGCTTTTAAGAAGGACTATGCCTGCCCAGGCAAAGCGGTGTGTGTCAGATCCAATGCATATAAGCCTTCTGGTTTCATTGGGCGGTAGGGCTTGAGATGTCATTTCATCTCAATGTCGGTTAAAAGTCCCACAAAACTGGAAGCAACGTCTCCAAAATGACCATAATAGTGTCTAAAGGGACGTTAAACCCCAAATTAAAAAACAAACAAACAAACAAACAAAACCTAACATTTGTAAGAGCTTGTTTACAATACTAGCTCATGTTCATACCGAGGACTATGACAGTTTTAAAACATGTACTTGTAGTCTCATATGGCCTATTAGTACAGCACAATCGTTTTATAACACATTTTTTCTAAACACTGTTCAAAGCCAAAACCCCTAACTAATTGCATTGAAAAAATGACAAAAACATCTAAAGGAAGTTATTTTACACTAGTCTAACTTTTTGTTTGGATATATAACTGTTTAACTAAGAGGTTTATGCTTGGATTCAGAAAACAGTATTATAAAGAGGTGGTATTTCAAATGGCTAAATACATAACATTACGAAAACACATATAATTCAAATCCATTGGAAGAGTTTACTACCACCCCCTCACCCCCCACCCCCACAAAAAAAAAATCCAGATAAAAATGAATGATATTTCTGTTCAAAACATAGATTGCGGGGACTCCTTAGAACCCTCTCAACGTGGTGATGCTGTCAAACACCCACAAGCTATGTCCTTAAGAGTAAATTAGAAAAATAAAGCTCACCTCTGAAAACCCTAGTTTCCATATAAAAGTGAGTTTCAAGGGGGTCAAAAACATATGGGCATGTTTTCGTGGCGATATAAAAACAGAACTAAGCATTATTGTGAATGCCCACTACTACTAAAATGTCTAAAATGAAGCACACGCCTACAAATCCCTTGTGTGTGAGCATTTATGTGAATGCATTTTACTGGTAATTTGAGTGGGTGGGGTAATCCTGGGGCTAAATTGATGGTAAAAAAGTCATAACCAACCATAAATGTATTTTAAAAAAGTGTTAAATGTATTTTAGAATAGTGTCTTAGTTAAAATAAAACAATAGATATGAAAAAACTGTTTAAATTTTGAAACATCAGAATTGTTTTCATGTACCACCTATGAAACTAGACACAAAAACAATAAAATATCATTTTTTTCACCGGTTTTCAAGTCAAACCTAAAAAAATGATCTATATTCTAGCACAAATCTTCTTTCTACACCAGAAAAATAAATTAAAATAAGTTTGTAAGATGATTTATGGTACTTGTATTCATATTTTACGAAAAACTGGAATTTACTGCTAGGGCGGCCATCTTGGACGCCATCTTGGATTTCTCAGCTCGCCATCATTTATGCCAATTTATGCCGGCAGTTTCGGATACTACGGATCCTGACGAACATTTTGGTATATGACTTGTCTTGTTATACGGGGGGGTATGGGTTCCCATTTTTTTGGTCCAGATTGTCATCCTACCACTTCTTAGTCGGGATTATCGCTGTCATAAACTGCGCAAAGCCTTTGACGTCATTCCGATTGAATTTAAAAATTCATTGTTGGACTTAAATCTCTTCTGTAGCGGGGTCTGTCGGAGCCCGACTTTTATGGTGATTAATTAAATAAATTCAGAAAAATATATACTTGCAATGACTACAGCGCCCAATTTCGTTAGGTCGTTCTTCGATATAAAAAGATTGGGTACGGCGTGGGTGTTTTTACGACAGACTGCGTGCGTGCGTGGCGGTTGGCCCGGTTACGGTTTACAACTTTGCTTCCCTCTTTAACTGCACGCCGGTGGGTAAGGCCTCAGATTCGGTGACGGTTCCAGCGTAAAGGCTTACGGAGAATTAGAGAGAAATTAATTTTATGTAATGTTGGTTGGTGCCTAATGCTGTCTTTGATATTTTTCTCATTGATACTGCAAATAAAGGTTGTGGGTGCTCGTTAGAACCACCTGATTGAGGAGGTTCTAACGAGTACCCACAACCTATGTGTTGGAGCAGAAATAAGAAAAAAAAATAATGTATACCCCACTTAACCCCAGATTTCTTTATATAAATTGGGATTTAGGGGATGTTCATTTCACGGACTTTTTCACTTGTTCACGTGATGTTCTTTATGTTGCGCGGCCCCCGCCCATCGGGACTTGAAGAAATATATGGGCTGCATGATGCTTCCAGGAAGAGCTGAATCCGACCCACACACGAGTACTGGTAAACCTCTTAGAGGATCTAAGCCTGCCCAGGCAAAGCAGTGTGAGTGTCGAACCGTCCATGCTTATAAACATTATTGGTTTCATTGGGCGACAGGGCTTGAGAAGTCATTTCATCTCACTGTCGGGTAAAAGTCCCACAAAATTGGAAGCAACGTCTCCAAAATGACCTTTACAGTGTTGACGGGGACGTTAAACCTCAAATCAAACAAACAGAATATTTATGTTGCTTTCACCAAAGAAGTGCATGACTCTCCGATGACACTTAGTCCAAAGGTAATTTAACTTCAAAAATTAAATAAATGACAAAACTCTTTGATTTGCAGGGACAGTCGACTTATGTATGGGGGGAAAATAAAGAAAACAAAAAGATAAAAAGCAATAAACGTGGGTTTTCCATAAAGACCGGATTATACAAAATCCCAATTTGATTATTTTTGGACAAATATTAGTTTTTTTTTTTGTTTGACAAAACTGACTCGCCATGTCCTTTCAAAAGTGGACATATGTGTCATATTAGCCGCAGCGCGTGAAAAGCTTTCTTGGCACATTTGCGCACAGCGAAGACTCAGATCAGCCTGCGCTTTCGCGCAGGCTGATCTGGGTCTTCACCGTGATCCAGACGGATGCCTTATGATCCAAAAACGCGACATGTAAACAAGTTGGGCTGTATTCTCACCGTGGGTACGGAGGTCATTTTCTTTTATATACGCTTGCCGCAAGTGTTCGAAATACAGACTTACACATGACGCGTCTTGTGTGTCATATAATTAAATTGGAGTTAACCAAAAAATGGATTAAGTGGTAATTTATCATTCCAACAGATTGTTATTTTTTTCACCTTTTCCGAGCATCTTTCAGCGTTTTGGGATAACACACCAATGTGTCAAAATGGTAGCTTTTAATATCTCTAAAAAGTGGCATCTTTCTCATGAAAAAAAAAAAAAAAATCTCATTCATGGATTAGGCCATCCTTAAAATTTGTTTGTTTGCAGTGCTCCTACCCATCATATGGGAGGTGGGTAGGAAGGTAGTTTTTTTGTTTTTTTTTTAGATCTGAAAAGATATTTGACCCTAAAGCACCATACAACAACCGGAAACATCATTTCAAATACTTATTTTCTGGGTTTTTTTTTTTCAGAGAAAATCAGGCTTGAAATTTCATTTGAATGGTCAGACCATTCAAAAGAAATGTTAAGCCTGTTTTCCTCTGAAAAAAAAAAAAAAATAAATAAATAAATAAAACAGCAAGAAAAAAAAACAACAACAAAAAAAAAAAAAAACAAGAATGTCATCTTGAAATGCTATAGTGTGTTAATTTTGAGTTTAATCAGGATTTAAAAAAAAAAATCTTTTCCTCAGGATGGTAATAAAATTTTTTGGGTAGGGGCAATCTGTGTGGGTAGGTAGGAGCACAGCAAACCAAGAATATTTTAATGCTGGCCTTACGGGTGCTCTTAGGGTTCATCAGATTGAGGCGGCCGACCACGGTACCTCCATCTCCGACGGATGCGCGCCTGGCTTGTGATCAGAATACCAGTCGAATCGGGCATCGCTTTTTCGTGGAGATTGGTCAAGAAATCTTTTCTGTGGTCTTCCCGCCCTTCTGCTGATTCATGAAGGGCACTTTAACTTGTCAGTTTCTGGCGAAAGGGTACCTATTATGCATAAGCCTGCCCAGGCGAAGTGTGAATAGGTAAACTTTCAGGCTTTATACCTAAGTACCTATAAACAAACAACAAACAGACAGGGAGACCATCTTATAAATTTGACCCCCCCCCCACTTAACCCCGCTTTTATACAGTAAAACTGGTGTTTATAGGGGTATACATTATTTTTGTATTTCTGCTCAAAACATAGGTTGTGGGTACTCGTTAGAACCGCCTCACCGAGGCGGGTCTCACGCGTTCCCACAATCTAATTTTGAGCAGAAATATAAAAATATCAGAATTTTTATCCGAAAATTTTCATTTTTTGTTGGCTCAATTTTCAATTTATCTGAATAGGCGTGTTTTCGTAATGCAGACAGACATGCAGACAGACAGTCAGGCAGCAGGCAGTCAGAAAGACAGACAGACAGAAGACCGACAAATTTAGGCGTTTTTAACATGTTTTTGAAATGAAAATATGAAATAAATACAATCGAACTGATTTAAGCCCCCCCCCCCACCCCCCATTGGAAATCTCTCCACTGACCGTTCCAGGGCGGTTCTTCTGTGGCGATTTATTTATGTTGTTGTTTGTTACTTACTGTGTGTATCACTTGTGTCTTTTTATTTTGGAACATATGGCCATTTTGTGGGAAAGTAACTGTCCTTATGGCCTTCCTTTGTTTAGGTTTCCATTATGGTCTGGTCGCTGAATGTTTGTGTTTCTTTCCCTATGGTGTCTTTGATGGGTGGAGTAAGTTAATTGTATCGATTCCTGATCTTTGTTTTACTTCTACTTTTCAATGGCTCGAACAGCTTTGGGATCATAGAAATTTGTTCGAGACAGGGCTGGTTTGAGCTACTGAGGGTTGAAAGGACTGTCAAGATAGTAGGCATAATATAGGACTATCTTTTCAATTTTCTTTTAACCCTTATCTTGCTGAATATTCAATTAAGCCACACCCATTCCTGTCCATCAACCAATCCAATTACTTGATGTAATTTATTGCTACAAATTCATAAACTGAATGCCAAACAGTATAGATCCTGATCAGATGGCTTCTTCAGAAGCCATCTGATCTAGATCTACACTGTTTGCAAAGATAGTGGTTGTCGTGAACAGCAAGCAAAAGGTTAAATAAACAATATGGCTATTTGAGTACAGACATACACATTTAAGCCATATAAGACAATGGAATCTTCCACTTAATGAGTTTAGAGTGATCCACTTCCAATTAAAGGGTTTTCAGGCTAGTTTTGTTTGTGGTAAGTTTTGCAAAAATGTACAAACTTTATGCAAACAGTGTCTGATCTGGGTCTACACTGTTTGCCTATGTCCCAAAAATTGGCCGCTATAGACATATATGGATTAAGACATTATAAACTAATTGTCTCAAATATATTAATACATGTATTTCCAGAAATGGGGCAAATTTCGAAACAGACAGAGTAAACGAGCTATCTGTTTTCGAGCCATCGAGGCTGTCACTGAAAATACCAAAACTTTTGGGTTGACAAAGGTATAATTTTTGTCATAGAAAAAATGTCTGTTTAGTACATTAGGCGACATTACGTCAGCACTGAAAATCAGTCCGAGGAAAGTACATGTACTTTATCAGCCGGGGTGATTTGGGGTGAGGGGGGGGGGGGAGGGGGTGGGGTAGGGGTAGGGGGCAGGCTAAATGTGGTGTAACACCACAGTAAACACAGCGGTGGCAATACAGGTACAGACAAATCATGAACCCACGCATCACTAGGAGTTGAACATTCATAAGTCGGATTCGGTATTTCTGTCTGACGGCTATTCAGAAGGACCAAGGTTTGATTGTCGGGTGCGGCTTTTCATTTTTTTTATCATTATTATTATTATGTTATTATTTTTGATCATGAATTAATTTATATGATATTTTCTTCCCTTGATTCTGGAAGGTCTGTAATAAGATGACGAACAATGATGCATACCCACGAAAATTACAATTTTCTCTTTATAAAGAGCGTGTATTTAATGGTGTAAGCATGACATTAATTTCTTTCGGAATTTTTTGTCCTTTCTTCAAGTTATCGTGAATCACCTTTTCATTTTTGGCCAACTGACATTTCGTTGAAAATGTTAAAATGTCAAGACATTGAGGTCACCAGTTTGCTTTGATCCCCGCAAAACATCCTTGTACTTTATTTGAACACCGTAACATGGAGCCTCCACGCGCATCAAGAAAGTGGTTTAAAACTTCAATAGCCCTAACAGAGTCGAGGCACGGTAAATCAGCTCGGTCCCGGACACGCATGCACATCCCGGGCCAGTTGTTCAATTTATCATTAGCTTAACGAGCTCGTTAGTGGTCACATTGTTAACTGTTCTAGCAAGTACAATATCTGAAATCTTGGTATTTTTGCTGCAAAAATGTGAGCAGCTTTAAAGCTGCTCACATTTTTTTCAGCAAAAATAATAGCATATTTTCCAAAATAAATGATCAAAGTTTTAACGATACGTTAACTAACGATGTCATTAGTTTGGACCTGGTAAATAACGATTATGAGCTGAGCATTGTGAAAGACCTGGCCCCCGCTCATCGGGGCTTGAAGAAATAGATGGGCTGCATGATGCTTCCACGCAGAGCTGAATCTGACCCGCACACGAGTACTGGTAAACCGCTTAGAGGATCTAAGCCCGCCCAGGCAAAGCGATGCGAGTGTTGGACCGTCCATACTCATAAACCTTATTGGTTTCATTGGGCAGCATGGCTTGAGATGTCATTTCATCTCAATGTCGGGTAAAAAGTCCCCCAAAAATGGAAGCAACGTCTCCAAATGACCTTTACAGCGTTGACGGGGACGTTAAACATCCAATAAAGCAAAAACAAAAAAACTTAGCTGCTAACGAGAAGATTGCATATACGGCCTGTTTTAATAGGGTTGATATAAACACACTTTTTTGTGTCGCGACCTAGAGGAGGACGAGGAATTCAAAATTTTAACTTCAAAGCAAAGAAACACGTGTGCAAACATATTAATACCGAGAAATATGTTTGAATACAGGGTATTAACATCTTGTAACCGACCCCACGATCCGTCTTTTATCATTATGAAAACACGCCTTTTCAAAACCATTGTAAATTTTAACGCAGAAAATGAGAATTTTACGAAGAAAAATTGAGATAGTTTTCTTATTTCTGCTCGAAATATGGATTGGGGGTAAACGTTTGAACCGCCTCGTTGAGGCGGTTCTAACGGGTACCCACAATCTATATTTAGAGCAGATATCAGAAAAAATAGGTTTACCCCCTGTATACCCCAGATTACTACATAAAAGTGGGGTTCAAGGGGATCAGAATTATATAGGCGTGTTTTCGTGATGGTTACAATGGAGAAGAGAAGGAATTTTGCGGATTTCTTTTTGCTGAAAAATGTGGATGATCTTTTTGCTGAAAAATCTGGATGATTTTTTGAGAAAAGTAAAACTCATGAGGCACAAAGTCTTGACTCAAAACAGTCGTGCACATACTCGAGAGATAAAATCGTTAAACGATAAATAATTGTGATACACGAAATCGAGATGCAAGTATAGTAGTCGCAGATAATATTGACTAGGCGGAGTTATTCAGTTGTTGTCAATACAGTCCAACCTGTATTAAGCAACCACCTAAGGGATATTCAAAAGTGCTTGCTTAAGACAGGTGCTTGCTTAAGACAGGTGAATTTTAATGCATATTCCTTTTTTGGGAACTGAATGCCTGCTTGCTTAAGACAGGTTGCTTGCTTAATAGAGGTGGCCACTAAGACAGGTTTTACTGTATATGTTAAATTCACCGAGACCACCAGAAGATTCGGTAGAGTGCCTTTTGCACGCTTTCTACAAGCGGACGAAATGGTCATATACGCCACAGCTGTGCTTGTGTTACAGTTGAATTCACACAATCGGGTGACTTGGTTTACCTTTTTGTCACTGGACTATTCTTTAGGCAGGTACAAACGATAGCTCCACCTAGTCAACCTTATCTGCGACTAGTATAATCGTGATACAAATAGGCGTGATACGCAACGCCGACAGACAAAACAGTGAGACATGAGGTCATGAGACAGGCGGTTCTAACGAGTTCCCAAATCTATGTTGTTAGCAGAAATATGAAAAAAAAATCATCTAAAATTCATCTAAAAATGTACATTTTTTGGTTGTAAAATTTTCAAAATAATTGAATAGGCGTGTTTTCGTAATGCGGCGACGTAACCTAGTACATACAGGGTATTCGTGTTGTGCACGTAAGGCTATATGGCACTGCAGTACACTCTTTATGATATTACTTAGTTTTTTTTTTCGATTATGGTTGATTACCTCCATAATGGCGCCCCCGCCCGTAGGGGCTTGAAGAAATATATGGGCTGCATGATGCTTCCACGCAGAACTGAATCCGGCCCGAACACTAATACTGGTAAACCGCTTAGAGGATCTAAGCCTGTCCAGGAACCGCGGCGGGAGGCGGACCGTCCATGCTAATAAACCCTATTAGTTTCATTGGGCGACAGGGCTTCAGATGTCATTTCATCTCAATGTCGGGTAAAAGTCAAACAAAACTGGAAGCAAAGTCTCGAAAATGACCTTTACAGTGTTGACGGGGACGTTAAACTTCAAATCAAACAAAAACAAAACCTCAATAATGGAAGCAACTTTCAACCACAGTGAAGGCATATTCAGGCATCACGAAAACACGCCTATATAATTTTGACCCCTCGAACCCCACTGGGGTTTACAGGGGTATACCTTATTTTTCTTATTTCTGCTCTAAAATATAAAATGTGGGTACTCGTTAGAACCGCCTCGATGAGGCGTTTGAGAGTGTAATAATGCCATGCATGTAATAAATTCCGTAATTCACTAGTGGATTAAATATTCAAACTAGTTAGAAACGCCCCTTAACGTTATATGCTCGACGTTCTTAACGACGTCGCGTTTACTAATGCGAGAATATTGTCATTTCTGTCAAAAATCGTCGATAAAATGCGTTTTAAATGTCATATGATAAATAGAATCTTGCATTCGTGCTCATGTATTACTGAATTTATTAAACTCGATTAGTCATAGGGATAAATGCTCGGCAAAGCCTCGCATTTTATCTATTTTCCTCAAACCGTTTAATAGATTCAATAATACATGAACACTCATGCAAGATCCTCTTTGTGTTCAATGTCCAGAGGTACTTGGTGTGTCATACTTGTCACTCTATACTGCAACCATTTCCGTGATACTTCGTGAAGAGAGTCGGAAAATCCCGGACCGTCACTAAAGGAAAATGATTTCATAGCTTTTGTAAACCAATTGTCGAAGCAAAAGATACATTTTTGCATTAGAAACCGTTCGCACAGCAAATCTAACATGTTCTCATTTAAAGATCAAAGGACTGATAGTCCTATAAGTGTGCTAGCCTGTACAGTACTGATGTAGCAGTAGTACTGTGTATATTCTCTGTCAACACAAGACATGCAAAGAATATAGATGACATTCAAATAAGATATAGCTCTGTGGAATATATAGAGGATCTTACATGAGTGCTCATGTATTATTGAATTTATTAAACTCGTTGAAGAAAAGGGATAAAATGCTCGGCAAATTGCCGAGCATTTTATCCCTTTTCTTCAACGAGTTTAATAAATTCAATACTACATGAGCACGAATGCAAGATTCTATTTATCATATGACATTTAAAACGCATTTTATTCACGACTGTTTATAAAAATGTCAATATTCCGCCGTTAGTAAACGCGACGTCGTTAAGGACGTCGTACATGTAACGTTACGGGACGTATCTAGCTAATTTGCATATTTAATCCACTAGTGGATTATCGAAAATATTACATAGAGTTTATTACTCAGCCGATTCTAAATATGGGATTTATAAACCGAGGGAGGTTGAAGATCCGATAAAGAAACGAGTGCGCTTGCGCACGAGTTTCTTTATAGGATGTTCAACCTCCCGAGGTTTATAAATCCCATATTTAGAATGGGCTGAATCAATAAACTATATATTACATGCATTTGATAGAGCTGATGGATCATTTTGCATCTAATTCTGTTTATAGTTCACTGTTAACATACAGTCTATGCAAAAGGTAGTGGGCGCAGTGACACATAAGCTGACTGAAACAAAAACTGTATAGACGCCATCTTGAAAGTGGCTCCTATTGTAATGCATGAAGATGGAAGAAATAAAGTATTATAATGATAAAACAATTAAAAATGCGAGAGAACGGTCACCAAACATACCCCTCATTCTGTAGTTATGTCCAGATAATCTGTATTCCAACCTTGCATCCTACTCGAACGTCACGCATTCTGAACGTTTGTTGATATCTTCTCAGACGCCATTGAGATGACGTCATGATTAACGTCGACGTGTCTGAACTTTCCCGCGTTTGAATATAGCGATTTCATTGCAAAAGCGGTACCTTGTTTCTTGTGTCAAAAGTAGTTCCAGCCAGAAAGATTTATTTCCCCAGCTAAGAGGAAATATTTCTCCTTAGCTAAAAGGAAAATACCATGTTTATGTCTGATAGAAATCATGGTATTTCTCTGTTATGCATGTAATATATGGCGTTATTACACTCTCAGACGCGACGTCATATGATAAATCAAGCTTCTGAACAGTGTACTTCTCGCAAAGAAGACTTTCTTTAAAAACTTCTAAAATCTCCTGATAAGCGCATGTGCTGGAAAAAAACTGACCCCAGGACCAAGTCTTGGAGGAACTACAAACTACACTGTTAGACCAATTCTAGCTAGCTTGGACAAATAAGGATACACAAATATTACAAATGACCATAAAGTTAGTTCCTTTTTCCCTTTTCCATTATTCCAATATTTAAAGTGGTAATATAGATGTAGCACAAAATTACAGAGGAATAATTATAAGGAGAACGATTAGGAACTGATACAGTCAGACCCAAAATTCGTACTACAATATCACTAGGGAAAGAAGTCGAAACATGGAGTGACGACAGTCAACAAAACAGACCACAGGTAGACCGATCCAACAGCTCTTTCCCAAACAGGTAGCGACTCAGAATATCCAAACCTACAAACCTAACTAAAAAGGAGCAATATACATAATGTATGGGGGTAAAATCCATACCACCAACATGACAAACATTAAACTGGAAGGACAAATGTAGCTAAAAACGAACAACCAAAAAAAGGGGGGGGGGGGGGGGGGGGAAATAGAATCATCAACGTAACAACATATGGGCCCCGTCAAGCGATTTTGGTACTTATCGCCTATGCGAGCAGCGAAGGTTCAGGCGATAGAGGTGTTCAGCGTGTTAAGTTGGTAAAATACTGGATGTAAACTGAAAGTTTGCACCTGGTAAACAACTTGGAATGTGTCTTTATCAAATGGTTCACTTGAAATTTGCATTAAAACAATGTCCGCAGTTGCTAAGCTTTTGTTTATTCAAAATAATTTGATAGAAATGTCGCTTGCATTATAAAAGTTGCGTAGGTGCAAAACGTGACGCCATCAGCGTCGTAATGACCTGAAAACGAGCGTGACGTAATTTCTGTCACATATTAGTAACGCTCACCTAATTGATTTTTCAACAACAGAGAACAGATATATATGCTATTTTCACAAACAGTGAAAAATAAAAAATCGTATTTTCACTACAGTGAGGATATCGATTTAGATTTCATTGAGAAATCTCTATCAGTCATTGAAAAGAATGTAAGAAAAACTGTTATCCTTTGGAAGCAAAGAATACACCACTGAACAGAAATCTATGGAGAATTTCTGAGCCGTACTAGCTTGTTTCGGTCAATTTGGCCTCATCAGTGACGCTCACTCCACAATGGAGTCAATGGTCTCAAAGAACACGAAACATCACGTGAACAAGTCCGTGAAATGAAGACCCCCCTAAACCCCAGTTTATACAGAGAAAACTGGGGTTTACGGGGGTCTTCATTATTTTTCTTATTTCTGCTCCAAGACATAGGTTGTGGGTACTCGTTAGAACCGCCTCAATGAGGCGGTTCTAACGAGCACACACAACCTATGTTATGAGCATTTATAAGAAAAATATCAAGGAATTTCAGCAGAAAAGTAGCCATTTTGGAGGTGTGAAAAATGCACTATATCGTACGGGTGAGTTATCGTAATGAGTACAAATTTCACTCTGATGAAGGACTGGGAGACTTTTGCGGCCGTCAAACATTTACTTAACACTGGCTGTATACAGTGACGTTAAATACAGTCGAACTTCGATGGCTCGAACACCTTTGGGACCTCGAAAATCTGTTCGAGACAGCGGTAGTTCGAGCCACAGAGGGATACTATTAGTGCCATACCAGGAGGCATAATGGAGATAATTGTGGATATATTTTTCAGTGTTCTGTATCATAAATGTACGTTGTGTGTACCCATTAGAATCGCCTCATCGAGGCGATTCTAATGAGTACACACAGCATACATTTGCAAGATAAATGAAGAAAATCTTCCTAAATTACCCCTATATCGTATTTTGGAGGAACTCCCTGCGGACTCAAGAACGGATTCGACTCATCCTTGGTAAACGGGCCATCGGAGTTCGAGCCATCGAAGTTTTACTGTATGTTCTATAAAATGGTTATCATTGGGAAGCAAAGAATACATCAAGCACAGAAAACTATGGAGTATTCCTGGACCAGACTACCTAGGTTCGGTCATTTAGGCCGCATCAGTGCCACTCAGATATGTTCAAAATGCCACAATGGAATCAATGCTCTCAAAGGACACGTAAATACAAACTGCACTATGATGAAGGACAGGGAGCTCTTGCAGCTGTCAAACATGCCCTTAACATTAGCTGTATAGTGACGTTAAATGTGTTCTATAAAATGGCCATCCTTTAAATGCAAAGAATCATCAAAGAACAGAAAACTATGGGGTATTTCTGGGCCAGACTAGCTAGTTTTGGTCAATTAGGCCTCATCAGTGAACCTCAAATAGTTTCAAAACTCCATCACGAAATCAATGATCCCAAAGGACACGAAAATACAACTATACAATGATTAAGGGCAGGGAGACTTTTTACGGCCGCCGCTCAGTCCCTTAATACCAGCTGCAATGACGTAAAATATGTTTTATAAAAGGGTTATCCGTTGCAAGCAAAGCATACACCACAGAAGAACAGAAAACTATGGACTATACAAGTATTTCTAGGCCAGTCTAGCTAGTCTCGGCCAATTAGGCCTCTTCAGTGACCTTCAAATATTTTCAAAACTCTACAGAGTTCAATCAATGATCTCGAATGACAGGAAAATGCAAAATATGATGAAGTGCATGGGGAACTTTTGCTGTCCTCACAATTCCCTTAATACAGCAGCTGTATTAAAGTTAAATAATTATGTTCCATAAAAGGGTTATCCTTTGAAAGCAAAGTATACACCGCAGAACTGAAACGCATGGAGTATACACGTATTTTTGCATTATGATAACTCACCGTGCGACATATCTCCAAAATGGCTAATTTTCAGAAAATCCGTGATATTTTTCTGATAAATGCTCAAAACAGAGGTTGTGGGTGCTCGTTAGAACCGCCTTAACGAGTACCCACAACCTATGTCTTGGAGCAGAAATAAGAAAAATAATGTATACCACCGTAACCCAGGTTTTCTCTATATAAAGTGGGGTTTAGGGGGGTCTCCATTTCACGTACATGTTCACGTGATGGGGCCAGATTTCGTCCAATTAGGCCTGATCAGTGACCTTCAAATATTTTCAAAACTCTGCAATGGAATTAATGATCTCGAAGGACATGAAAATGCAAACTACACAATGATGAAGTGCATGGAGACCTTTTGCTGTCCTCACACATTCCATTAACACAGCTGTATTAAAGTTAAATAATTTTGTTCCATAAAAGGGTTATCCTTTGAAAGCAAAGTATACACCACAGAACTGAAAAGTATGAAGTGTACCAGTATTTCTGGGCCAGATTTCGGCCAATTAGGCCTCATCAGTGACACTCAAATATTTTTAAAACTTTACAATGGAATCAATGATCTCAAAGGACAGGAAAATACAAACTATACTATGGTGAGAGGCAGGTAGATTTGTTGCGGCTGCAACACATATCCTTAACACAGCTGTAGTGACGTTAAATATGTTCTATAATACGGTTATCCTATGGACGCAAAGAATACACCGCAGAACTGAAAAGTATGGAGTGTCAAGTATTTATTGCCAGTTTCGGCCAATTAGGCCTCATCAGTGACACTCAAATATTTTAAAACTTCACAATGGAATCAATGATCTCAAAGGACAGGAAAATACAAACTATACTATGATGAAACGTAGGGATATTTGTTGCGGCTGCCACACATTCCCTTATCACAGCGGTAGGGCCGTTAAATATGTTCTATAATGTGGCCATCTTTTGGCTACAGTATATAATTGCAACACGCAACACTATGACCTTGTCCGGAACAGTCTACTCTCTTTTGGACGCAAAGAATACACTGCAGAACTGAAAAGTACGGCGTGTACTATAAGAATCTTATATGGGTGTAAGGGGTGGATGGAAAAATCCGTCCCGAGGGTCACTGTCCGGCAGCACGAGGCTTGCCGAGTGATGCCGGACAGTGATCCCGAGGGACGAACTTTTCTTTCCACCCCTCACACCCATATAGGATTCTTTTTCTTGCATACCTTCCATTTCTTAGCGCGGATTTATAATGCTGCAGTCACTTCGGTTACCAACGCCCGCCATATTGTGTTGACACTGCAGGAATGTTTAGTGACGTCACGTAACGTGCTGTGACGACACCCATAACGACGGCGCATACGAGGTCGTAATCAACCAGTGCATTTATCAAACACGCGATTATATTCGAGTTTGGGTCGGAACACCAGGGTTAGAACATAAATTTCTATCCCAGGGTAAAATCACGGATTTCCTTCTCTGGTGTGCAAGAAAAGTATTTCTGGGCTAGACTAGATCGTCTAATGAAAACCAGACTGCCTGAAAAAAATAAAACAAGAGGGCCATGATGGCCCTGCATCGCTCACCTGATCCTTGTGGTTGGTAATATAAGGTGGAGTGGAGGGTAAGAGCAACTCTGAGTGAGTTTGAGGATGATTGGACCAAAACTGTGGCCTCTAGAATGTTAATAAGGTGTTTATGTGATTTGACCTACTGACCTACCTTTTGACCTGACATGACCCATATTCGAACTTGACCCAGATATCAACAAGACAAACATTCTGGTAAAGTTTCATGAAGATTGAAGCAAAGTTGTAGTCTCTAGAGTATGAACAAAGTAATTTTTGACGACGCACATCGCACGACGCACGTACGACCACAAAAGCTCACCCTGAGCTTAGCTCAGGTGAGCTAACGAAACAAACAAACAAAAAATCGGCCCAGATCGTCAAGCGTATGTTCCCACGAACAAAGTCTAACTTTGTCTTTAATGACCAGTACGTATGTAAGATTAGAGGTCTTTCGCGCGCAGTTTCCCAATTATTTTTCTGTCATTGAAAAGTCGTCTTATAATTCGCCCGTTCCTTCTATATTGCCTGTATCATGTTAAGTTGACAATCATTAAGGCTGGAGACAATATAACTTGGCTTAAAGTGACCAATCTGTCTTCCTATTGTAATCAATCAATCCGCCGCAGATGGTAAAAAGACGGCAAGGAAAGCTAAGAATATCTGACCCGGTCTTCGAACATGCGCTCACAGCGAAGACTCAGATCAGCCTGCGCGGAAGCGCAGGCTGATCTGGGTCTTCGATGCGAGCTGCAGGTCAGCCCTTTCCCAATGCATAACAAGACGGACAGAGAAGGTGCTGGTATGAGTTTATAAATATACAGGCTTATGCGAGCCTTCGCTGAGGTCGGTTGTCCTAAGACCCTTGTTTGCTTTTTGTGGCCGATTTTATCCAGGATATTGTATTACCGGTTTCTTTACAATATTTTCACTTCTTTGACACCTGTTTGGCAACCTCGATGACAACTTAAACAGGGCGGTTACATATCGGTTTACAAGGTCTCTCTGCGCAAATATGGCGGAACAAGATGGATTATTGCGTGGTAGATCGGTTTTATCATTGATTGACGGCTAATAATGGAGCGTTTTATGAACATTTTCTCCCACTATTAAAGATGTCAGTAAATTCTCTGCAGGCGTACATTTTTATTACATCGGATTCGATTCATACATCACGTGACCAAGTCCGTGAAAAGAAGACCCCCCTAAAAACCCATTTAATATAGAGAAAACTGGTTTACGGGGGTATACATTATTTTTCTTATTTCTGCTCGAAGACATAGGTTGTGGGTACTCGTTAGAACCGCCTAACCGAGGCGGTTCTAACGAGCACCCTCAACCTATGTTTTGAACATTTATTACAAAAATATCAAGGATTTTCATCAGAAAAGTAGCCATTTTGGAGAGGTGAAAAATGCACTATGTCGCACGGGTGAGTGATCGTAAAGTATGCTCAGGTTTTGTTTTTGGCGGAGAAGGGAGGGAGTAAACAAGGAATTCATTTTCTCAATGATTTTCTTTTTTTTTTTTTTTTTTGCACTGATAAACTTATTTAATTACAATTATATACTAATAAATATACATTAATCATAATAGCGTATTCATGTAGCCCAACTTAAAATGGATAACCTGTCAATCACTTAGATACGTAATGCATTTTGGATGCGTCATCATCAGCCGTTGAAGAAGTTTTGCCTTTTCATTTTAAAAAGCCCGAAGGACTGTTTTTATCTGTTATCCACTATATTAATTGCATTGTAACACTTGACCTGATAAAGATATGCTATCGCAGGACAAGTGAGCTTTATCAGGTCAACGTGACATTGCACTGCTTAAAACTGGACTGCTGGAAAAATTAGCAAAAATGTAAGAGTGTACAATGGGATTAACTGATAAATAGAATACGAGATTCGCGTCATTTGATATCAAGTTTACAGGCTCGGCTTCGAGAACGCATATAGAATCGCTCGGCAAGCCTCGCGATTCTACAAGCGTTTTCGAAGCCTTGCCTGATAAACTTGATATCAAAAGACACGAACCTGGTATTCTCTATTTATTAAACCATTAATTTCCGTACTATTAATATTTATCTGCCATTTACATTTTATCTCATCTGAGCAAGAACTGCTCAAGCGGAGCTTTTGTGATCGCTATGTGTCCGTCGTCCGTCCGTCAACAATTTCTTCGAATGACATTTCTTCACGCAAATGTTTCTGTTATAGCCCATAACCACCTCAAAAAACACGCCTATATAATTTTGACCCTCTTGAATCCCACTTTTATATAGTAATCCTCGATGAGGCGGTTCTAACTAGTACCCACAATCTACACTTTGAGCAGAAATAAGAAAAACATCACAATTTTTCATCTTAAATTTTTCATTTTTTTTTCGGTGATAAAGGTTATAATGTATTTGTATAGGCGTGTTTTCGTAATGGAAACTGCTAAAATGGATCCGCTCCATTTAACAAAATGGCAACTAGAGCTAAAAATAGAAAGAAAGTAGAAGTAAACAAAGATCAGGAATCGATACAATTAACTTACTCAACCCATCAAAGACACCAAAGGGAAAGAAACACAAACATTAAGCGACCAGACCATAATGGAAACCTAAACAAAGGAAGGCCATAAGAACAGTTACTTTCCCACAAAATGGCCACATTGCCATCCAAAATAAAAAGACACAAGTGATACACACAGTAAATAACAAACAACAACATAAATAAATCGCCACAGAAGAACCGCCTTGGAACGGTCAGTGGAAAGATTTCCACTGGGGGGCTTAAATCGATTTTACGTGGCCACAATCCTCGCCCTTACTTCCGTCGCGATTTAGACAAATGATTTGTTCAGTCCGCATGAAGGCCTCCTAACTCATCAGTGCAACATCTCCGTGAACACAAATAATCAAAGAACCACAGAGGTGAGACAACGGTGAGGACTCGACAGCAAGAAACCACTGAAATGCTGGAGCAAAAGAAAACCAACAGTTAGACTCCGATGGGGCCGACCACAGACAGAGCATCAGGCACCAACCAACATTACCTTGAATTAGATCTCTCTAATTCTCAATAAGCCTTTACGTTGGAACCGTCATAGAATCTGAGGCCTGACCCACCGGCGTGCAATTAAAGAGGGAAGCAAAGTTGCCAACCGTGATTGGGTTAACTACCATGCATGCAGTCTGTCGTATAATATCCATGTTGTACCCAATCTTTTTATATCGAAGAATGATTTTACGAAATTGGGTACTAAAGTCATTGCGGTTATATATTTTTCTGAATTTATATACTAATGAATTTACACCATGAAATTCGGGTTCCGATAGACCTTGTTGCAGAAGAGATTTAAGGCCAATATTGAATTTTGAAATTAAATCAGAATGGCGTCTATAAAATTTCTCCTTCTAAGGAGAAAACCTTTCTCCTTCTATGCCAATGGCCCGAGTCCAAAAACATTTTACAGAAATTTTCTTTGGGTGAATCTCAACCAAAATTGCTAAAATGGCTCCGTGCTGCTGATCGAAAAGGTCTTCAGAGCTAAAAAATAAAAAAAAAAAAAAAAATACAAGAAAAAATATGACACAAAGTGGCATATAAAGTGACTCATTTGTGATTGCATTGCACTACTTTGGAAAGAAACAGGCAATGAAAACGTATCAATGAACCGTTCAGTTATAAACTTATAAACTAGAATTATTTGACCGTGTCGACATCTGAATTTGCAGTATTAAATTCAACAAAACTGGTTGTCTTGTCAGTTTGATCATGTTTCTGGAAAACTGTGTTGAATCTAACAGTGTAACAGTGTCGCTGATCAATGGACAAAGCCTTAGGGATGTTACAAATCGACAAACACAATCAGCAAAGAGACTGGTCTTCTTTATACTTAGTGCCCTTCTTTTCAACTCCATGAACAAAACGAGTCCATTAATCCCGTGAGTATTTATGCATTACTTTTATTATTATTATTATCAACTGTATCATCGTTTTCTATATTTATTATAATTACTGATGAATTTTCACCAAGTGTTTATACATTTTTTCCAACACATATACATGTAATATAATAATTATTTATAATAATAATAATAATCAAAATCATAATACTTGTTGTAGAAGTTAGCAGTAGCAATTGAAGTAATAGTGGATATAGTAGTAAGTTTAATTATTATAATCATCGTTTTGATTATTGAAATTATTATTATTATCATTATTATTATTGTAGTAGTAGTAGTAGTAGTAGTAGTGGTAGTAGTAGAAGTAGTGGGTGTAGTAATAAGTGTAGTAGTGTTTGTTTGATTTGAGATTTAATGTCCCCGACAACACTATTTAGGTCATTTTGGAAGCGTTGCTTCCAATTTTGTGGGAGCTTTCTTTTAAATACCCTACATTGGTAAAGCTCAAGTCCTGCCGCCCAATGAAACCAATACATGAATAGTGTCTATATGCTTGGACGGTATAATTATTATAATGATTGTTTTAGTATTAAAATTATCATTATTATAAGTTGTAGAATTAGTAGAAGTAGTTTGTTTGAATCCCCGTCAACACCATTTAGGTCATTTTGGAGACGTTGCTTCAAATTTTGTGAAGCTTTTATCCCGCATTGAGACGAAATGTCATCTCAAGCCCTGACGTCAAAACAAACCAACATGTTTATATTTCGGGGCTTTCCGACTCACACCATTTTGTCTGGGCAGGCTTAGACCCTTTAAGCGGTTTACCAGTATTCATGTGCGTAGTAGTAATTTAATTATTGTCATCATCGTTTTCTATATTAACATTATAATCAGTAGTAGTAATTGTTATTGTTGTTGTTATTGTGATATTTATTATTATTATTATTATTATTATTATTATTATTATTATTATTATGTACATTCCGACAAACAATATTGGCTAGTGTTTATCAAAATTCATTTTCAAAGTCCGTCTGAAATAATGGCGTCCAACATGGCGTCAGAAATGAAAAATTTTAGTTAAAAGCGATAGCATCTTTCTTATTTCTGCTTTCAATATAGAATGTGCATGTTCGTTAGAACCGCCTCAATGTGTGTGTGTGTCTGTGTGTGTATGAGGGAGGGGTATAACGAGTACCCACAATCTATATTTTGAGTAAAAATAAGACAGATAATGTTTACCCCTGTAAACCCCACTTTTCTCTATATAAATTGGGTTTAGAGGGGTCTTCGTTTTACAGACTTGTTAGCATGGTGCATGCTCTTGTACTACCCTTATAAACCCGATTTTATGTCATTTACATTATTTTGACAATATTTCAACCCGCTACCTACAATTGAATTGTTAGAAAAATACAATTTGTACTGCCAAGAAACACAGCATTATTATGGATGAATTGTAAATATGTTTTCTGTTCTTATGAACTTCATTTGAAACAAATGAGAAACAAAATAAAACGCTATCTTGTTGACAGCTTTATATTAATTTTTGTGACTAAAGTGCTTATAGCAGTTATACGTCTTCTAAATGAGCATATTGATTGTTTATTATCCGCAGTCAGAGCACAGCAAAATGTACAATTTGGCAAGTTTGAAACACAACTTCCCATACAAAGTGTCTACTAAGTTCCTTACGCAATCTTATAATATTCATCAACTAATCGTGTTATATGGTACTCGAGTATGTAAAATAATCAGAGACAGTCTTTAGCAACCTTTAGCTTTTTATTTATTCTCTCAGTCAAAATGTGATGTGCAACCTTTTCTTGCTGAACTGCTAGAAGACCATGTCAAACCTTCATGTAAGAATTGCTGCATTTCAAGAACTACTTGTGGAAAGAAAATGTGTAAGAATTGTCGTGTTGAAGTCTTAAACTCTAATATTAGTGACATATGAACAGTTTAGGTCAATCAACACTTTCGAGTCACAAAAAAAAATAAAAAAAACTTTAAACGACGGCCTCTTCTAGATAAAAATAATTTTATTGGCATGTTCCTTGGGTGACCGTCTACTAAAATTGCTAAAATGGTTCTGCGCCTCTGAACACACCGGCCGCCAGGGCTAAAAATAGAAAAAAAATAAACCGTTGAACTCCTCCTAGGCCAAAATCCTGATTGTAAAATAAATTCACAGAAATCTTCCTTTGGTGAGATTTTTCCAAAATTGCTCGGACATGACCCGAAATGAAGATAAAAAACGATAACGTCATTTTTTGTCCAATTTGCTGTTTCTTAATATCTCGCTTGGATACCCGTTTGACAGTGGTGCAGCTTCATATAAGATTATGTTCCGGCGTCCTTTAGATATTTTTGTGTCTCGAACCTGTTGATTGAACTAAACTGTTCACATGTCACTAATATTAGAGTTTAAAACTTCAACACAGCAATTCTTATAGAGAATACTAGGTGAGTGTCTTTTGATATCAAGTTTATTCGGCAAGGCTTCGAGAACGCTTGTAGAATCGCGAGGCTTGCCGAGCGATTCTACATGCGTTCTCGAAGCCGAGTCTGATAAACTTGATATCAAATAATACGAATCTGGTATTCTATTTATCAGTTTATCCCTTGTACACTCTTAAATTAGCAATTTACGATCAGTTATTGATGGCCCTCAGTGCGTCCCAGCATTCCGGCGGTCGATATAGTATTTAGTATCAGCTGACCATATTGTTCCTATGATATTTTTTTCATGTAATTTTTTCCATTTTTCTCAGTAGCAATAACATTTTTGTCATGTTTTCAGTGGTCCGGTTCATTCATAAAAATGCAATGTCCTCTTGACGTGATAAAGCTCACTTGACCAGAGATAGCATATCTTTATCAGGTCAATGCGTTGCAATGCAATATATATAGGGGGTAACTGATAAAGAAATTTACAGTCAGAAATGAAAGGTATGCAAAAAGAAATCCTACGTAGGTGTGAGGGGCAGATAGAAAAAAATGGCCCCTCGGGAGCACTTATCCCGGACAGTGACCGTCGGCACGAAATTTTCTATCCACCCGGCACAGCCTATCCCTTGCATCACGAAAACACACCTATATAATTTTGACCCCCTTGAACCCCACTTTTATGTAGTGAAACTGGGGTTTACAGGGGTAAACCTCATTTTTCTTATTCCTGCTCTAAAATATTGATTGCGCGTATTCGTTAGAACCGCCTCGATGAGGTGGAGGCGGTTCTAACGAGTACCCACAATCTATATTTTGAGCATATATAAGAAAACTATCACTATTTTTCATCTTAAAATTTTCAGTGTTTTGGCTGTTAAGTTTACAATGTATTTGTATAGGCGTGTTTTCGTAATGTAAAAATGGTGGAAAATACTTCAGGTGTGTCAGTTCCCCTACGTATAAAAATGTAATCACGCATTAATGCCTGGTGCGCAACACCTGAATTTACTGTTGGCACAGATTCTTTCGCACTTGCATATTTTTCAAATACCCTACAGACCAAAATTCTGGTATTTCTGTTTCCGATGCTATAGATTTATAATTCTTGCAAATCTTTCAGCAGATATCATATTTTGATGGAATCCCAGTTTGTAATTATGTAGGGGTTCTCTTTGAACAAAACCAGCAGCACGAAGATAAGCATGATACTGTCTCTCAGTGATTGATGGACCTCTTTACCCACAGATGTGACTTACTACGCCGTAAAACATAGTTCACATTCTGATTTATTATTCATTAATTCTTCATTCGATAATGCAAGAACTGGAATCGAAAAACAGTCCAGGAGTCTGTTTTTCGATTTATTAGGTGTTCATTGCTATGTGTGAGGCTTTTAACAGGTGTAAGATGGCGATATTTGTGTAAATCAGCACTTATTATGTAATAACATATGTAGACATTTTAGACGATCAAAGATGTTATCGAGACCTTTTTTCTAACGAATAAAACAGGAAAAACTAGACAAGATCATGTTAATCTATACCCTATTCTTATCTATGTTTCGATTTGGCACAAGCATGGAAATAATTGTGAGAACAAGGCCTATTCGATTTCGACTGACATTGCCGCCATGTTTGTTACATGTCGGATGGCATCGGCTATCACCGTTGCACATCAATTGACCGCACTCAGGCCTCTTGCCTGACAAAATGTATAACCTTATCTATCTATGTTATAATTGATACAGAATCCATGTAGACAAGATGTAGACATTAATTATGATATGGAAACTTCTGACAGACGAAAGCCGATGCGCAAAACTGAAGATAAACCTAGCATACTACACTGAGAATTGAGTCTTGCAGGGTTTTTGGGTCGATTGGTTTACAATCGACCCAATGTTATAAAGGACAGAAACTGAATTCGTGCTGTTGTCCACGTGACTATCGAAATCAAAGTAACTTATTTATAGAAAATAGCAGAGTTGCGTAAAAGGTTTATCTGTAAAATCTCGGCTGGAATCATGGTTTGGGCTTGGCAAACAGTGTAGACAAAGATCAGACGCCGCAGAGGTCTACACTGTTTGCTTACAGTACAGGAATTTAAGGGTGAGCCACCAAAAAAGACGCAGCGTCTGATCAGGGTCTACATGGTTTGCTTACAGCACCGGAATTTAAGGGTTAAATGTCTAAGTGTTTTAAGTCCTCGTTCCAAATCTACACTCGGAGTCAATCGACCCACCAGTGCTCTCAGTGCTTTGATTTACATCTTGGTTTGAGGGTAAAAGTCTCAAAAAATGGACGCAATGTCTCCAAAATGACCTTAATAATGTTGTCGGGAACATAAAACCTCAATACAAACAAACAACTACTACTGATGATACTACTTATAATAACGAGTGAGTGAGTGTTTGAGTTTTACGTCTCACCAACAGCTAAAGTCATACGGAGACGGGACCTCGGTTTAAAGACTTATCCGAAAGTCTGGAGAAGCCCGGGATCGATCCTGCGATCACTGGTTTACAAGGCCAGTAGCATAACCACTACACCAAGGAGGCTTCTACACTTATTTTACGAAAATACAAATTTTAAAAATAAAAACGATGGAAATAATAATTCTTGCACACCAGACAAGGAAATCCGTGATTTTACCCTGGGATAGAAATTTATGCTCTGATCCTTGTGTTCCGACCCAAAATCGAATATAATCGCGTGTTTGATAAATGCACTGGTTGATTACGACCTCGTATGCGCCGTCGTTAAGGTTGACGTCACAGCACGTTACGTGGCGTCACTAAACATTCCTGCAGTGTCAACATAATCTGGCGGGCATTGGTAACCGGAGTGACTGCAGCATTAAAAATCCGCGCTAAGAAATGGAAGGTATGCAAGAAAAAGAATCCAATATGGGTGTGAGGGGTGGATAGAAAAAAATCCGTCCCTCGGGATCACTGTCCGGCATCACTCGGCAAGCCTCGTGATGCCGGACAGTGTCCCTCGGGACGGATTTTTCCATCCACATCTCACACCCATATAAGATTCTTATATTATACTCTTACTACTACCCCCACTACTACAACTCAGTACTACTATAATAATAATAATCATGATTATCAAAACGATGGTAATAGAATTTTCATCTTACTACTACTACTACTACTACTACTTATAATACTACTAATACTACTGCTTCTGTCACTGTACTACTATCACTACTTCAACTATTATTATTATAATCATTAGTGTGATGAAAATAATGTGGATACAAACTAGCTAATAACGTTTGTAGGAAAGAACATTTAACAATAACAATGATAATAATGATAACAAACGATGGTAATAATAATAATAATAATAACAATTATCATATGACGTCATTGATAAGCAGTGTATAACGTCGTGTAATAAATATCGTATGACCACACGTGTAATAACACTTTGGCGGGATTAGGTAACGTCATGACGACATCCATGTCAACAATGCATTTTTCGTAGAATACTTGTCAACTTAAAAGGCGATAAAATCCAATTTAAAGTAGTCATATGATAAAGAGAATCTTACACTCGTGGTCATTTCATATGAAATTCATGAAACTCGCCAAAGGCTCGTTTCATAAATTTCATATGAAATGACCACTCGTGTAAGATCCTCTATTTATGATGATAATAATGATAATAATAATAATAGCGTATTGTTCTTGACGTTGGAAATGAGGGTGGTAAATATAAAGAAGACCAGTCTTTTTGCTGATTGTGCTTGTCGGTTTATAATTCGCTAAGGCTGTGCTCACTGACCAGTCATGGTCGAATTCAGTTCTGTGAAATATACATTGTTAAATTCAACACAGGCGCCACGTCAATTAAGATATTCGATCTGTGGAATTCAAAAAAATATGTATAACCGAAATTTGATACTGCAAATTCAGTGTTCATGTAATTCTAGTTTTTAAGTTTATAACTAAACGGCTTTAAAAATGAGATATCATTGCCTGTTTCTTTCCGAAATGGTACAATGCAATTACAATTGAGTCACTTTATATGGCACTTTGTATTATAGCTTTTCTTGTTTCAACTGCGATGGACACATTTGTTCAAAGTCACGTACCAAATGACAATACACCACAGCCTCTTTACAACACTATTAATGAGGTACAAAGCAGAAACCGTGTTAGTTAAACAATCGTGGACCAGGATAGGTGATGCCAATCGGACCCCTCCTTAAACCTTAGCGGTTTTTATGAGCGGTTGGTCTTGAGATGTCACTTTCATCTCAATGTCGGATAAAAGTCTCACAAAATTGGAATCTAAGTCTCCAAACTGACCTAAATAGTGTTGACGGGGACGTAAAACCTCAACTCAAACAAGGCACAGAACTGACAATATTTAAAACGACGTGGCTGTTGACAGTTAACTGGCAATAGCGGTTTTACGTTTAAATTGTTATTGCAAGTTAACTGGCAATAGCAATTTAAACGTAAAACCCCTATTGCCAGTTAACTGGCAATAGCCCTTTCCTATTTAAAATCAAAGCGCTGACAGCGCTGGGTCGATTGTCTCTGCGTGTAGGCTGGGAAAATGACCCTCAACGGGGGCTGAGACTGTTACGCTTTAACCCTTAAATTCTTCCCAGTGGGAACATGAAGTAATTGTGACGTCAAATCAACGTCAGTCCGACGTCATGACGTTTATGCAACGTCATATCTTCGTCGGTGCAACGTCATCCGACGTTGATTTGACGTTGCCCTAGCGACGAGTGCCTGCTGGGTTGTAGTCTAACCAGCGTGGTCCCTGATCAGTATGATCTGATTCTACAGTGTTTGCCAAACCCAACACGTTATTCAGATCCAGATTCTTCTAGAAGCCTCCGTGGTGTAGTGGTAAAGCTACTCGCCTTGTAAACCAGGGGTCGCACGATCGATCCCCGGCTTCTCCAGTCTTTCGGACGAGTCTTTAAACCGAGGTCCCGTCTCCGTTTGACCTTAGCTGTTGGTGGGCCGTAAAACTCAAACACTCACTCACTCAGATCCAGATTCTATAAAGAAAATCCTCTTACACAATACTTGGACCGTACAGGAATAAGAAAAGCCCAGTTAGTTTCTATAAATAACCGTTACCTGGGTTTCATACAAATCGGTGAAAGTCACGTGGACTTCAGCGGCATAAAAGTTACTGCGCTTTACAAATTTGGGTCGATTGACAAACAATCGACCCAAAAAAAAATCATTTTATTTCTTACAGGAATTTTAAATTGCAAAACAATATTAATATTTTTCTATATAAATTCGAGTTATCCGGATTTATCATTTCTAGGACATATCCACATACATGTACATGAAACGGCCTTCCCGTCAATCACCATCAAAACGAAAACACATAAAATCAAAGTACTGTAGATACGCATGCATTAATTGTAGCACGTGACTCTTGTTTGTAATCGTCAGCATTTCTAATCTGACAGTCATTGGCTACTAATTCTCTCACATCCCCGCTATAAACTGCAGGATGAAAGACTTTTCTCGGGATTTTGTAGCTGCATGCATGCTATAAAATTGATGGTCAGTGATTAAGACCCCATTATACCAGTGCAGTAGCATATAATTCTCTCATAGAGAAATATATGCTCTTGACCAGTGGCAACAGAATAACACTCATCTCGTCTTATGCTTTGTGTGTTTTTTTTTTTTTTTCATGGCGGTAAACCTGACATATTTTTGTGATCTTTTGTAATATATTCCTTAGTGCTGTTTCAAACATAGATTGTCGGTTCTTGTTAGAACCGCCTCAATGAGGCGGTTCTAACGAGTACCCACAATCTTTGTTCATGAGCAAGAATAATGAAAATAGGGTTAGAACCTCTCTAACGAGCAGCCAGAAACTTCTAACGAGCACCCAGAATCTATGTATTTGAGCAAACTAAAGAACAGATTGTATACCCTTATACACTCTTACAAAATACAGACTTTTTCTGAATTTTCTCTATTTTGTTATCAGACTTTAATCTCTATACTAAACAATCTTTCTGCTTTGGACTGTCAGAATGGGTATTTTATTACCAGAGCTGGAAACACTCAAAGCTAAGGACAATACAGATGGCTTTTAACTATACAGAGGAAAATAAAAGAAACAGGTTTGAGTGGGTGAGGGAGTGAGTGAGTGAGTGTGTGAGCACCCGAGCAAGCAACTGAGTGGGTGAGTAGGTAAGTAAGCAAGTAACCTTGCATGCACACAACACTGACTCAACTTTGATTCAACGTTGTAAAAATGTTTTGAAGGTTGTTTCTACGTTGATTCGATAGCAGGTAGGTAAGTAAATGAGGTAAAGTAAGAATGTTTATAGGTTACTAAGAGGTTTTAGTAACGAGGAAAAATCACACATGATTATTTCTTATTTATTTGGAAAATAATTACCTTTCTCCTGCTGAATAAATCAATTTAGCCTCACCCTCCTGCTGAATAAATTAATTTAGCCTCACCCATTTATAACAATCAACCAATCAAAAGAAAAAAAAAAAGAAAACTAAATATTTTTTCCCCATTTTGTACAGTATGGGATGTCCCATCCCACATACAGAAGGGGTGCATTTAAGAGTTAAGGGGTATCAGGCTGATTAGAATTTAATCATTGATAAAAATTGGTTGAATTTTAAGCAAATAGTGAAGGCCCTGCTCAGGCGTCTTGTTCTGCAGTATCTGATACGGGTCTGCACTGTTTGCAACAAGTGATAAGTTGTTTCCTTATTCCTTTTTCTTTATTCCTTTGTCCTTATTCCAGATTTATTTTTATAACCTGAATTTTTATAAAGGGTCATATCAGGAAAGGTTTATTTTTGGCCCCATCAAAATATGCTCCGGCTCCGACTTTACGTAAATATGCTCACAAAAAGTCTTGGTAAGATTTCAACTAGCATAGAATCGACTATTCAGTTATCATACACAATATCAAACCAAAAATCGCCCGCCTATCGTGGCTTGGAGAAATATATTGAGCTGAATGGTGCTCCCACTTAGAGCCGAAACTGACGACACATGAGAAAGCCGCTGTTGGTTCAAGCCTGGCTGGGGTCACGTGTGAGACGCTAAGTTCTGCGTGGGTTTTTTCCGGGCACTCCGGTTTTTGCCAACCTCTGATTATCGCTTGGCTCAACTGAATAAGTGATGGCCCCCGCCCATAGGGGATTGAAGAAATATATGGGCTGCATGATGCTTCCACACAGAGCTGATTCTGGCCCGCACACTAGTACTGGTAAATCGTTTAGAGGATCTAAGCCTGTCCAGGAACCGCGGTGCGAGGCGGACCGTCCATGCTTATAAACCCTATTGGTTTCATTGGGCGAGAGTGCTTGAGATGTCATTTCATCTCAATGTCGGGTAAAAGTCCCACAAAATTGGAAGCAACGTCTCCAAAATGACCTTTACAGTGTTGACGGGGACGTTAAACCTCAAATCAAACAAACAACAACTGAATAAGTGAAATAATCTTGGAAGGGCCGTAAACCACAACCATTACGATAACACAGCCGTGACACATAGTGCTTTATTTCACATCACCAAAATGGCTACTTTTCTGATGAAAATCCATTATATTTTTCTTATGTATACTCCAAGCTTAGGTTGAGGGTGCTCGTTAGAACCGCCTCATTGAGGCGGTTCTAACGAGTACCCACAAACTATGTCTTGGGGCAGAAATAAGGAAAATCATGTATACATCCGTAATCTATATAAAGTGGGGTTTAGGGGGGGGGGGCATTCATTTCACAGACTTGTTCACATGATGAAAAAAAAAAAAAATTGAGCAGGCTGGTCAGTGGAAACTAAATAATGTTCAACTCTGCTACAATCTGGAAAACTAATTATACTCTGCTTTTTCTAGAATTTTATCTCCTTCCTACAGCCAGTGTGCCTTTTTCTAGAATTTAATCAGATAGTCTGACATATTATCTGATTTATAGTCTTTTGCTAGGATCTGTTTGTTTTAATTGTTGGAGCCTGAAAGATCAAAGCCACTCAAATTGAGGAAACCTTTGTCACATTTTGGTAGGAGTGTATACAGTAAAATTCCTATATTAAGACCACCTTTGGGTCTGTTAAAAAGTGGTCTTTCAGACCACTTTTGAACAGTCCCAAAGGTGGTCCTAGACCAGAGGAAAATCTACGCAGAAAACACAACGAAAGAATAACTGCAACCTACTATATAAGCTTTTTAAACCAGAGTTAGTCTTAATTTTAGGTGGTCTTAATAGCGGAATTTCTTTGTAATTCCAATTGCACAACCCGCAGAAAAAGCGAGCGACTGAAGTCGGTTGATTTTCTAAGAGTGCCCAAAAATCACCGTGTCATTCTGTCAGTCTGTCAGTCTGTCTGTCCGTCTGTAACCCGTTTGTGAAAATTGGTGATAGTGGCTTAACCGCTTGGAATATTTAAACAATTTTTGGCATACTGATAGATATCAATGAGATCTAACCAATGAACTTGCGAAATATTACATTCCATTTAGTATAGCCTCGCCGAGGCGAAAAATGTGAAAATTTTCGAACTGCTTCTCCTCGGAAACCGTTGGGCCGATTGAGGTCAAATTTCATATGGAGCCTCTATGGGATGGGGGAAACCAAAATTTGCTCATGGGGTTCAGGTCACATGACCAAAATGGCCGCCAAGCCATATATGGCCTGTCTGTCTATCGGTCCATAACCCGTTTGTGAAAATTGGTGATAGTGACTTAACCGCTTGGAATATTTAAACAATTTTTGGCATACTGATAGATATCAATGAGATATTACCAATGAACTTGCGAAATATTACATTCCATTTAGTATAGCCTCGCTGAGGCGAAAAATGTGAATATTTTCGAACTGCTTCTCCTCGGAAACCGTTGGGCCGATTGAAGTCAAATTTCATATGGAGCCTCTATGGGATGGGGGAAACCAAAATTTGCTCATGGGGTCCAGGTCACTTGACCAAAATGGCCGGCAAGCCATATATGGTAAAAACCCTTAAAAATAGTCTTCTCCAGAACCACTGGGCAGATTTTCTCGAAACTTGATAAATAGCATCTGGGACGTAGGCCCATCATAAATTGCTAAAATGGTGACCCTGGTTTGACCTTCTTTGTGCCTAGGTGAAACTTTGACACATATGCTTTTGTATTGGAAAAGTGAGAATGCATTTTATCCTGCAAACGATTCAGAATACAGTACTAAAGTATAAGATATATTTTTGCTCCTTACGATAAGGCGCATTTATTGGGGGAATCGTTTAAGGTCCAGGTCACATGACCAAAATGGCCACTCGCTGAAGCCTGTATTTGGTCCATACCCAGAGGGCGCACAACGTCGAAGATGTTCAAATTCGACTTTGTGTTCCAGCTGGGGTATGGTCAGTTTTAAACGCCAGCTATAAAACAGAAAACCGCTTTGAAATGAAAACTAAATCCGTATTCCTTGCCCACCACGAATAGTACACTGTATATATGGAGTGTTTTTTGGTTATTTGTCTTTGTATATATGTCCTCATTTGTTATATATGTCATGACCGAATTGCGAAACCCGTATCGGGTCGACGTTTTAGGAGACATCACTCTCTGCATTTAGGAATGAGTAGTTACAGACTACTGCAGCCCTTCATAACAATTCATTATTTTCTGCACCCAAATGGGGATTGAAATTTCAGCGTATAGGGCGGCGGTGGGTTTGTTTCACATTGCTACGCATAGGAGAATTGCAATTCTAGGATCTTTTACGAATCTGCGCCTGTCAGCCTACTGTGCAAGAACAATATTTATATTGCTGTTCCTGCGCCTTTATATAAAAAATGATGCATATGCGGTCTACAGAATCGTATTACTGCTTGCCTGTATGGATGTTGAACTAAATCCAGGACCAAATATCACCGACATAAAATCTCTAGATATATTTCACTTAAATACGAGAAGTATCCGTAATAAAACAGAATATTTGAATGATATAGCAAACGATTTTCATATTCTTTGCTTCAGTGAGACACACTTAGACAATACTTTTGACTCTGCGTCTTTAAAGTTTCAAGGTTTTGACCCGCCCCTTCGCAAAGATAGAACCCGTAATGGAGGTGGGGTAATGATATACATGTCCAGCTTACTAAAATATGACAGACGAGAAGACTTAGAAAATCCGAGGCTCGAAACACTATGGGTCGAGGTAAATCTGAAGGATTTTAAAGTTCTTTTATGTTGTTTTTATCGCAGCGATTACGTAGCATCACAGTCGATTTTTGTCTCGGAACTTCAAGAAAGCATTGAAACAGCTCTTGATTACACGTCTCATGTGGTACTAGCTGGGGACATTAATATTGATTGCTTACCTCTCATAAATGTTCAGCTAAGAGACTGTTTATCTATGTTTAATCTTACAAATGTTATTAAAGAACCCACTCGTATCACTCAAAATTCGTCGACGCTTATAGATCCAATCCTTGTAAGCGATACATGTATCATATCGGAATCCGGAACTATACCAGTAGATAATGAAATAAGCGACCATAAAGCAACATACGCAAGCTTACAAATACCTATACGTCTTCTCCAGTGTTATCATAGGGATGTTTGGAATTACAGAAATGCTGACTTTGACAAACTGAACAACCTAATACAGCAATATGATTGGAATAGAGAAATTAATTCTGAGTCATCAGTTGATGAATGCAGTGAAAATTTTACAAACATTTTCACTAGTTTTTGTAAAACATGTATACCTTGCAATAAAGTTCTTATACGGCCGAACGACAAACCCTGGTTCACATCAGAACTACGATATAATATTCGTCTACGAGATCGTTTACGAAAAAAGGCACTTCAAACACAAAAAGATGATCATATCAAACGGTATAAAAAGCAACGAAATCACGTAAATAATATGAAGAAATTTGCAAAAGACAATTACAACAATAATCTTGAAGATATGATTACTAACAATGAAAGGGGTAGCAAAACATTTTGGCAAGTGATGGGAAGATTTATGGAGAAGAGTAACAGCAGTTCAGTTATTCCACCTTTAAAAAGATCCGATGGTACTTATGCATTTACGGATACAGAAAAAGTATCCACATTAAATGAGTATTTCTGCTCTATTTCTTCTGTAGACGACAGTAATTTAGAACTACCTCCTTTTAATAGCAGGACAAATATTCAAATAAACAGTATTAATATTACCGAGACTGAAATAATAGATATACTAAGCTCTCTCAATGTAAACAAAGCTTGTGGTCCTGATGGCATAAGCCACAGAATGTTAAAAAACACATGTAGAACAATAGCCGCTCCTTTGTGTAAACTTTTCAATTTATCCTTACGTAAAAGAATATACCCTAGCATTTGGAAATCAGCAATTGTTATGCCGGTCTATAAAAAAGGAGAAAAAAATGAAGTTTGTAACTATAGACCTATTTCTTTGATAAGTTGTGTAGGTAAATCGTTCGAAAGAGTCGTGTTCAAACATGTATATAATCATTTAGTTTCCAATTCTTTGATATATAAATACCAGTCAGGGTTTCTACCAGGGCACTCGACAGTGCATCACCTAATAGAAGTAGTCCACCACACATGTTTAGCACTTGAGAAACACGAAATCAACTGTCAAGTATTTTGTGATATATCAAAAGCCTTCGACAGAGTATGGCATCGTGGTTTAATACTTAAATTAGAAAAATATGGAATTCGAGGAGATCTTCTGGAATGGCTTGAAAATTATCTTCATATGAGGCATCAAAAGGTATCTATAAATAATACTTGTTCATCATTCGAATATATAACAGCTGGTGTTCCCCAAGGATCAGTCCTTGGACCATTGTTGTTTCTTATATATATAAATGACATTGCAGATGAACTAACAGGACTAGCACGTCTTTTTGCGGACGACACTTCCCTTAGTTTTTCCTCCCCTGAGCCTGCTGTGATAGAAAGAACAATAAATGAAGATTTAAACAAACTTAGTAAATGGGCTAAAGTTTGGCTAGTTTTATTTAATGCATTAAAGACTGAAGTAATGATTACATCAAACATACATTACGACTATGCTATCCAACTTGTTATGGACGACACCATTTTGAAAATCGTTGAAACACACAAACACCTAGGAATAATCTTATCATCAAATAACAAATGGACAGCCCATGTAGACTCAATAATTCTATCAGCTGCAAAACAAGTATCATTTCTCAGAAAATTGAAATATAGATTCTCAAAGGAAACCCTAAATAAAGTATATTTGACTTATATCAGACCACTTTTAGAGTATGCTAGCGAGGTTTGGGACGGCTGTAATCAGACTGAAGTAAACCGGTTAGAACAAATGCAATTAAATGCTGCAAGAATCGTAACGGGCTTACCAATTTTCGCATCAAAGAATTCCTTATATTACGAAACCGGTTGGGATACTTTAGAAGACAGACGACAGAAGAAGAAACTCACACTTATGTATAAGATTGTTAAAAATGATGCTCCGTCTTACTTATCTGATCTTCTGCCGAACCGTGTAAATGACGATACAAATTATAATCTTCGAAATTGTCAAGACTTCCAGATTCCTTTTACCAGATTGTGCTCATTCGATTCGTCCTTTTTCCCGTCAACCTTACGTCTTTGGAATGATTTAGATACAGCCGTTAGAAATGCTGCAACTATTACTGATTTTAAACTGAAATTAAAAAACCAGAAAGATAAGGCTAGCAACTTCTTATTTATTGGAGAAAGAAAACTTAATATAGTTTTAACTAGAATCCGCCATAACAGCAGTAATTTATCTGCAGATCTTCATAGAGTCAACATAGTAGCATCACCCACATGTAGATGTGGTGCAACATTTGAAAATGCACAACACTTTTTCTTCGAATGTAGATTGTTTGAAGAACAACGACAAATACTTATAGACGCTCTAAATTACATACCTGTCATAAACTTAGATTTAGATTTACTTCTGTACGGCAGCAGAACATTTGACATACAAATCAATAAGCGAATCATATCCGCAGTACTAAACTTTATTAAAGATAGCCACAGATTCGATTGAATATTTATTCTTTGTAATTAAGGCCCTGTTTCGAATGCTCCTATGCTCGGCAAATCAATCATATTCGTTCCGCGCCGAGAAGGGATGTCTCTGAAATATAGGAACCCCGAACGGGTCGTAATCGTTCGTGACATGTATGACAAAAAAAACAACAACAAAAAAAAAACATGTGTTATGTTACTTAAAACTGTTTCATATCTACCACTGTACCATTTAAAACTACTTTGTAAATGTTTAGGGAGAGGACTATCTAATGTTGTATAACTTGTGTCCAATCCCATTGTTTAGAGGAATGCAATAAAATATGTTTAATCTAAAATGGCCACCATACCCATATGTGGTAACACTCATAAAGCTAAAAGCATCCGGCGGGTCGTGCACTTCAGCTGAAGCACTGGTTCTCCATCATTATGTACATTTCGAGCGATTTGAAAGGTTGAAATAAAAGTTTTTTCCCCGAGCAAGAATCTAAGATCTGTTCAACACATTGACAGGTAGTACTATAACGCGACGTAAAAGAACACGTTTAGAACCCGAGCGTTACGTCATTATAATAAAAAAAAAAACGTCAAATATCGTTCGATTTAAAGATGGAATACTATTCAAAACGTAAATTTCAGAAGACAAATAAAAATAATTTAAAGGTTTGACGTTGTTTTCGCTTGTGTTTCTTTCAAAGATGGCAGCTTCTAATTGAACAATCATTCCGCCGTGGCCATTTGTAAGTTCATTCTTACGCTTTCGAAAGAATTCCTCAAAACATTCCATTATGGTGGCATTTTTAACATTTCGATGACAAAGTTCGAATTATAAGGATATGGCTTGTCATTTTATGGCTTTTATCGGCGAATCACTCACACACTTAGCATTCTGGCTTCATGCAGTTGGTGAGTGATTTGCCGCCGCGCGGGAGTTTACACATCAATAAAATCCACAAAAATGAGATGCATTCCTGTAGTAAACCCCTTTTTTCTCTATATTAAAGGGATCTACTCTTAAGGAAAACATTGCTGTAGCCTCAGTCCAAAGTAAAATTGACTTGTAAATTAACCCCCTTTAAGAGCTCCCTATTCATACGTCTTCAAAATAAATATGAAAGAGCTGCCTCCGCTGAAGGATCAGAATAGAACAGATATTCATTTAACTAATTACTTTGTATTTCTCAGATCATTACATTGTGCGTAAGAAAAAGAATATGCATAAACATTTACAAGCGTGCACACACATTTACGAGTATCATTTTTACAATTTTGGTTTATCAAGCAAGACGTTTTACTTTTTGGACGTTAACAATTCATTTCTACCTTAAATTCAATAGTTATAGCTCTCTTGTAAACTACGATATGGTACTTTTTTTTTTCTTTCTGCCTTAAAGTATTCACATTCAAGAAGATAATGAAACTCATCCCAATTTTCATTTGTTTTGCATATTTGGCATGTTTCCTCTACTGAGGGATGCTTTTTCTAGCCACCAGTTTCAACTAGGAATTGATGATTACTCAGCCCCTTCCGTTATGTAACCTATACCGGAAACGATATTTATACCGCAATCAGGCATTCTAGTAACCTAATAAAGCGGGTCGAATAACTGCACGCTATAATCGGTAGTGACCTATAATACATTCTACTGACCTTTCTACTGACGTTTATAGACCGGACCTACTTTTCAGGTCCCTATTTTCCAAGTATTAACAATAACATGCAAACTTTCATACATGGGAACACAACGAAACTACAAGTTAAAATCCTTGTAATATTTATTTAAACAGATCTTCAGAAATTTCAGCTAAATTCTTACCTTCTCGGCTTTTCCTGGTTTGAAAGGCCCGTTGGAATAATTGCGTACTGCTACTGCAGCTGAGTCTCAACCTCGAAAATAATTTTTAAAGCTAAAATAGACTATTTATTTGCAGATTTTCATACAGAAAGTAAAGCGCTGAGAAACTTTTATTCGAGCGTCCATGTTGTTTCCTACGTCTTTGTGGCGCGGTGACGTCAGAAACTTTGCACTCGTTGACGCCACGTTATACTACATGTACGTGTGCGCGCCATGACACGGAATATCGTTTAACATGCCACACCGTCTGCTGTCTTTTTTGCTCAAATTTGCTAAATTATTGCAAAACCCATTGATTGTTTTGGATTGCGGTATAAACTTAATAATAAAATATAATCGGTTCGTCTTCAAAATCGTTTGAAAATAATCATATTTTTTGGATAGGATAAAATTACAAAAATTTATCCAATCCCAAAAAAATATCATCATTTTGAAACGATTTTCTAGACGTGACACAACCATTTGTATTGATTAAGGTGTTGTTCAAGTATGGTAAAATGCACAAATAAAGAGAAAAAAAATCCAACAGATCAGTTTTGGACCATCCGCTCTACTAACCGCAAGAAAGCTCTACTGACCCCAAGTATCTGTGAGCAGCTCTCCCAGTGGAAGCAATCGTAAAATACATTAACAGCCAGGGACTGGGACATAACGATAACAAACACGTGTGTCACGCTCATCACGTGAACAAGTCCTTGAAATGAAGACCCCTTATACCCCACTTTATATAGAGAAAACTGGGGTTTACAGGGGTAAACATTATTTTTCTTATTTCTGCTTCAAGACATAGGTTGTGGGTACTCGTTAGAACCGCCTCAATGAGGCGGTTCTAACGAGCGCCCACAACCTATGTTTGCTGTATAAATAAGAAAAATATCATCTATTTTCATCAGAAAAGTAGCCAATTTTTCGAGATATGAAAAATGCACTATGTCGCACGGTACTCCTGGGTTTTAGTACCCCGAAAATCCAGGTATGGACATTTTAGTCTCTCCAGAACAACAGCTCTGTTTATTTTCATTTGTCAAAATGAAGTTCAATAAATCTCAGGTTCACACTGATAAGCCTCACTAATTGCCTAAGCATATGGCAAAAAAAAAAATCAGTTTTGCAAACAGTGCAGGCCCAGATCAGACGCCGCAGAACGCGGCGTCTGATCAGGGCCTGCACTGTTTGCTAATTGCCCGTTCTGGGGTTTCTGGTACAAAATGAACAGATGTGTATACCTTTACTAGGATAAACATTTCAGTCTGGTACTGCACTGTCTAATTTTAAACCTCTAGCATGCTTGGCTGTAAAATTCTCTGAATAAATCAGAATTAATTACAACTTCATGCCATTATTTCTATACCAGCAAGGCAACAGCTGTCAAATATTTGATAAATTGGTATGCTCAGTCTGAGCAACTATTTGGGAGTAATACGCAGGAGTACACGGGTGTGTTTTTGGTAATGACGTGTGTCACACTGGCAAATTTCGCATCACATGAACTAGGTTTATTTTTATTTCAGATGAAAACTTATGTTATTTTTTTTATTTCTAATCCGAACTTAGTTTGTATATGCTCGTTAGAACCGCCACGTTAAAGAGCACCTCAAAGCTAATTTTTGTATAAAACTAAGGAGAAATCATTTATTCAAGAAATGAATTTTATTTTTCAGGTGTTCATGAAAGTATGAACGACAGCGGGTCACTAGCAAAGTTTGCATGAACCCCGAAAAGCAAAACAAATAAGTATATTTTCTAATAAAACAATACCCCTCATCACTTGGCGAAAAAAATGCTTATAGGGCAAACTTTTAAAGCTGAAAAACATTTACACGCTGTTTTTCTACAAAGAACGGAACAGCGTACACAATTTGTTCCTATTTGTGCTCTAAAACATAGATTGTGGGTACTCGTTAGAGCCGAGGCGGTCCTAACGAGTATCCACAATCTATGTTTTGAGCAGTAATAAGAAAAAAATCCCAATTTTTCATTTGAAAATTTTCATTTTTCGGTAGTAAAGGTGTGTTTTCGTAAACTCCACTTTATCCAGAGAAGAGTGGAATCTATAAGGATATACGTGGTTTATTCATGTCTTGCCAGAACATATATCGTGGGTGCTTCTTAGAACGGCCTCAGTGAGACGATTCAATCCATCAGAAAATGCTTGTTTGGAGATATGAAAGAATGCTGTTTATCGAATGACGTCGCGTCTGAGAATGTAATAACACCATGTAATATTTTCGATAATCCACTGGTGGATTAAATATGCAAATTAGCTAGATACGTCCCGTAACGTTACATGTACGACGTCCTTAACGACGTCGCGTTTACTAATGTCGGAATATTGACCTTTTTGTAACCAATCGTGAATAACTGAAATGCGTTTTAAATGTCATATGATAAATAGAATCCTGCGTTCGTGCTCATGTATTATTGAATTTATTAAACTCGTTGAGGAAAAGGGATACAATGCTCGGCTGTATCCCTTTTCCTCAACGAGTTTAATAAATTCAATAATACATGATCACTCATGTAAGATCCTCTATATATCACACGGGTGTGCGATCCTGTAGTCATTCATTATAAGAGTGTACACCTACAGCAGCATTTCCTGTTAATTATAAGCCATTTTGGCTGCAATTATAGTGGCGTTGAAAGGCATCGTCTCTGGGAAATGTACAAGCTTTTAACTTATTATCTAATCTGAAATCTGTTGGATAATGACAGATTGTGAGGTGCAGAGAATCTGCATACATCTTTACGCCAGCACATGACAAAACGTACAAGTCTGATGCAACCACAGCTCAGATTATCCGGCGCATGCGCGCTGTGTCTGTTCAAAGCCTTCGCTGATTGTATGTTCCTTCTACAGCAGGCGGGCTATCTAAAGCAACCGGGTGTAATGCTGACGCTCCATGTTGGACTCCACCACTCTCAGAACCAGGGGCGTAGCTGCGTAGCTACCTGTACGCAGATACGCATTTTGCGTACACATTACAAACGTAAAAAGTAGACGTAGAAGAGTGTGTGTGTGAATTCGGGTTTAACGTCGCTTTCAACAATTTTTCAGTCATATCACGACGGTGTCTGGTTGCGACAGGGAGCTCAATGCTCACGTTTATAGTGCTGCCTCACTGAAGTATCATGTCCCAGACACATTACATGATACCACACCCAGTCACATTATCCTGACACTGGATCGACCAGTCCTAGCTCTACCCCGTAAATCTGAGTGCCAAGCGAGGAGCAGCTAGTTCCATTTTTAACGACTTTGGTATGTCGCGGCCCGGGATCGAACTTCCCCGGAGCGGACACTCTACCAACTGAGCATTCGGGGCCGTTGAGACGTAGAAGAAAAAAGAAGGGGAAGAGAAAGAAGAAGAAGATAAAAGAATTTTTTTTTTTTTTTGGTTTGGGTTTTACGGCCCTTTCAAGATTATTTCACTCATATCGAGCCGATCGTTAATCAGACGTGGGCGAAAACCGGAGTACCCGGAGAAAAACCACCTGACCTTCCGTTGCAGAACTTGGCGTCTCACACGTGGCCCGAGCGAGGCTCGAACCTACGGCGGTGAGAGACCTAATGACTAAGAGTCAGCGCTCTTATCCACTAGGCCACGGAGGCCCGTCAAGATAAAAGAAGAAGAAGCTAGAAGCAGAGGGAAGAAGAGGAAGAAGAAAAATAAAAACGAAGAATATGATGATGGAGAATAAGAACAAGAAAAAGAAAAAGAAGAAGAAAAAGAAGAAGAAGAACTGTATGTGTCTAGGATATACACAACACTATTTATTAGCTATGCCTCCTTTTCCACGCATCTTTGCCACGGGAACCGCATGCACTTACAGGAAATAATTTGCCCCCTAAAGGAAGCGAATTCTTTCCTGTTAGAGTGGTCCCCATCTAGTAAACGGAGTTAATATTTTTACTTCTTTCTTTGGTTTGCGTACAAATGATTTTCTTCTAGCTACGCCCCTGAGATGCACAGTGGACAGACGCTTTCCTTACATCACGCTAAGGCCGGCCTCGGTAGCTCGGTCGGATGCGTGTCTGACTGGTGATCAGGAGGACGCGGGTTCGACACCTACCGGGGTCGGCAACATTCTTTCGTGGAGATTGATCATGAAATCCTTTCTACGATCATACTCTCCCTTCCGCTGATTCAAGAAGGGCAGTTGTCAGTTTCTGGCGAAAGAATGTGCACTGTGCTGGTTAACCGCTTACGTATAAGCCTGCCCAAGAAAATTGTGGATAGGTAAACTGACCGGCTCAAAAATGACCTAAATAGTGTTGACTGGGCCGTTAAACTCCAAAACAAATAAACAAACATCAATAAAAATAATAATAATAATAATAATAATAATAATAATAATTATTATTATTATAATAATAATTATAATAATAATAATAAATGTGTGTGTGTGTGTGTGTGTGTGTGAATTCGGGTTTAACGTCGCTTTCAACAATTTTTCAGTCATATCACGACGGTGTCTGGTTGCGACAGGGAGCTCAATGCTCACGTTTATAGTGCTGCCTCACTGAAGTATCATGTCCCAGACACATTACATGATACCACACCCAGTCACATTATCCTGACACTGGATCGACCAGTCCTAGCTCTACCCCGTAAATCTGAGTGCCAAACGAGGAGCAGCTAGTACCATTTTTAACGACTTTGGTATGTCGCGGCCCGGGATCGAACCCGAGACCTCCCGTTCCCCGGAGCGGACACTCTACCAACTGAGCTATCGGGGCCGGTAATAATAAATGTAACTGTTGTCCCGGTAGTGTAAAACAAATTAATAACTGAAACTGCAAATATCGAGCGTATCCACGGTGGAGCTTCTGAGCATGGAGGTGTCCAGGATTGGGTGCCGACATTACAACCCAACCATCCAAAGACGGCAGTTGTTGCCATTCTGGTCATGGTGGAAGTGAAGCTTTATTTGAATTTTTGCTGATTTGTCATGTCTTATTGTAGGTACATGTATTGTCATGCGCGTCCCTTCAAGCGAAATGAGAATTCGAGCGAAGACTTCTACAGCCTGTTGAAAGTTCCGGGAACTGCATTATCCATATAAGCCCCATTTTGTACATACAATATTATAATGTTATTAATCAAATAATTTCGTATTGGCGCAGTTACAGGTCCGAGGTCTGCTGTATTGGCACGAGGCCGAAGGCCGAGGCCAATACAGCTGACCGAGGACCTGTAACTGGGCCAATACAAAATTACTTGATTAATGACATTTTTATTAATAGATGCAATTAAAAACATGATTTATGATTTTTGAATATTGGTTGACTTGGTGTAATATAGGATAATCAATTAATAATGGGGTTTACATCTGTTCCGAGGCATAGATTGTGGGTACTCGTTAGAACCGCCTCAATGAGGCGGTTCTAACGTTCACCTGCAATCTTTGTTTGGAACAGAAATAAGAATAAAACCTTGAAAAGTTTAATCTGAAAACTGTTTTGTTTTCTTTTCTTAAAGAAAGAAAAAACAAAACACATCAAACGGGGGATGGGAGTCAAACCCAAAACCAAGAAAATATTAAATAAGTGGTTTAGGCACTAATCATTGACAGGGGACAAGCAGTGCAGACCCTTAGCTATCTTAACTAGATCAACGTGTGCAGTTTTGTAACGATATCTTTACCCGTTTTCATGTTTGAAAAGGTTGAGATCTAGACTAGACCGGGTTAAGTTTACTAGACATCTTAAGGCCCCCGTCCATAGGGGCTTGGTGAAATAAATTGGGCTGTAAGGTGGATGTACGCAGAACTGAAACCGACTGGAGGCGGGTAAGCTTGCCAAGCACCACGCTGGCCGTCCCTGCATGTAAACCGTATTTATTTCGTTTGGCGGCTTGGCTTGAGATGTCATTTCATCTCAATGTCGGGTAAAAGTCACACAAAATTAGAAGCAACGCCTCCAAAATGACTAGTAGTGTTGACGGGGACGTTAAACTTCAAATCTAACAAACAAAACTACATGTAGACATCTTCGTGGAGGCTCGGTTATATAGCAATGAAAAAAAAAAAAAAATACAAAAAAAACGAGATTTATCCCCCCTTGTAGAATAAGGGCAACTGTGTAAGGTGTACCTATTCCCCTTATTGAAATCTTGACAGTCAGGATGATGCAGTCGCTAATGCTTCGCAAACATTGTTTATGAACCGCAATTAGCGACAACGTGTCTTTTACCAAGTCCATTATAGAGTAAGAACAGTCTATGGATGACAAACCTCTCCTAGCGGGCTTAGTTGGTTGTAGCCAATGCGCCCAGCAAAGATTTAGATCAGCCTGCGCGTACGCAGGCTGATCTGAATCTTTGCTGGACGCACATCTTGCACATCTTGCCAATCACATTGCGCGTGACAAGGCTTAATTTAAACAAGGAAATATATCACGACAGCTCGTTAGAATCCCATGTTTACAAACGATTATGCTGGTAATGCAGTCTGTACAAAGGTCTTAATTACTATAATAAATCAAAGACAGAGAGAAAAAAAGAAGAAGAACTCAGAATTAAATATCGATAGTGGTTCATTTATAACGTTGCAAGGGGTAAAACGCCCATTTGAGATATTGTTTTCTTTCTCTCTCTCTCCCCCTCCCCCCCCCCCCCCCCCCAAAAAAAAAAAAAAAAAAAAAAAAAAACATTTTTTTTCTCTCATGGAAATTTGAACTGAAGCAAGAATAGTAAACTGTCATATTTGCAAATTATTTTTTCCCTGAAAATAAAAGTAGTCTTTTCTATGCTGTCCTGGGACGAACTCTTGCATTGTGGCCACAATACGAGAATCTGTCGCAGAGCAGAACAAGAATTTAAGTAAGAAACGTCCGCTGAACTCTCAGTGCAGATCGACGGCTTCCATTTATCATCAAGTTGCAATAATTCAATATATTACACTATACAAGAGTGAATGAGTGTTTGCGTTTTACGTCCCACCAACAGCTTAAGTCATACGGAGACGGGACCTCGGTTAAAAAAGATTCATCCGAGAAGCCCGGGACCTGGTTTACAAGACGAGCAGCGTAACCACTACACCACAGAGGCTTCTACACTGATAACGGCCCCCGCCCATCGGGGCTTGAAGAAATATATGGGCCGCATGATTCTTCCACGCAGAGCTGAAACCGACCGCACACGAGTACTGGTAAACAGCTTAGAGGATCTAAGCATGCCCAGGCAAAGCGGTGTGAGTCGGGCCGTCCATGCTTATAAACCCTATTAGTTTCATTGGGCGACAGGGCTTGAGATGTCATTTCATCTCATTGTCGGGTAAAAGTCCCACAAAATTGGAAGCAACGTCTCCAAAATGACCTTTACAGTGTTGACGGGGACGTTAAACCTCAAATCAAACAAACAAACAAATTCTACACTGATAGGTTTATCAGGAGACTTAAGCAAGGCATTGATAAATTTGTCCCTTCAAGGAAAGCTGGCACACGTGATGGCTTTCCATGGATAAATCAGGAAATTGGTAGATTAATGAGAAGAAGAGATAAATGATAAAAGCACGGGCTTCCGTGGCCTAGTGGTTAAGAGCGCTGACTCTTGATCATTAGGTCTCTCACCGCTGTGGTTAGAGCCTCGCTCGGTTCGCATGTGAGACGCCAAGTTCTGCAACGGAAGGTCAGGTGGTTTTTCTCCGGGTACTATCTCTGATTAACGATGGGCTCGGTATAAGTGAAATAATTTTGAAAGGGCCGTAAAACTAAAAAAAATATAAAAGCGCATGAAACGGCCATGTAGACCAAATGCATAACGAAAACGCGCCTATATAATTTTGAAGTAAGAAAAATATCACAATGTTTCATCTTAAAATTTTCCTTTTTTCGGCGGTAAAGTTAGCAATGTATTTGTATAGACCTGTTTTCATAATGGACTCAAAAGAAATTCTTGAGCTGAAGCATCTGGTTGGCAGGGTCACAGAACTAGCTTATGAGTGTAACCTTGGTGATATATTAGGAATAAACACAACAGGACCCCCTAAGGTTAATACACCCCCCCCCCACCCACCCACAAGAAAACAACTGTACTCATCATTAAAACACTGAAAACAAGATTCGGAAGGTGTAGCCCCATTGAAGGTGGATGAGAGGACCCTCTCTGATGATCGTGAGAAATCTATACGGTCCGAAACAGACAAGTCCAGTCTGTAATCAGCCCCAAAGTCCCCGGAACGCTTGTGTTCCCTAGCTCAGTGAAAACTTAATGATCAGGGATGTAATTTACACTTTCAATCGACCCCACCCCCATAGTTCAATGCCTGAAATACAAATCTCTGTAAATGGCATTGAAAAGCTGCTTACAACCCTGAACCCCCACAGCGCAGCTGGCCCTGACCAACTCAAGCCCATAGTTCTGCAAAGTCTCCACGCAGAACTTGCCCCCATACTATAAGTGATTTTTCAAAAGTCACTGGATTCTGGAAAGATTCGCTTCCCGGTACCTGGAAGGAAAATAAAAATAAAAAATGAGTTCCTTTAAGAGCAATGAAAACATTCATAAGAAAGAAGATGGGTCATACTACGTAGTTTCGGCTAATAAAGCCTCATCAGTGACCCTGTAATGATCCGGCAAAGAAAGCCAGAGGAAACATACTACAATTTTGCAAATTTCGAATAGGCAGTCGATTCAAAGACTGATATAAATCAAAATGGGGTCCAAATAATTAAAAACCTGTCTAGAATATGAGTCTAAACCAATAATTGCACGACCCGCAGAAAAAGCAACCGACTGAAGTCGGTTTTTTCTAAGAGTGCCCTAAAATCACCGTGTCATTCTGTCATTCTGTCAATCTGTCATTCTGTCATTCTGTCAGTCTGTCAGTCTGTCATTCTGTCTGTCCGTCCGTAACCCGTTTGTGAAAATTGGTGATAGTGACTTAACCGCTTGGAATATTTAAACAATTTTTGGCATACTGATAGATATCAATGAGATCTAACCAATGAACTTACGAAATATTACATTCCATTTAGTATAGCCTCGCCGAGGCGAAAAATGTGAAAATTTTCGAACATTTTTGAACTGCTTCTCCTCGGAAACCGTTGGGCCGATTGAAGTCAAATTTCATATGGAGCCTCTATTGGATGGGGGAAACCAAAATTTGCTCATGGGTCAAGGTCACATGACCAAAATGGCCGCCAAGCCATTATATGGTTTGTCTGTCTGTCCGTCCGTAACCCGTAAGTGAAAATTGGTGATAGTGACTTAACCGCTTGGAATATTTAAACAATTTTTGGCATACTGATAGATATCAATGAGATCTAACCAATGAACTTGCGAAATATTACATTCCATTTAGTATAGCCTCGCCGAGGCGAAAAATGTGAAAATTTTCGAACTGCTTCTCCTCGGAAACCGTTGGGCCGATTGAAGTCAAATTTCATATGGAGCCTCTATGGGATAGGGAAACCAAAATTTGCTCATGGGGTCCAGGTCACATGACCAAAATGGCCGCCAAGCCATATATGGTAAAAACCCTTTAAAAATAGTCTTCTCCAGAACCACTGGGCAGATTTCCACGAAACTTGATAAATAGCATCTGGGATGTAGGCCTATCATAAATTGCTAAAATGGTGACCCTGGGTTGACCTTGACCTTCTTTGGGTCCGTCCGTAACCCGTTTGTGAAAATTGGTGATAGTGACTTAACCGCTTGGAATATTTAAACAATTTTTGGCATACTGATAGATATCAATGAGATCTAACCAATGAACTTACGAAATATTACATTCCGTTTAGTATAGCCTCGCCGAGGCGAAAAATGTGAAAATTTTCGAACATTTTTGAACTGCTTCTCCTCGGAAACCGTTGGGCCGATTGAAGTCAAATTTCATATGGAGCCTCTATGGGATGGGGGAAACCAAAATTTGCTCATGGGGTCCAGGTCACATGACCAAAATGGCCGCCAACCCATATATGGTTTGTCTGTCTGTCCGTTCGTAACCCGTTTGTGAAAATTGGTGATAGTGACTTAACCGCTTGGAATATTTAAACAATTTTTGGCATACTGATAGATATCAATGAGATCTAACCAATGAACTTGCGAAATATTACATTCCATTTAGTATAGCTTCGCCGAGGCGAAAAATGTGAACATTTTCGAACTGCTTCTCCTCGGAAACCGTTGGGCCGATTGAAATCAAATTTCATATGGAGCCTCTATGGGATGGGGGAAACCAAAAATTGCTCATGGGGTCCAGGACACATGACCAAAATGGCCGCCAAGCCATATATGGTCTGTCTATTTGTCCGTCCGTAACCCGTTTGTGAAAATTGGTGATAGTGACTTAACCGCTTGGAATATTTAAACAATTTTTGGCATACTGATAAATATCAATGAGATCTTATCAATGAACTTGCGAAATATTACATTCCATTTAGTACAGCCTCGCCGAGGCGAAAAATGTGAAAATTTTCGAACTGCTTCTCCTCGGAAATCGTTGGGCCGATTGAAGTCAAATTTCATATGGAGCCTCTACGGGATGGGGGAAACCAAAATTTCCTCATGGGGTCCAGGTCACTTGACCAAAATGGCCGCCAAGCAATATTTGGTAAAAACCCTTCAAAAATAGTCTTCTCCAGAACCACTGTGCAGATTTCCACGAAACTTGATAAATAGCATCTGGAACGTAGGCCCATCATAAATTGCTAAAATGGTGACCCTGGGTTGACCTTGACCTTCTTTGTGCCTAGGTCAAACTTTGACACATATGCTTTTGTGTTGGATTTTATCCTGCAAACGATTCAGAATACAGTACTTAAGTATAAGATATATTTTTGCTCCTTACGATAAGGCGCATTTATTGGGGGAACCGTTTTATGTCCAGGTCACATGACCAAAATGGCCGCCATACCCATATATGGTAACACTCATAAAGCTAAAAGCATCCGGCGGGTCGTGCACTTCAGCTGAAGCACTGGTTTATTTCTGATTTCTCAGAATATTCACGCTGACCTCAAAGGACCAAAAGTAAAATATAAACTGCACTATGGTTGATGAAGCCATTGTGTCTCCAGTTTTCAAAAAGGGAGACAAGTCAGGCCCTGCAAATTACCGGCCAATCTCCCTCACATGTGTTCTGTGTAAGGTGCTCGAACACATAATCACATCAAACTTAACTAAGCACTTGGCAAATTCAAAAATAGAGGGTCTTACATGAGTGCTCATGTATTATTGAATTTGTTAAATTAGTTGAGGAATCGGGATAAAATGCGAGGCTTTGCCGAGCATTTTATCCCTTTTTCTCAACGGGTTTAATAAATTCAATAATACATTAGCACGAATGCAAGATTCTATTTATCATATGACATTTAAAACGCATTTTATTCACGATTGTTGACAAAATGTCAATATTCCGCCGTTAGTAAACGCGACGTCGCTAAGGACGTCGTACATGTAACGTTACGGGACGTAACTAGCTATTTTGCATATTTAATCCAGTAGTGGATTATCGAAAATATTACATAGAGGTTATTATATGGTAAAGGTGTGCCTCTAAGTCATATTGGCACCGGTATGTCATATTGGCCCGAGGGCTAAAGCCCGAGGGCCAATATGACATACCGGTGCCAATATGACTTAGAGGCACACCTTTACCATATCATAACCTCTTTATTACATCATTTATATAGCTTAGTTCTTTTGCAACGTGAAGAAATGAAGGCAAAGAGAACATTTACTTTTTAAAGGTTGATGCCGGGAACGTTTCCTCGAGTGGGTTGAGGCTATATTTTCGGTATCCACCCCAAAAAAAAAAAGAAAGAAATTCCTTTTAAACTATATAACTGATTAGTAGGCCTACACTAACCATGCTCACGGTAATACAGTAACATAGTAGTGCGCAGCAAATTACGTCACAAGTGACGTCGCAACTGTAAGTTTAAAAACAAAAACAAATCGCCATTTTAAATACAGAATTTCTGCAGTTCAAAGAATGCTTTTTAAGGTATTTTACAGAATGTTTTATGCTTATTTGAAGACCATTTTAATTTTAAAGGCTCTTAGTGTCATTCATGAAGCTACTGCATAATCGGTTCCGTGTGTAGCAGTCGGTCGCGGTGGTTGTTTACGTTAAAATTCAAGACGACAATTTTTGGGGACATGTTTCCCTCCCACAGATTTCTTCCGCACAATTTCCAGCTCCTTATAAGTGAAGGGATCTGTTCGTTTAAAGTTGTTGGCAAGACCTTATTGTTTCAAATGTTGGGACATCCCTGCTGTGCTTGAAAGCAACGTCCTTCACAATGCTTCCCAATCGTGAGTGAACTTCTTTTAAAAAGTATTGTGTTTTTCATTTTTCATGCTTGCCACGAAATATTAGACTTTCCTCAAAATCTATTGTTATCCCTGTCTTCTATCGCTCTGTCTAGGTCCAGAAGTCGGGTTGACATTGCTTCAAGTGATTTTTCTGCGGCCATTTGGAAGCTTATGGAGTACGGCATTAACGTTCTATTGCTATAGTAACAGAGTGGAGCAGTGCCAATATGGAAAGGCAGTGCCAAAAATCCATATTATATGGATTTTTGGCCCCGTCACGTGACTGTGCCTTCAAAATAGCGAAAAAATGAGCCTGTATTAAAAGATTCTAATGTAATTTTCCTATAGAAGGTATGTAATAAATGGCGTTATTACACGCTTAGACGCGACGTCATATGATAAATACTGTTCGAGCTGCAACATGTGTTCTGGGAGAAAAGGTCCTACGAGACTCAGTTGGTAATGCTTGCTTAAAAGACACAGATGGGGAAACAAACTGATTTGATACTTTCAGACTTTAGTAAGGCTTTTGATAAAGTGGCACCCGAGAAACTGATTTCGAAATTTCTACGGAATTCAGGGCAAAACTTTAAGATGGGTTTAAAACTTCTTGATTCTCGTACTCAAACAGTTGTTTTAAATGAGGTTAGTTCAGACAAAATAGCAGTATCATCTGGCGTCCTGCAGGGCTCAGTCCTTAGGACCATACTCTTCCTTACCTATTTAAGGGGAATGGGAACACCTAGCAGATTTTTTCCGCCATTTTTCTAAGGGAGACAACTTTCGGGACTTCCTGTACACTTTACTGTAAGCCCTGTCGCAATGAAAAAGGGGTCTACTCTTAAAGGAAAGAATTTGCTCCTTTGGAGCAAATTCTTTCCTTTAAGAGTTAACCCCTATTGACATGGGAGACAAAAATACTTTTGCAGGAGTTGCCTCCCCTGAAGGTGTTCCCATTCCCCTCAAATGACCTACCTGAGTTAGGCTTTTTGCAGATGGTACGGCCATATACCTAGCAATTAGCTCAGAAGGTGAGTCGATTACACTACAAAATGACCTCCTCCAACTGGAAATATGGGCACAACGATAGGACATGAGCTTCAACCCCTCCAAATGCCAGGTTCTCTGCACTACGAGAGCTAAACGTCCCATCCACACTGAATATATACTCCATGACACCGTCCTAGTCACAGTCCCTTCCGCAAAATATTTGGGTATTACAATCTCAGATTACCTTTCTTGGAGCCCCCAGATAGATTCTATCTCCAAGAAAGCAAACCAAACATTAGGGTTTCTAATAAGAAATATCAAGGTCCACAATAAGGACCTAAAATCCATTGCTTATACAAGATTAGTCCTGCCACAGTTGGAGTCTGCTTCAACAGTGTGGTCTCCTATACTTGAAGGTGTACAGCGCAGGGCTGCCCGATGGGCCACCCGAGACCAGTGTGACAAATCCAGGACCTAAATTGGCGCACCTAAGAGCAACGGCGTATAGACAGCCGACTTATACTCATGTATAAGATCACATATGCCTGCAGCAGACTACCTAATTCCTAACACTAGGCAGTCAAGATTCAATCACCCACTAGATTACAGGCAAATCCCAACTCTCAAAGACTATTACAAGTTCACATATTTCCCCCGCACAATAATTCACTGGAATGCCCCCCACCCTACACCCCCGTTTTACCTACTGCTGCACAGTTCAGCCATGTTGTGTGCCAAGTAGCCCATGCCTCACCGTAAATAACAGATGAGCTTTTATCTTTTATCTGTACTAACCCTTTCATTTCACTTGTATACTATTTCTTAACTTCGTTTATTTCCATCAATCCCCCTTTTTGCACTCGCATACCAGACCCCGTCTGATGTCCTCTACGGAGGTTAAGGCTGCCAAAGTAGTCAACCCCTTGTTCTAATGCACTTGCCTATGTAACGCAACGTCTGATTGGATAACGACAAAAAATATATAGTATATTCTGCGATATACAGCCGGAAACCCGACGTCATCACGTAACGTCGCTTTTCATTGGTTGACATTTGGTTTTACGCAGCTCACCGTGCAAACTAGTACACTTTTTAAATTAACAACCGATATGGTGCATTAGAATGGGGATAACTGTATTGAAAATTGTCATTTGGGGAGGTAAATCGTCGGTTTTACGGTCCCAAATTACGTTTTACGGCTCCTCTAACGCGTCGCCGTAAAACGAAATTTCCGACCGTAAAACCTCCGATTCACCTCCCCAAATGACAATTTTCAGTACAGATAACCCCTAAATCGTAACTGAAGTTATGCAATCTTTTAACATGCATGTCTGTGCTCCGCACTAAAAACGACAATAGAGCCAAATCCCGTTATTTATCTTGACTGAGGAGATACCATGGACCATAGTCAATAGAAAACAGGAATTTTAGGAATTTTAAACAGCGATATAAATGAATAAAAGAAAAATCTTCCCAGATTGTCATTTTCTACTACTTTATTCATCTAGTCAACGATTTCTAATATCATTTTATGAAAGTACGAAAATCATGCATCATTTGTCAACGGTACATGTATTTGCGCGATACTTGAAAAAAAAAAACAACAACAAAAAAAGGAAAAAAAAAAGAAAAAAGACAACACAAAAAACCGGCATTAATCTCAACGTGTATTAAAAAATAATTCGATAATTTTAATCTCATAGGGTGCAAAATATGAATATTTTGAAACAATTCCTGATACTAACGTTGAACCCCGCACTTATATAGACAACTCTCGAATTATACGTATCTGTCTGTGACGTCAAGGCAGAAGCTCTGTATTACCGCAATGCATAAAATTGTGGCTAGAGCAGTGAGCAGAGTGTCCACATCTGAAATCGCACGAGGTCCAGGAAAAAACAGCTTAGCTGAAAGCCTGTGACCAAAAACTATTCAGTTCTATGTGGAGTGTGTTGGACTTCACACTGTGCATTTAGATAGATTCAATATCTAAACTAACTTGAATGTCGTCTTGACGAAACGTTTTTTTATCAGTTACCCCCTATATTAATTGCATTGTTACATCTTGACCAGTTCTCGAAGCCTTGCCTGATAAACTTGAAATCAAAAGACACGAACCTGGTATTCTCTATAACTCTAGTAAATCGTTCACGATTGACCGTCACTTTTCCACGGCGAAATAAGATAACGGGATAACCGTAAATACTCCTGGGTTTTAGTACCCCGAAAATCCAGGCATGGACATTTTAGTCTCTTCAGAACAACAGCTTTGTTATTTTCATTTGTCAAAATAAACTTCAATAAATCTCAGGTTCACACTGATAAGCCTCACTAATTGCCTAAGCATATGGCAACAAAAAAAAATCAGTTTTGCAAACAGTGCAGGCCAGATCAGACGCCGCAGAACGCGGCGTCTGATCAGGGCCTGCACTGTTTGCCAATTGTCCGTTTTGGGGTTTCTGGTACAAAATGAACAGATGTGTATACCTTTACTAGGATTCATTCTGGTACTGCACTGTCTAATTTTTAACCTCTTGCATGCTTGGCTGTAAAATTCTCTGAATAAATCAGAATTAATTACAACTTCATGCCATTATTTCTATACTAGCAAGGCAACAGCCGTCATATATTTGATAAATTGGTCTGCTCAGTCTGAGCAACTATTTGGGAGTTATACGCAGGAGTATAAACGTGAAAGTAAGAAAAGTTAAATAGGCATCACGTTAGAATTGTGTGGGTTAGTTAAGGACTTCTGACTTTGTCAGTTGAACACAGCCGATGTTCCGATCTTTAAGGTGACTGGGAACACCTGGCAGATCCCCCCCCCCCTCCCTGTAAACCCCAGTTTCACTATAAACAGGTGGGTTGAAGGGGGTCAAAAACATAAAGGCTTGTTTTCGTGATGCAGAAGGCGAAAGAGAAAGCGTACGTACATGTATAAACAGTCATGCACAAAATGTATATGTACAAGCACACGAACAAACCCGTGACAAAACAACAACAACAATAATAATAATAATAAAAAACATTCATTCATTAGGAGACTAAATATTGTCATCAGAACTTTGAAACTTATTCATTATTAACTCTGCAAATTTGAATAAATTAATTGAATCAGTTGTTTCAACAATTTTGGACGTAAAAATTCCTAAAACTACTGTTTCTCTCAGACATTCAAAAAGATATTGAAACTCATCTCCGATATCATATGAATCAAATATATGGCCGTGTAGGGGTGTGAGCTACCGTATTGTATTTTAATCCTACCCAACCTTATCGCGTACTACGAGATTCCTGTTTGCCCCTTATAAAATATCATAGAATCTATGAGAAGCTTCACAGTGTAGATTTTCCTGATTTACAAGTATTTTGTCTGATTGTAGAACGTGTCTTGAAAACGTTTTCTATTAAATTCCCCTGGATCAGACCGGATAGCGTTTATCAGCGTTTTCACAAGTGTCAGCTAGGCAGACAAGTCTATTCTCTCATTTCACTTATCAGAACAATAGTTATTTAATTTTCGTCCACATCATGTTAAATCGGCAGTTCACGTATCTGTGCTTGACAGGTTTGGACGCTTCCGATTGATTCCGTAATTTAATTTGACCGTATCCAAAATGAAGTTCGCGAAGAACATCTTTTCATTAATTAAAATGATTGAAACGATTGCGATGCTGAACTGGTGATGAAAACAAGTGTGACAGCTAGGAATTGCGGTATACTGTGAGACTTTGAATGGAATGGAATAAAGGGGAATGTCCCTGCCAGCACAAACCACGGGCCAACGTCGGGCCGATAGCGGTACGACGTTACCACGTCGTACCGCTGTCGGCCCGACGTTGGCCCGGCATTCTTTGCTGGCTGGGGTCATTCATGTAATGAATATCATAGTAAACCCAACTTTAAATAGAGAAAAGTGGGGATCACAGGGACGAGGGATTTGATTGTTTGTTTGATTTGAGGTTTAACGTCCCCGACAACACTATGTAAAATATGTTCTAGAAAGAGTTATCCTTTGGAAGCAAGGAATACACCACAGAACTGGAAAATATAGAATGTACATGTTTTCTGGGCCAGACTAGCTAGTTTCGGCCAATTAGGCCTCATCAGTGACCCTCAGCTATTTTCAACATTCCACAATGGAATCAATGATCCTAAAGGACAAGAAAATATAAACTACACCGTGATGTAAGTCATTTTAGAGACATTGCTTCCAATTTTGTAAGACTTTTACCCGATATTGAGATGAACTGACATCTCAAGCCTTGCCGCCCAATGAAACCGATAGGGTTTATATGTATGGACGGTCCGACTCACACCATTTTGCCTGGGCAGGCTTAGACCCTCTGAACGGTTTATCAGTGCTCGTGTACGTTCAGTTTCAGCTCTGCGTGGAAGCACCATGCACCAAATCTATTTCTCCAAGCCCCAATGGGCAGGTGCCCAAATGGACAAGGGTAAACATTATATTTCTTATTATTGTCAAAAGCATAGATAAGCCCCCGCCCATCGGGGATTAAAGAAATAGATGGGCTGCATGATGCTTCCACGCAAAGCTGAAACCGACCCGCACACGAGTACTGGTAAACCGCTTAGAGGATCCAAGCCTGCCCAGGCAATGCGGTGCGAGTCGGCCCATCCATGCTTATAAACCCTATTGGTTTCATTGGGCGACAGGGTTTGAAATGTCATTTCATCTCAATGTCGGATTAAAGTCCCACAAAATTGGAAGCAATGTCTCCAAAATGACCTGTACAGTGTTGACGGGGACGTTAAACTTCAAACCAAACAAACAAACAAAACAAAGACACAGATTGTTGATATTCCGCCTCCATGGCAGTGGCAAACAGTGTAGACCCCGATCAGACGCCGCAAAACGCGGCGTCTGATCAGTGTCTACACTGTTTGCTAAATGCAGGATTTTAATGGTTAAACGAAAAATTCTATGTCCCAAACCACTAATGCTGTCAGTACTTTCCTTACTCATCCTTTTGCCCCCGCCCATCAGGGCTTCAAGAAATAGTTAGGCTGCATAATGCTTCCACGCAGAGCTGAAACCGACCGCACACGAGTACTGGCAAACCGCTTAGAGGATCTAAGCCTGTCCAGGTAAAGCGGTCCGAGTCGGTCCGCCCATGCTTATAACCGCTTTTGGTTTTCATTGGGCGACAGGGCATGAGATGTCATTTCATTTCAGCGTCGGGTTAAAAATCCCTAAAAAATGGAAGCAAAGTCTTCAAAATGACCTATACTGTGTTGACGGGGACGTTAAACCTTAAATCAATCAATCAATCAATCAATCAATCAATCAATCAATCAATCAATCAATCAATCAATCAATCAATTACCAATCCTTACTGAATAGTCCACACCATTCCCCCATTATATTCCAGGTTTTAAATTTTGTCTATATTCGATTAATTCTCTACGAAGATCACTGGACGTTTTCTTTTCTACGGTCACTCTCTCCCTTCCGCTGATTTAAAAGGGGACAGATGCCATGCAGTTCTGGTACTGGTTTACCGCTGATGTACATGTGCAAGCGGCCAAGAAAAGTGTTGATAGGTAGACTGACCGTCTCGATATGACCTTAATAGTTTTGACTGGACCACATAACCACAAAGAGAGATTTGCTTCGCAAGCACTCCCGTCTTGTGATTTTTTTCGCATATCATCTTCGTGCTTGTTAAGGGGAATTGGTACACCTTCAGGGGAAGCAACTCCTGCAAAAGTATTTTTGTCTCCCATGTTTTTGTTTGTTTGTTTGATTTGAGGTTTAGCGTCCCCGTCAACACTGTAAAGGTCATTTTGGAGACGTCGCTTCCAATTTTGTTGGACTTTTACCCGACATTGAGATGAAATGACATCTCAAGCCCTGTCGCCCAATGAAACCAATAGGGTTTATTAGCATGGACGGTCCGCCACGCACCGCGGTTCCTGAACAGGCTTAGATCCTCTAAGCGGTTTACCAGTACTAGTGTGCGGGCCGGATTCAGCTCTGCGCGGAAGCATCATGCACCCCATATATTTCTTCAAGCCCCTATGGGCGGGGGCTGTCTCCCATGTCAAAAGGGGTCAACTCTAAAAGGAAAGAATTTGCTCCTGAGGAGCAAATTCTTTCCTTTAAGAGTAGACCCATATTTCCGCGGTACAGAGCTTATAGAAGGGCCAACAGGAAGTCCCGAAAGATGTCTCCCTTTGATAAATGGCGGAAAAATCTGCCAGGTGCTCCCAGTCCCCTTAACATGACATTTTGTTACGTCATTTACCGAATACCCTTGTAAACCACACTTTAAATGAAGAAAAGAAGGGTTAAAAAGGGTTAACAATTTTCCTCATTTTGGCTGAAATCATAGACCTTGAGTACTAGTTGGTACAGGTTCGATTGTGGGGCGGTTGACACAAAAGTCGTCCATTATGAATACATGCCTATACAAATACACCGTAAATTTTACCGCCGAAAAAAAAACAAAAAAAATTAAGATGAAAAATTGATATTTTATCTTATTTCTGCTCAAAACATAGTTTGTGGGCACTTGTTAGAACCGCCTCATCGAGGCGGTTCTAACGAGTCCCCACAATATATGTTTTAGAGCAGAAATAAGAAAAATAGGGTTTACCCCTGTTAAGCCCAGTTTTATTATATAAAAGTGGTGTTCAAGGAGGGGGGGGGGGGAATTATATAGGCATGTTTTCGTAATTATTTATCAAAAGCCAAATTCTTTTGTTATACTCCAAAGAAATTTCCAGGCTTTTGATTGGACAGCGGATATACCCCGTATACCCCGTGAGCAAAAATATAAAAATATATTATCCTCTCGCGCTTGCCTTCGCTGAATTGCGATGTCCCGCAATCCTAAGGTCTCTGCAGTGAGCAAAATAATTTTATACACCACAATATTTCCAGCCAATAAAGTTATAAATGAACTATTTTTTATTGTTTTTCAGTCTCATTGTTTTCCATTATAAACATCTCATTGTACTATGACGTCACCATTTTCCCACTGAGCACCGTAATCAGCGTAGTGCGTGCAGAAGGGCGCGTTTGATGACGTCACATAAAAACTGCTGGAAATGTCGTCAAAAAGCTTGATTCTTGGCGGGGAACATGGGATCATATCCCAAGCCTGAAAGCGATCATTACTCAAACACGCCTATACAAATACATTGCCACCTTTATCGCCGAAAAAATGAAAATTTTATGATGAAAAATTGCGATATTTTTCATATTTCTGCTCCAAATATAGGTTGTGGGCACTCGTTAGAACCGCCTCATTGAGGCGGTTCTAACGAGTACCCACAATCTATATCTTAGAGCAGAAATTAGAAAAATAAGGTAGACCCCCGGAAACCCCAGTTTTACCATATAAAAGTGGGGTTCGAGGGGGTCAAAATTATATAGGCGTGTTTTCGTGATGATATGCGACAAGAATCAAAATAACTTATATTGTCGCGTTTTTGCGATTATAACGTTATTTAATAAATAAATAAATAAATAAATAAATAAATAAATAAATCAATCAATCAATCAATCAATCAATCAATCAATAAATAAATTCCAGCATAGGCCTACGTGTAGTCAGAATAGTGCTGTTAAATCAGATGAGATTTTCATAACTCAGTAGAAGCCTGCGTGGTGCAGTGGTTACGCTACTCGCCTTGTAAACCAGGGATCGCAGGATCGATCCCGGGCTTCTCCAGACTTTCGGATGAGTCTTTAAACCGAGGTCCCGTCTCCGTATGACCTAAGCTGTTGATGGGACGTAAAACTCGAACACTCACTCCATAACTCAGTATATAAATTTTGTTTCCACAAGTCCCTTAATTGTATATTGATAACTAACTAACTAACTAACTAAATAAATAGGAGAGGGGAGAATTTGTTTCCTCCCCTACATCTTTAATGAGCCCTGTTATAGGGAGGTCGTGTTACATGTTATTGTATGTTTTTCCTTGTTTCCTTGTTTCTTTGCATTAATCTAGTTTCATTCTTTCACGTTAGTATGTCCATTAGGGCTTTCCTGTTTTCTTAATAAACTTTGAAACTTTATGTTATATCTTTAAACTATTAAAGTAACATTTTTCTTTTTTATGAACGGCAATTGGTCGCGTGCAAAGAAAAGATAACATTAAACAAGAATCATACTCGATTAACTGCAAATGCAGTATGCTTCACATAGAATGATAGAATGTAGAAAAAAAAATCAAGACATTCATGTAGTGAGAATAATCATGTGTAAAACACAAGTCCATTAATTGTATATTGATAAATAAATAAATAAATAAATAAATAAATAAATCTGTTATATCTTTAAACTATTAAAGTAACATTTTTTTTCTTTTTTTATGAACGGCACTTGTTCGCGTGCAAAGAAAAGATTACATTAAGCAAGAATCATACCCGATTAACTGCAAATGTGTTTGTGGACCTCCTTGCCGCAATGTGCTTCACACAGGATGTTAGAATGTAGAAAAAAGTCAAGAAATTCATGTAGTGAGAATAAACATGTGTAAAACACAAAATAGTTCGTTCTGTATGTATATGCGTTTCTATTGCAATGTAACGGCGGAAAAGCGTTAGCGTTCTTTATCCATATAGTTTACATAGCGTGAGCAAGTCCGTGAAATGAACATCCCCCTAAGCCCCATTTTATATAGAGAAAACTGCGGTTTACGGGGTGTTATTTTCCTTATTTGTACTCCAAGACATAGGTTGTGGGTACTCGTTAGAACCGCCTCAATGAGGCGGTTCTAACGAGCACCCACAACATGTGTTTGTTATTTAAATAAGAAAAAAAAATCACGGATTTTCATCAGAAAAAATGGCCATTTTGGAGATGTGAAACAATGCACTGTCACGCAGGTGTGTTTTCGTAATGATATTGACGCCACTCAACGTCAACTGTGACGGCGCATGACTAAATGCAGTTACATTTCGCCCGACGTTCATTTTTGAATAGCCGGCCTCGGTAGGTCACTCTGATGCGCGTCTGACTGGTGATCAGGAGGACGGGGATTCGATACCTGCCTACGTCGGCAACATTCTTTCTTGGAGATTGAAATCTTTTCTACGGTCATTCTCTCCCTTCCGCTGATTCAAGAAGGGCGGCGAAAGAATGTGCACTGTACCGATTAACCCCTCACGCATAAGCCTTCCCGGGAAAAGCATGGATAGGAAAACTGACCAGCTCAAAAATGACCTAAATTGTGTTGCCTGGGCCGATAAACTCAAATACAAACAAAAAAAAAAAAAAAAAAAAAAACATTTTTGAATCGCTGTGAATGTAAGTAATGAAATATAAACTATATTACGGTTAACTGTTAAACTTTATACAAACACAGTGAAATTCCGCTGTTAAGACCACCTAAAATTAAGACTTATTTTGATTTAAAAAGTTTATTTAGGGGGATGCAGCCATTCTTTCTTCGAGTTTTCTGAAAACAGTGTCCTCTGGTCAGGGACCACCTTTGGGAAGTGGTCTTTAAGACCACTTTTGAACGGTCCCAAAGGTGGTCTTAATATAGGAATTTTACTGTACATGTAAATGCCCTGAAAATGTAAATACAGTAGAACATCGATGACTCGAACACTGATGGCTCGTTTACCATGGCTGACTCGAACCTGTTTGTTTGTTTGATTTGAGGTTTAACGTTCCCGTCAACACTGTAAAGGTCATTTTGGAGACGTTGCTTCCAATTTTGTGGGACTTTTACCCGACATTGAGATGAAATGACATCTCAAGCCCTGTCGCCCAATGAAACCAATAAGGTTAATTAGCACGGACGGTCCGCCTTAGATCCTCTAAGCGGTTTACCAGTACTAGTGTGCGGGCCGGATTCAGCTCTGCGTGGAAGCATCATGCAGCCCATATATTTCTTCAAGCCCCTATGGGCGGGGGCTGGTCTCGAACCTGTAATGGAGTCCCTAGAGAAATCCTCTACATATGAAACAGTGTTGGGGGGATTTCGTAATTTATTTTGCAAATGTATGCTGTGTGTACTCATTAGAATCGCCTCATCGAATGTATCCTGTGTGTACTCATTAGAATCGCCTCATCGAGTACACACAGCATACATTTTCATTATAGAGCGCAGAAAAGTTGTCAAAAAGTATCACGTTATGCCTCCTGGCAGTAGCCTTAAGTGGCTCGAACTATCCCTGTCTCGAACAGATTTTCGAGGTCCCATAGGTGTTCGAGCCATTGAATTTCGACTGTATATGAATTCGAAAGAGTTTTGTAAGCTTGTAACTTTCCTATATTAAATGAGTGCCAAGGAAATTATTTCAATTCTCAAAGACAAGAAGCTAATGGAAGCATGCTTGTGTAGTTTTGGAGTTTAAATTAAACTAATTTACATTTTTCTGACATTTAAATCCCAGAGGAAAATGTTAAATGAAGTTTATCTTGACAGACTGGTACCATCTCCATATGTGCCGGGTAATGCGAAAATGTATTGTTTAACATGCGCGAACAGCGAAAGCTCAGATCAGACTGCGCATCTGCGCAGTCTGATCTGAGCCTTCGCTGTTCGCCCGAGGTTTCTGTGACTGTTAAGCTTTCAAAAAAGGAGATGAACTTCATCTTCTATCGCAATGGAATATTTTACCATTGTTGGTCAATAGCTTCGCCTGACGGAAGGTCTTGGGTCTCATGACTTGGCCCATATCATAATTGACTGATAGTTGATTATCTCAGAAGCAGACTCGAAACTGACGCATGTCAATTTATGGTATAAATCCATGGTCCATAGTGTATCGCCTACATGAAATAGTGATTGAAATTTATAACATTTAAAAATATATATAAGATATATTTCGACAGGGTAAGGAAAACCATATTTTAATTTTCTCGACAAGCTTAGTCAAAATATTCAAAACCTTTATTTTGGCCGCGTCAATAGATGGAAATGTACGTCCGTGTATGTTTGCCACATATGAAAAAAAAATAATAAATAAATAACGAAAAGAAAAAGAAAAGCAAGAACATGTGGTTTTGCGTGTGGATAGCTAAACTGTCCGGCTCAAAAATGACCTAAATAGTGTTGACTGGGCCTTTAAACTCCAATGCAATATCGATAATTTTATCCATCATTTAACAGTCCCATTATTGGAACATGTCATATTGGTGAACATGTCCGTGAAACAAAGACCCCCTAAACCCACTTTTTACAGAGAAAACTGGGGTTTACGAGGGTTAACAATATTTTCCTTATTTCTGCTCCAAGACATAGGTTGTGGGTACTCGTTAGGACCGCCTCATTGAGGCGGTTCTAACGAGCATCCAAAACCTATGTTTGTAGTATAAATAAGAAAAATATCACAAATGTTCTTCAGAAAAAAATGCCTTTTTTTGAGGTTTGAAAAATGTACTATATCGCGCGGATGTGTTATCAAAATGAAGAGAACGAGGGCATCATGGGTAATTCCATTTAATTTGTTCATCGCCCTTGCTAATCACATTACGAAAACACGCCTACATAAATACGTTGTAAATTTCACCGCCAGAAAAAAACGAAAATTTTAAGACGAAAATTTGTGATATTTTTCTTATTTCTGCCCGAAATATAGATTGTCGGTACTCGTGAGAACCGCCTCATCTAGGCGGTTCTAACGAGTACCCACAATCTACATTTTAGAGCAGAAATAAGAAAAAATAAGATTTACCCCCTGTAAACCCCAGTTTTACTATATAAAAGGTGTGTGGGGGGGGGGGGGTAGGGGGTTCAAAGGGGTCAAAATTAAATAGACATGTTCTCGTGATGATCACGATAGCGAGTCCGTGGAATGAATACCCTCTAAATCACACCTTACATGTATATACATGTAGAGAAAAACTGGGATTTACAGGGGTATACAATATTTCAGTGTTCGTATTTCTGCTCCAAGACATAGGTTGTGGGTACTCGTTTGAACCGCTCATTGAAGCGGTTCTAACAAGCACCCGTGTGTGTGTGGGGGGGGGATAAATAAGAAAAAAAGTCACGAATGTTCTTCAGAAAAGTGATAGGACAGAATGCACTATGCATATGGGCGTGTTATCGTAATGTACAGTAAAATACTTTTATAAAGACCACCTTTGGGACTGTTCAAAAGTGGTCTTAAAGACCACTTTTGAACAGCCTCAAAGGTGGTCCCTGACTAAAGGACACTGCGGGCAGAAAACACAAAGAAGTTTAAGTGCATCCTTCAAAATAAGCTTTTTAAAGCAAAATTATTTTTAATTTTAGGTGGTCTTAACAGTGGAATGTCACTGTAATCAGATAGGGGTTAACCACCCCTCACTGTACCGTTTCTGACGACCATTCATGTCCCATTAGACTTGCCCAAGTCCCTACATTTATATTTTACCTATTTTTTTACTTTTTACTGAAAGTCCCTTTAAACAAAAAATATGTAAAAGTCTCTTTAATCTTTATCTGTGAATGTTCATTCAGGGGAATGGTGTTTTTTTTTTTTTTTTTGTTGTTTTGATTTTTATTTTTTTTTTAACAATTAGTTCTACAAATGGCAATTAATTAGCAGACTTGGGCAAGTCTAATGTCCCATCTGAATCATTGATTATGGGTATTTGTGAAACCACCTTATTTAGGCGATTCTTATCACATTCTGTGTTGCTAAAATAGATTGTAGGCATTTTTAAAACCGCCTCATCGCACCCCCGCCCATATAGCATGATGCTTCCACGCAGAGCTGAAACCCACCGCACACGCGTACTGCATGGTAAACCGCTTAGAGGATCTAAGTCTGCTCAGGCAAAGCGGTGCGAGTCGGTCCGCCCATGACGCAATTTATAAACCCTATTGCTTTCATTGGGCGGCAGGACTTGAAATGTCATTTCATTTCACCTCTTTCAGTGAGTTTAGGACTTATAGAAAAGTGAACAGGAAGTCTCTCAATTTGAAAAATGGCGGAAAAATCGGCCAGGTGTTCCCATTTCCTTTAAGATAATTTATCCTGTCAACAAGTCCTTTTGATGAACACCCGTTTAAACCCAACTTTAAACCCAATGGAAGAACTGGGGTTTACAGGGCTAGTCATTATTTTCTTATTTCTGTTCCAAGACATAGGTTGTGGGTACTCGTGAGAACCGCCTTAACCCTTGTCCTGCTGAATATTTAAATATGTCACACCCACTACTGATTATCAGCCAATCAGATTACTTGATGCAAATTATTGCAACAAATTCATAAACTGGATGGCAAACAATGAAGATCCTGATCAGATGGCTTCTTCAGAAGCCATCTGATCTTGATCTACATTGTTTCAAAGATAAGGCATATCCGGGCTCAGCAGGACAAGGGTTAATAAAGAAGGGCATCATTTGCGGATAAATGGTAGCAATATTGGTGGTGGTCATGATGATGATGATTATGATAATGATGAGGAGGAGATGGAGAAAGAGATGGTGACGAGGCCGACGACAACTATGATGACGACGACGACGATGGCGTCGATGATGATGATGATGATGAGGAGGAGGAGGTGGAGAATGAGATGGTGACGAGGCCGACGACAACGATGATGACGACGACGATGACGTCGGTGATGATCATCATCGGATGATGATGATGATGATGATGATGTGATGATGATGATGATGATGATGATGATGATGATGATGATGATGATGATGATGATGATGATGATTGTTTGTTTGTTTGTTTGTAGTTTAACGTGCCCGTAAACACTATTGAGGTCATTTTTGGGACGTTGCTTCCAGTTTCGTTGGACTTTTACCCGACAACGGGATGAAATGACATCTCAAGCCCTGTCGCCCAATGAAACCAATAGGGGTTATATGCACTGGACGGTCTGACTCGAACCACTTCGCCTGGCCTGCGAAGGTTTAGGCCGTCTTATGTACGGTCAGTTTCAGCTCTGCGTGCAAGCATCGTGCAGCCCAATCTATTTCTCCATACACCGATGGGCGGAGGCCGGATGGTGATGATGATGATGATGATGATGATGATGATGATGATGATGATGATGATGATGATGATGATGATGATGATGATGATGATGGAGAGAAAGACGACGACGAAGATGACGATATTGAGATATTTTGTATACTTTTTAACCTTATATGTCATAATAGCTCTTGTCTCCTAACAATTAATTCCCTCCAACCAATATCCTTCTCCTTGAGCGATGACCATTGCCTCTGGGCAGTCCACTTCACACGTAAACGTCTTTGGATGGTGCCAAAACGATAATATACAAATAATTACATGTAGTTAAATATGACAAGAGAGAGATTGAACCAGAGACAAATAACCGGTGCTGTCAACAGTTGTATTGCCCGGAGATCAGGACCAAATTTATTGCAATAGAACACTGATATCACAGCAAATCGAGTCAAAGATTGCACGACCCGCAGAAAAAGCGACCGACTGAAGTCGGTTGATTTCTAAGAGTGCCCTAAAATCACCGTGTCATTCGGTCATTCGGTCAGTCTGTCAGTCTGTCTGTCCGTCCGTAACCCGTTTGTGAAAATTGGTGATAGTGACTTAACCGCTTGGAATATTTAAACAATTTTTGGCACACTGATAGATAATAATGAGATCTAACCAATGAACTTGCGAAATATTACATTCCATTTAGTATAGCCTCGCCGAGGCGAAAAATGTGAAATTTTCGAACTGCTTCTCCTCGGAAACCGTTGGGCCGATTGAAGTCAAATTTCATATGTAGCCTCTATGGGATGGGGGAAACCAAACTTTGCTCATGGGGTCCAGGTCACATGACCAAAATGGCCGCCAAGCCATATATGGTCTGTCTGTCTGTCCGTCCGTCCGTAACCCGTTTGTGAAAATTGGTGATAGTGACTTAACCGCTTGGAATATTTAAACAATTTTTGGCATACTGCTAGATATCAATGAGATCTAACTAATGAACTTGCGAAATATTACATTCCATTTAGTATAGCCTCGCCGAGGCGAAAAATGTGAAAATTTTCGAACTGCTTCTCCTCGGAAACCGTTGGGCCGATTGAAGTCAAATTTCATATGGAGCCTCTTTGGGATAGGGGAAACCAAAATTTGCTCATGGAGTCCAGGTCACATGACCAAAATGGCCGCCAAGCCATATTTGGTAAAAACCCTTCAAAAATAGTCTTCTCCAGACTCACTGGGCAGATTTCCACGAAAGTTGATAAATAGCATCTGGGACGTAGGCCCATCATAAATTGCTAAAATGGTGACCCTTGGTTGACCTTGACCTTCTATGTGCCCAGGTCAGACTTTGACACATATGCTTTTGTTGGAATATTTAAACAATTTTTGGCATACTGATAGATATCAATGAGATCTAACCAATGAACTTGCGACCTATTACATTCCATTTAGTATAGCCTCGCCGAGTCGAAAAATGTGAAAATTTTCGAACTGCTTCTCCTCGGTAACAGTTGGGCCAATTGAAGTCAAATTTCATATGGAGCCTCTATGGGATGGGGAAAAACAAAATTTGCTCATGGGGTCCAGGTCACATGACCAAAATGGCTGCCAAGCCATATATGGTAAAAAAACCCTTCAAAAATAGTCTTCTCCAGAACCACTGGGCAGATTTCTACGAAAGTTGATAAATAGCATCTGGGACGTAGGCCCATCATAAATTGCTAAAATGGTGACCCTGGGTTGACCTTGACCTTCTTTGTGCCTAGGTCAAACTTTGACACATATGCTTTTGTATTGGAAAAGTGAGAATGCATTTTATCCTGCAAACGATTCAGAATACAGTACTAAAGTATAAGATATATTTTTGCTCCTTACGATAAGGCGCATTTATTTGGGGAACCGTTTTAGGTCCAGGTCACATGACAAAAATGGCCGCCGTACCCATATATGATAACACTCATCAAGCTTAAAGCATCCGGCGGGTCGTGCACTTTAGCTGAAGCACTGGTTTCCATGTAAAAGTCAAAGCACTGGTATAGGTCAATTCTATCTGAGTTTAGGCTGACAAAACATGATCCAGAACAATGACCGTCACCCTTAGATATCTGTACTTTAACGCATTCGCTACCAGAAAACCCAAAAGGTGAAGGTGGCAAACAGCGCAGACCCAGATCAGACGCCGCTGACAAAACATGACCCAGAACAATGACCGTCACCCTTAGATATCTGTACTTTAACGCATTCGCTACCAGAAAACCCAAAAGGTGAAGGTGGCAAACAGCGCAGACCCAGATCAGACGCCGCTGACAAAACATGACCCAGAACAATGACCGTCACCCTTAGATATCTGTACTTTAACGCATTCGCTACCAGAAAACCCAAAAGGTGAAGGTGGCAAACAGCGCAGACCCAGATCAGACGCCGCTGACAAAACATGACCCAGAACAATGACCGTCACCCTTAGATATCTGTACTTTAACGCATTCGCTACCAGAAAACCCAAAAGGTGAAGGTGGCAAACAGCGCAGACCCAGATCAGACGCCGCTGACAAAACATGACCCAGAACAATGACCGTCACCCTTAGATATCTGTACTTTAACGCATTCGCTACCAGAAAACCCAAAAGGTGAAGGTGGCAAACAGCGCAGACCCAGATCAGACGCCGCTGACAAAACATGACCCAGAACAATGACCGTCACCCTTAGATATCTGTACTTTAACGCATTCGCTACCAGAAAACCCAAAAGGTGAAGGTGGCAAACAGCGCAGACCCAGATCAGACGCCGCTGACAAAACATGATCCAGAACAATGACCGTCACCCTTAGATATCTGTACTTTAACGCATTCGCTACCAGAAAACCCAAAAGGGGTAGGTGGCAAACAGTGCAGACCCAGATCAGACGCCGCAGAATGCGGCGTCTGGTCTGGGCCTTCACTGTTTGCGAAAATTTAAGACATTTTTTTCAAAAACATTTTGAAGGAAAAATAACCTGACACTCCTTAATTTTGGAAACCGCCCCCGCCCATCGGGGCTTAAGAAATAGATGGGCTGCATGATGCTTCCACGCAGAGCTGAAACCGTCCGCACAGCAGTACTGGTAAACCGTTTAGAGGATCCGTAAGCCTGTCCAGGAACCGCGGTGCGAGGTGGACCGTCCATGCTTATAAACCTTATTGGTTTCATTGGGCGACAGGGCTTGAGATGCCATTTCATCTCATCGTCGGGTAAAAGTCCCACAAAATTGGAAGCAACGTCTCCAAAATGACCCTGACTGTGTTGACGGGGACGTTAAACCTCAAATCAAACACATTAATTTTGGAATGGACTCTTGGTATATATACGGAGGAAGATTCCATTTGGTACAAAAATGGTTAAGCAAACAGAAAAGACACTAATCAGACGCCACGATATCCAAGTTTGGCACTGTTGGCATTAAGGGTTAACCTAATAAAAACAAAACAACAAAAAAAAAAAAAAAAAAAAGGAAAGAAAGAAAGTGCTGTTCTGGTGGGTCCTTTATATCCATTGCGCTTCGTATATATTTACATCACGAAAACACGCCTATGTAATTCTGAACCCCCTTGAACCCCAGTTTTAAACAGTAAAACTGGGGTTTACAGGGGGTAAACCTTAGCTTTCTTATTTCTGCTTTAAAATATAGAATGTGGGTACTGGTTAGAACCGCCTCGATGTGGCGGTTCTAACGAGTGCCCACAATATATATTTTGAGCAGAAATAAGAAAACTATCACATTTTTTCACTTAAATTTTCATTTTTTCGGCGATAAATTTGTATAGGCGTGTTTTCTTAATGACTCTCTGGCAGATTAATTTTATTGGCACGTGGACATTAGTGGCATAAGATTTTACAAACAAAAGACCCAAGAGGGGTTCATACAGCGAATGTGTTGATTTTTCTACACTGGCTTACAAATGTAACGGTTATGGATACATGTAAACACCACTTCTACAGCCGGCTCTTTGAGTGGTTGGCTTATTCGCGAAGTTAAGCAACGGATATCGCGGTGAGTACCTGCATGGGTGGGTGACTGTGTTGTTTGACTTCGTGGACAACCCGGTACACGCTACACAATTATAGATAGCGCATACAGTTCTACAACGAAATGTAGAATCATGTTTTCCCCTTCATTTGAATAATTCCAATAATAATAACGTGGCGTCAAAGAGCGCGTTTAGAACCCGCACGTCACGTCATTGTATTATGAAGTAACGTCAACAGCGTTCGATAAAAGATAGGTAACTATTGAAAACCTAACTGCGAGAGAGAGAGAGAGAGAGAGAGAGAGAGAGAGAGAGAGAGAGAGAGAGAGAGAGAGAGAGAGAGAGAGAGAGAGAGAAGCCGAATTTAAAGACGAAGTTTTTTCCGCTCTGAAATCTTTCAAAGATGGCAGCTTCTAATTGAATAATCATTCCGCCGTGGCCGTTGTAAGTTCATTCCTACGCTTGAAAAATGAAACTCATTCCTATATTTAGAGCTGTGTGTTGAACAGCTATATGTACGAACTCTTTAGTGGAGCGCTTTGGTGCAGTGGTAAAGTATCGGCCTCGGGATCGAGAGGTACCGGGTTCGAACTCCAAGAGCGGCAAGTGTTGTTTCCTTGAGCAAGAGACTTTTATCCACATTGTTTAGTACTGGTTTCTACCCAGGAAAACCGGCCCCGATAGCTCAGTTGGTAGAGTGTCCGCTCCGGGGAACGGGAGGTCTGGGGTTCGACCCCGGGCCGCGACATACCAAAGTCGTTAAAAATGGTACTAGCTGCTCCTCGTTTGGCACTCAGATTTACGGGGTAGAGCTAGGACTGGTCGATCCAGTGTCAGGATAATGTGACTGGGTGTGGTATCATGTAATGTGTCTGGGACATGATACTTCAGTGAGGCAGCACTATAAACGTGAGCATTGAGCTCCCTGTCGCAACCAGACACCGTCGTGATATGACTGAAAAATTGTTGAAAGCGACGTTAAACCCGAATTCACACACACACACTACCCAGGAAAAGAGGGCCACATGGAAGATTAGCACTAGTTTACTAAATGTGTTACCCTCTATAAATAAGGTCGATTATTATTATTATTATTATTATTATTATTATTTTACAAGGGTATAAATTGCCCAGGCTTGTTCGTGTAGTATACGAGGAGCTTACACGAGTGGTAATTTCATATGAAGTCTATGAAAGGAGCCTTTGGTGAGTTTAAAGAAATTCATATGTTATGGCCACGAATGTAGTATTGTCATTTCGTAATTTCAAGTCGACAGTTGTTCAACAGAAATATTTAATGCTTACTTGACATGGGCACCACCATGACGTTACTTATTCCCGACAATATGTGATGTGTAATATGTGGTCACATGATATTAATGTAATGACGTTACGCCACTAAAAACAACGTCACCTTATTATAAACTTGCGCGCTCGCGCGTGTGTGTGTGCGTGAGTGTGAGCGCGAGCGTGCTAGAAAAAAAGGTCTACGACTGAGGAGCAGTTGTAAAAACATGCCATGTCAATTTTGCTTGTGCTTGTGATAACTGTGTATTTACATCATTGTTGTGTTGGAGGGTTCCAGGGAAAACCGATTATGCCAATTGGGTAACCCTCTTTAAAAACCTTCTACCTTTAAAACCTTTCTTTCTTTCTTGCTCATGGCGACCATGGCCCTTCTTCCAGATCGCCGCTTTAACATCGACAGGCGCCAAATCTTCGGGACGTGTGTGCCTCCGTCGCTTCTTAAAAGACCTCGCTATGCTAGTCGCGCTGTTGTCGCACTTTTGCGGCGCTTGGGGCATGGCGCTTCTACTTTGCCACCACCACGCTATGCTTAGTCACCCATGCTGGAGCTGCTCGTTTGTTACACTTTGAGCTATTTCTATATAAAAAAATAGAAGTGAAGTCAATGATCAGGAATCGAAACAATTAACCCACAGCTCCTATCAGAAAGACGCACAGACATGAAACAAATAAACCCTAATGGGAAACATCAATAGCGGAAAAGCCAAAGGACATTTACTTTCCCACAAAATGGCCAATTGGCTATCCAAAACAAAATAATATAAGCGATACACACACTCAAAGACAGACCATAAAAAAATAAACCGCGACAGAAGGACCGCCTTGGAACGGTCAGTGAAACGAATTCCACTGGGGTCTTAAATCGATTTTACGTGGCCACAATCCTCGCCCTTATTTCCGTCGCGATTTAGGCAAATAATTTGTTCAGTCCGCATGAAGGCAGTTTAACTGGTTTAGCGGCAGTTGAACATGAACCTTTGAAGACTACGGACAGGCAACCATAGACTACATACTAGTCAGTTTTGATAAAGAAACGCCAGCCAAGAGGAGGAGGGTTAAAAGGTTTTGGGTCCGTCCTTGGTTGACTGCGGACAGGATTTTCCAATCTGGACACTATAACCAACTAATCGACCCTACAATTCCAGTTGACGGCACTTTGTCTGGGCGCCTGGAACATGGCGCCTCTTCAAAATAGTAGAAGATTCCACTTTCATCGTGCGACATAGTGCATTTGTCAATCTCCAAAATGGCTACTTTTTTATGAAAATCCTTGATAGTTTTGTTATAAATGTTCGAAACATAGGTTGAGGAAGCTCGTTAGAACCGCCTCAATGAGGCGGTTCTAACGAGTGCCCTCAACCTATGTCTTGGAGCAGAAATAACAATAATGTATATCCCCGTAAACCCCAGTTTTCTCTATACAAAGTGGGGTTTAGGGGGGTCTTAATTTCACGGACTTGTTCACGTGATGGCTGGTGTTGCGATAGTCGCGCTATTTCCTCGATACTGCTGCATTCAGGAATGCCGTGCTTCGCAGTGACGCTTTCGTTTCGCTTCGAGCACGAGATTCTTTTAAGTCAACTTTGAGCATATTATACCCATACAGCTGCATTCATGAATTTCGTACTGCGCTGTAATAAATACGAGCGCTTTCGTTGCGGTCGAGTACACAGCGATTCCGCTAAATTTTGAGAAAGACAAAAACAAACGTCGTGAGTTTCTTTTTATTTACTGTCTAGATCAATACTTATACCTTTCAACTGTCCTGTTGCCGTTTCTGCTGCGATTCATTAGGCAAACACGCCTATACAAATACATTGCCACCTTTATCACCGAAAAAAAAAGAAAATTTTAAGATGAAAAATTGTGATATTTTTTCTTATTTCTGCTCAAAATATTGATTGTGGGCACTCGTTAGAACCGCCTCATCGAGGCGGTTCTAACGAGTACCCATAATCTATATTTTAGAGCAGAAATAAGAAAAATGAGGTATACCCCCGGAAACGTTAGTTTTACTATATATCTGTGGGGTTCAAGGGGGTCAAAATTATATAGGCGTGTTTTCGTGATGCATGGCTGTTTCAAACGGACCAAGATTTCGAAGCGCACTGTAATCGCCGTCCACTGAAATTGTGGTATAACTGAAATAGTAAAAATATTCTACGAAATAAACAAGACCATCGTCGGTTTTTTTCATACGTCACAAAGGAAGATTAATCAATCAAATTGCATGACAGAGTTATGGAACTTGGTCAGAATGTAGCTCTTGTGATGATATAGATGTGTGTCACGTTTCATGAGACTGGGCCAAATACTTTTGGAAATATGGTCAAGGTTAAAGTTTTTTGTTAAATTTTCTAAATCTGTTCAAATTTCAAAGATAAGGTCACAGGTCAAAACCTTTCATAACAATGGAATGGTCTTGCTCCAAGAAACAAATAATTAAAATTTTGAAAGCTGTATTGTTTGTAGTATTAAAATGAGAGATCAAAATGTTTTCTTGAAACATTTTGTTTTTATGGTTTGTCACAAAGGGAGATAAATCAAGGGAGATAAACCAGTCATATTGCATGATAGAGTTATGGAACTTGGTCAGAATGTAGCTCTTGTGATGATACAGATGTGTGTCAAGTTTCACGAGACTGGGCCAAATACTTTTGGAAATATGGCCAAGGAGTCTTGTTTTTCAATTTTCGAAATATGGTCAATGTTCAAAGATCAAGGTCACAGATCAGAACGTTTGATGCCAATGGAAAGGTCTTGCTCCAAGAATCACGTGGAATTTTAAAATGTATTGTTTGTGGTATTAAAATGAGAGACCAAACCGTTTTCTTGAAACGTTTTTTTTTTTTTTTTTTTTCGTATGTCATAAATGGAGGTAAATCAGTCGAATTGGTTGATAGACATGTGGGACTTGGTCAGAATGTAGCTCTTGTGATCATACAGATCTGTGTCAAGTTTCATGAGGCTAGGCCAGATACTTTTGGAAATAGGGCAAGATTAAAGCTTTTGGTTACAGTTTCGAAAATTAGGTCAAAGTTCAAAGGTCGAGGTCACAATTCAAAAAGCTTGGTATCAAAGGAAAGGTCTACTCCCGAGTAATACTCATATGCGGTTTAAAGGCTGTATTTTTATTGGTAATAAATTGAGTGACAAAACCCTTTTATGAAAATGGAGAGAAAAGGGGAGATAATTCCGTCAAAAATACATGATAGCGTTATGGACCTTTGACAGAATGTAGCTCTTGTAATCATTACGAAAACATGCCTATACAAATACATTGTAACCTTTATCGTCGAAAAAATGACAAATTTTAGCTGAAAAATTGTGATATTTTTCTTATTTCTGCTCAAAATATAGATTGTGGGTACTCGTTAGAACCGCCTCATCGAGGCGGTTCTAACGAGTACCCACACTCTATATTTTAGAGCGGAAATAAGAAAAATAAGGTATACCCCCGAAAACCTCAGTTTTACTATATACAAGTGGGGTTCAAGGGGGTCAAAATTATATAGGCGTGTTTTCGTGATGATGGTGAGTATTTGTATGAAGTTTCATGAAGGTAGGCCAAATACTTTTGGAGATATGATCAAGGTTAAAGTTTTTGGTAATATTTTTGAAAAAAAAAGGTCAAAGGTCAAGGTCACAGATTAAAATGTTTGATATCACTGGAAAGGTCTTGTCCTAAAGAACATCCATGTGAAGATTGTAAGCTCTGTTATAAATATTATTGAAATGAGAGGAAAAATGTGTTTCAGAAAATAAAAATAGAAACGGGGAAATAATTCAGTCAAAATCAAAAATACAGTTATAGTCCGTGGTCAGATTCTAGCTCTTGTGAGTGATGATGAGTGTGTGTATGAAGTTTCATGAAGCTAGGTCAAATACTTTAGGTTATGTTTTTTGGAGCATCACGAAAACACGCCTATATAATTTTGACCCCCTTGGACCCCACTTTTATATGGTAAAACTGGGGTTTAGAGGGTTAAACCTTATTTTTCTTATTTCTGTTCTTAAATATAGATTGTGGGCGCTCGTTAGAACCGCCTCGGTGAGGCGGTTCTAACTAGTACCCACAATCTAAATTTTGAGCAGAAATCTGAAAATATCACATTTTTTTCAGCTTAAAATTGTCCTTTTTACGGCGGTAAAGTTTACAACGTGTTTGTATAGGCGTGTTTTCGTGATAGAGCCAACGACAACGACGTCAACGCAGACGCCAGAGTGATGTCAATAGCTCAAAAGTTTTCTTCGGAAAAAAAAAAACAACAAAAACAAAAATAGACAAGCTAATCATATGTTCTTTCTTAGCGTGCACAATTCATGGGTTTTTCTTTGATGCACATATTCGATTGCAGAACATCAGCTATCCTGCGAGTCAAATATACAAATATACAGAGGATTCGCGTTATAACGACATTCGTTAATTGTTTGTTTGATTTGAGGTCTAACGTCCCCGTCAACACTGTAAAGGCCATTTTGGAGACGTTGCTTCATATTTTATGGGACTTTTACCCGACATTGAGATGAAATGACATCTCAAACCCTGTCGCCCAATTAAACAAATAGGGTTTTATTAGCATGGACGGTCCGACTCGCACCGAGGCTCCTGGACAGGCTAAGATCCTCTAAGCGGTTTACCAGTATTAGTGTGAGGGCCGGATTCAGCTCTGCGTTGAAGCATCATGCAGTCCATATATTTCTTCAAGCCCTTATGGGCGGGAGCTAACGACATTCGTTATAACGGCAAAACCCGGTATAACGATAATTTCAATGTAATGAATTCTTAGCTCAAGGTTTAGCCTCAATTCCGAGCGGCTTGGGCTTCCCTGGGGTTGGAAATGCCCACATCGAATCCATAGTCATGAAAGATTCATAGGCATTTGTTAACCCTTGTCCTGTTGAATATTTATATATGCCACACCTACTACCGATTATCAACCAATCAGATTACTTGATGCAAATTATTGCAACAAATTCACAATCTGAATGGCAAACAATGTAGATCCTGATCAGATGGCTTCGTCAGAAGCCATCTGATCTGGATCTACATTGTTTCAAAGATAAGGCATATCCGGGTTCAGCAGGACAAGGGTTAAAATCGCCTCATGGAGGTGATTCTAACTAATGTCTATAACATTTGTTTCTTGGTGTAACGATGTGGAAAAGACCTCATATAACCTATCATACTCCTAACTGGGATTCTTTATAACGGCAAATTCATTATTAAGCCACAATAAAAGGGAACAAATACTGTCGTTATAACGCGGGTCCTCTGTATTTTTTTCTTTCTTTTTTTTCTTTCTTTCTTCTTTCTATCTTTCTTTACATACATGTCAGTTCTTCAAATCTGGCAACAGGCTAGTATAGTAGTCGCAGATAAGATTGACTAGGCGGAGCTATTCAGGTGTTGTCAGTATATGCCAAATTCGCTGAGTCCACCAGAAGATACGGTAGAGTGCCTTTCGCATGCTTTCTGCAAGCGGGCCAAATGGCCATAAACGCCACAGCTCTGTTTATGTTACAGTTGAATTCACACAACTTGGCGACTTGGTTTACCTTTTTGTTAATAGAACATTCCAAAGGCAGGGACAAACGATAGCTCCGCCTAGTCAATATTACCTGCGACTACTATAGTTCTAGCTAAAATATCAATTATACGATATTACGTGCACAATACTCGTCCCGACTAAATAATTTGAGTAATGAGGTGAAAACAAAACAATCCTACTACCTAGACACATAGCCGGAAGTGCATTAAGCACGTTTAGGTATGTGGCTGGTGCCAAATATATGACGGACAAATTATTACATGCATTTAAACTGACAGCCTAGGTAATCGGTTGGACAGCTGTCATCATCTTCTTAATGTTTGACTTCTGTTTTGAGATATGTGTATGCAGATAGGCCGCTGAAATAATAATTGGCCGGTGCAAGCGAAAATGGGGCATCGCGAGAGTGCGCTCAGCATTAGGAGAAATAATGGCGTCCAACATGGTGTCAGAAATGACACATTTTGGGTAAAAATGGTAAAATCTTTCTTATTTCTGCTTTCAACATAGATTGTGGATGCTCGTTAGAACCGCCTCAATGAGGCGGTTCTAACGAGTACCTCCAATTTATGGTTTTGAGCAAAAATAAGGCAGATAATGAATACCCCCGTAAATCTCACTTTTCTCTATATAAATTGGGGTTTATAAGGGTCTTCCTTGCACGGACTTGTTATCGTGTTGTGACGATGAAGTCACAAATCAGTTCGTATTATTGTCTACGCCCATGGGCGTAGTCACGATAGACATAGTATTTGCCACGGACGTATAGCAGCTATTAGTTACCCACAATGCAGATTCACCTTTATATTTATAATTTCAACAACAAGTATATATATAAGCTTTCACACAGAGAAATGAAAGGGACCCATAACAAGTATAACCTTTCACAAAAAGAAAAAAAGGCCCACGGGCAGAGCCCTGGCACAGGATTTCTATCACATTTGTACAAGCCGGGTACTCTAGTTTTCAACCACATCTGATGAAATATAGAGTAAACTAGAGTAACCGGCTTGTACAAATGTGATAGAAATCCTGTGTTGAATTTTATTTTTCCGCTGTTCATGAAAGTATGAACGCAGTGGGTCGCGTGCAAAGTAAAATAACCCAGAAGGGGTTAATGTAAACTTTGATAGCGATCCGCTGTCGTTGATAATTTAATGAAAAAAAACAGAAAATTAAGTTTTTTTTATATATTTACATTCTTTGACCCTCATCACTGGGCAAAAAAAATGCTTATAAGGCAAACGTTTAAAGCTGAAAAACATTTACACGCTGTTATTCTACAAAGAGCGGAGCAGCGTTGACGTCATCAACGCCCGTAGAGAACCATGATTTAGACTGATGTCATTTGTCGTCACAGAAAATCATGTGACCCGATGCGTTCATGGAAGTAAGAACCACATTGTTTTTTAAAGGTTTACATAAGACTTTACGCTGGAAATATAAATATAGACTTTTGAACTTTTGAAATGTTGTTTCACCCCCTAACGGCGTTAATGAACGGAAATCCGACGTTATCCCATAATATGAAACGTGATAACGTCAAGGGTCGCTTGTAAGCGGTCCCGTAATTGTGCCCATATGCGACAGATTTCACCACTACAAGTAGTGAGAAAACACATGGATACATGTATCTCGACCTCACAGGCATTAGTTTGTGAGAAAAAAATCTATCCCAGGGTATTAATCCTAGATTTCCTTGTCTGATGTTTCTATTTCATTTGTTAGTATGAGAAAAGAAAATCATAAAATGTTAAAAGAAAGCTTGACGGCTATTAAGCTAATTATATGAGCGGTGATGGACTCTAGTATTTACACATGATAATGTCAAAGATATATGAACCAGCGCACGACAAAACCTATAATAAGACATGTGCGCCCAGCGAAGACTCAGATCAACCTGCGCATCCGCGCAGTCTGATCAGAGTCTTCGTTGTGCGCTCTAAGGATAGCTAAGGGTCCAATGCGCCCTCATGCAGCAAGAAAACTCTCTGGTAAGACTATATGGATGCGCACGCTGATCTGGTTCTTCGCTGGGCGCACATATAAATTGTAGGAAATACTGTACCACTGCTCATATGATAACATACTTTTAAACATTATATGAGCCACGTCATGAGAAATCCGGTCTGCGGTAAGACACACAAAAGCCTGCTCAGCTAGACGAACTAGCAAGGGACAGACCTCCGTGGCCTAGGGGAATTAGCTCTCCCACCGCCGTGGTTCGAGCCTGGCGGGGATCACATGTGAGACACCAAGTTTTGCATCACGAATACACGCCTTTATAATTTTGACCACCTTGAAACCCATTTTTATGAAGAAAAACTGGGATTTACAGGGGTAAAACTTATTTTTCTTATTTCTGCTCCAAAATATAGATTTTTTGAGCAGAAATAAGAAATATATCACAATTTTTCATCTTAAAATTTTCTTTTTTTTTCGGCGGTAAAGTTTACAATATATTTGTATAGGCTTGTTTTCGTAAAGGCCATGGATGGTCAGGGGCCGGTTGTTCAAAGCTAACGATGCCGATAGCTAACGTATCGTTAAAACTTTGATCAATTAATATGGCAAACACGCCAGTATTTTTTGGTGAAAATAAAATGTATGCGGCTCTCATTTTTTCATTAAAAATAACACTAAATAAGATGTACTTGTTAGAAAAGTAAACAATTTGACCACTAACGATATTGTTAAGCTAACGATGCTTTGAACAACTGGGCCCGGATATGTTTTTCTCCAGGCACTCCAGTTTTCGTCACATTTGATTAACGATCGGCTCGGAATAAGCGAAATAATCTTGAAAGGGCCATAAAACAAGAAGATTAGCAAAAATCTTGATTATTTAGATATGACAACAGGAGGTAGTTTACTATTTAAGCAACACGGCCATCTGTAGCCAAGTAGTTAAGTGTGCTGGGTCTCTCACAGCTGTGGTTTGAGCCTCGCGCGGGTCAAATGCGCGACGCCAAGTTCTGCAACGGACGGTCAGATGGATTTTCACCGGGTACTCCAGTTTTCGCCAACACTTGATTAATATCGGCTCGAAACAGGTGAAATAATCTTGAAAAGGCTTAAAAAGAATACTAATTTCAGATATAAAAACACACCATTACGATAACACACCCAAAGCCCCCGCCCATAGGGGCTTGAAGAAATATATGGGCTGCATGATGCTTCCACGCAGAGCTGAATCCAGCCCGCACACTAGTACTGGTAAACCGCTTAGAGGATCTAAGCCTGTCCAGGAACCGCGGTGAGAGGCGGACCGTCCATGCTAATAAACCCTATTGGTTTCATTGGGCGACAGGGCTTGAGATGTCATTTCATCTCAATGTCGGGTAAAAGTCCCACAAAATTGGAAGCAACGTCTCCAAAATGACCTTTACAGTGTTGACGGGGACGTTAAACCTCAAATCAAACAAAACAAAACAAAACGATAACACACCCATGCGTCATAGTGCATTTTTCACATCTCTAAAATGGCTACTTTCCTGTGGAAAATCTGTGAAAATTTTCTTATAAATGCTCAAAACATAGGTTGCGGGTGCTCGTTAGAACCGCCTCATCGAGGCGGTTCTAACGACTACCCACAACCTATGTCTTGGAGCAGAAATAAGGAAAATAATATCTACCCCCTTAAACCCCAGTTTTCTCTATATAAAGTGGGGTTTAGGGGGGTCTTCACCTCACGGATTTGTTCACGTGATGCGAGATATTTTGCTATCGAAAATCAGCAACCAAAACACGCCTATATAATTTTGACCCCATTTGGTCACACTTTTATATGCTAAAATTAGGGATTACAGGGGTATGCATTATTTTCTTTTTATTTCTGCTTTAAATCATAAATTGCGGGTACTTCGAGGCGATTCTAATGCCGTACCCATAATCTTTGTTTTACACGAAATTTGAAAAGTATTAGAGGTTTCATTGTTTTTGTTCAATATATTTGAATAGGCGTAGTTTCGTAATGAGCAGCGAACGCAATTGTGTTGATCAGAATCCGCATGCTGATCTATAATTGACAAAAAAAAAAATTATATTACATGCATTACAGAGAAATACCATGATTTCTACCAGACATACACTTGGTATTTTCCTTTTTGCTAAGAAGAAATATTTCCTCTTAGCCGGGGAAATAAATCCCTTCAGCTGGAACTACTTTATGTACAGGATACGAGATACCGCTTTGCAGTGAAATTGTTCTATTCAAACGCGGGAAATGTTCAATCACGGCGACGTTATTCATGACGTCATTGTAATGGCGTCTAAGAAATATCAACAGACGTTCAGAATGCGTGACGTTTGAGTCGGATGCAACGCTGAAACAAAAGAAAACATGGATATGACCATTGATTATGATGTAAGTTTTGCTTTATTTAATCTAACGTTTTACTTGTTTTATCACTGAAACACTTTGTTTCTTCTATTTTTGTTCAAAACTGTAGAAAGCGCTTTCAAAATGGCGCCCATCCAGTTGTTCTTCCACCCAGATTCTGTAACACTTCGCTGATTGAACCGTTTACATGGGCTGTAAAGTCAACTGAACGGGCATTCAGATCCAAAATTCAAGATCCAAACTCTCCTAAAAGTCTATGGAAGTGCATGTAATATACAGATTATACATTTCTCCTATTTGAAATATGGGATTTATAAACCTCGGGAGGTAAAACAATCCGTTAAAGAAACTCGTGCTTCGCACTCGTTTCTTTATCGGATTGTTTTACCTCCCTCGGTTTATAAATCCCATATTTCAACTAGGAGAATGAATAATCTATATATAATGGCATAGCTCAGATCGACTCCCTTTCGTTGTAGCCGAATTCGTATATAAATTTAATAAAAGGCATTGAAGGTGCTGGTGGGACAATTACCTCTGAAAAAAAAATCCGGCAATTGCGGTCTTTACTTTTCATTGCTCATTGTTGTTTAGATTTTTGTTTGATATGAGAGTCAACGTCCCCGTCAACACTGTAAAGGTCATTTTGGAGACGTTGCTTCCAATTTTGTGGGACTTTTACCCAAAATTGAGATGAAATGACATCTCAAGCCCTGTCGCCCAATGAAACCAATAGGGTTTATTAGCATGGACGTTCCGCCTCGCACCGTGGTTCCTGGACAGGCTTAGATCCTCTAAGTGGTTTACCAGTACTAGTGTGCGGACCGGATTCAGCTCTGCGTGGAAGCATCGTGCAGCCCATATATTTCTTCAAGCCCCTATGGGCGGGGGCCAAAAGGCATTGAAGGTGCTGGTGGGACAATTACCTCTGAAAAGAAAATCCGGCAATTGCGGTCTTTACTTTTCATTGCTCATTGTTGTTTAGATTTTTGTTTGATATGAGAGTCAACGTCCCCGTCAACACTGTATAGATCATTTTGGAGACGTTGCTTCCACTTTTGTGGGACATTTACCAAATGACATCTCAAGCCAAGTCGCCCAATGAAACCAGTAGGGTTTATATGCATGGACGATCCGACTCGCACCGGGCTTAGATCCTCTTAGCGGTTTACCAGTATTCGTGTGCGGTCGGTTTCAGCTCTGCGTGAAAGAATCATGCAGCCCATCTATGTCTTCAAGCCCCGATGAGCGGGGGCCGACTGTTGTTTTGATAGTACGTAAAATCTTTAACACAATTATGCCTTGGCATACTGGATCGTGAGTCTAAGCTTGGACAGTCCCAGCAGACACAGTACATGGTGCCAGGCCGGCCTCGGTAGCTCAGTCCGATGGGCGTCTGACTAGTGATCAGGAGAACGCGGGTTCGATACCTGTCGCGTCGGCAACATGCTTTCGTGGAGATTGATCATGAAATCTTTTCTAAGATCATTCTCTCCCTTCCGCTGATTCGAGAAGGACAGTCGTCAGTTTCTGGCGAAAGAATGTGCCCTGTACTGGTCCGCCTAGTCAATCTTATCTGCGACTACTATACAAATGGGCATTATACAGATGCCTATTATCATTGACAATATCTGATGGCTTAATATAAGATAACAGAGATTGGGTTTGTTTGCTTGTTTGTTTGATTTGAGGTTTAACGTTCCCGTCAAAACTATATAAGTCATTTAGGAGAAGTTGCTTCCAAATTTGTGGGACTTTAACCCAACATTGAGATGAAATGACATCTCAAGTCCTGCCGCTCAATGAAACCAATAGGGTTTATATGCACGGATGGTGCGATTCGCACCAATTTGCCTGGGTAAGCTTAGACCCCAGTACCATGTGCAGTCGGTTTCAACTCTACGTGTAAGTACCGTGCAGCCCAATCTATTTCTCCAAACACCGATGGGCGGGGCCGACGTTATTAAGTGGAAGGTTACATTTAATCATACTATATTATCAAAATAACCATTATGGATAAAATTTCTTATCTCATCTATAAGTTAAAACAGTAGTTTGACACAAAAAATAGAGCGTTGACTCTTAACCCTTATTTTGCTGAATATTCATTTAAGCCACACCCATTTCTGTCTATCAACCAATCAAATCACTCGATGTAATTTATTGCTACAAATTCATAAACTGAATGCCAAACAGTGTAGATCCTGATCAGATGGCTTCTGAAGAAGCCATCTGATCCGGATCTACACTGTTTGCAAAGATAGGGGTTGTCATGAACAGCAAGATAAGGGTTAAAACAGTAGTTTGACAACAAAAATAGAGCGCCGGGAAAAACTACATCTGAAAATGAAGTCGGCTTAATATGTCGTCTGCCGTTTTTTTTTTTCATTTGCAAACTTTTTTAAAATATTTTTGCATTCAGGCAAACAGTGTGGGCCCTGATCAGACTGCTCCTGTCTGATCTGGAACCACGCTATTTGCAAAAAAAAAAAAAAAAAAAAAAAAAAAAAGAAAAATACTTTTAAGGTAACCGGCAGACGGCAAAGCAGACGACAATTGTCCTGATTGGCATTTTATGGGTTAATCCGCTTTTGGGATATGTATTATGTCGCACGTGGGGTGTGTGATTGTAGCTTTAACAGTATTTTAATCAATGACGTTGCTTCACCCCCACCCATCGGGGCTTAGATAATTATATAGATTTGGCTGCATGATGCTTCCACGTATAGTTGAAACCGACCAGCACACGAGTACTAGTAAATCGCTTAGAGAATCTAAGTCTGTCCAGGCAAAGCGGTGCGAGTCGGACCGTCCATGCTTATAAACCCAATTGGTTTCATTGGGCGACAGGGCTTGAGGTGCCATTTCATCTCAGTGTCAGGTAAAAGTCCCGTAAAATTGGAAGCAACGTCTCCAAAATGACCTATACCGTGTTGACGGGGTCGTTAAACCTAAATCAAACAAACAATAGCCTCCGAGCTATCCAAGGAGAGACACAACATCGAAGTTAACAAGTCCATGAAAAGAAGACCAATCTTAAGCCCACTTTATATAAAGAAAATTGTGGTTGACCTGGGTATTCATTACTTTCCTATTTTTTGCTCAAAAACATAGATTGTGGGTACTCGTTAGAACCGCCTCAATGAGGCGGTTCTAACGAGCACTTACAATCCATATTTGAACTATAAATAAGAAAAATAATCATTTTCATCTGAAAAAAAAAATTGTTCTTGAGATAAGATAGATGCAATTTTAGCGCGCGGGTGTGGCACTCTGACCAGACTAGGTGGATGCGCGAGCTGATAGGGTGCAGATTTTCTGGTAAGTTTTGTCTTTTTTTTTAATGCCCTGGCGCATTTGTCAACTATCAGTTTCAATTAGCCGTCGCGTTCTTGGTCAAATTGGCCGAAATTAATTATGTTTAACTATTGCTGTCAAAACTACGATTGTCACTGAATAAGGTCGATTGACGGTCATTTAATGGTCGTTACTTTCACACCATGTTGTCGAGCGCCTGCGCCGCTGCCAACTGCGCGGCTGTACAACTTGATTGACGGGATGTGGTCACGTGGTATGTGATGGTAATGGTGACGATAATGGTGTCCACGGACGTCAATGCAATGCCTGAAGAAAAGCATTTTGTCTGCTTGCTATAACACATTTCTACCAAATGTTGAGTCAAAATCCCCGCCTGACAGCCTTTTGCCGTACCTTGCCAGAATGTCCATAATTGACAAAGAGCATATTATTGTTTAGGAGGAGGGCGGGTGTTTATGGGGTGGGAGGCTCATTGAGGCGGTTCTAACGAGTACCCATATACGTTTTTGAGCAAAATTTAGGAATATAAGAATCTGATATGGGTGTGAGAGGTGGCTGAAAAAATCCGTCCCGAGGGTCACTGTACGGCATCACTCGGCAAGCCTCGTGATGCCGGACAGTGATCCCGAGGGACGGATTTCTCTGTCTTATCTCAAGAACATTTTTTTTTTTTCAGATGAAAATGAATGCAAGAACACCAGGGTCAGAACATAAATTTCTATCCCAGGGTAAAGTTACGGGTTTCCTTGTCTGGTGTGCAAGAAAATAATGTATATCCCTGTAGAACCTGTTTTCTGTATAAAATGGGGTGCATAGAGATTTCGTTACATGGACATATTAACCTGATGTCCTATGCACATTTGTATCATAATGCCAATCGAATCTATTTATACATGTATGTCGCTTTCTTCCATACATTTCTTGTTCAAGAACAGGGGCCAGTTGTTCAATGCATCGTAAGCTTAACGAGCTCGTTAGTGGTCATATTGTTAACTATTCTAGCAAGTTTAATATTTAAAATTTTGGTATTTTTTGCTGAAAAACATATGAGCAGCTTTTGCGAATGCAAAAGCTGCTCACATTCTTTCAGCAAAAATATTAGTATAGTTGCCATAATAAATGATCAAAGTTTTAACGATACGTTAACTAACGACGTCGTTAGTTTTGAACAACTGACCCGATACTGTATTTAACTAACTACATTTTCATGTATGTCAAATGGATTTTGAGAAAGATTGTGAAAAACCATTTACACACATGCGCATACATATATAAACACATGACAAACTACCCTCCTCTTCTCGAAAAGTTATCAAAACTGGATAACGAGAATTTGAAATCTTCTACATAATAAACTCTGCAAATTTAGATAATTACATAAATAGCCCCCGCCCATAGGGGCTTGAAGAGATAGATGGGCTGCATGATGCTTCCACGCAGAGCTGAATCCGGCCCGCACACTAGTACTGGTAAACCGCTTAGAGGATCTAAGCCTGTCCAGGAACCGCGGTGCGAGGCGGACCGTCGATGCAAATAAACCCTATAGGTTTCATTGGGCGATAGGGCTTGAGATGTCATTTCATCTCAGTGTCGGGTAAAAGTCCCACAAAATTGGAAGCAACGTCTCCAAAATGACCTTTACAGTGTTGACGGGGACGTTAAACCTCAGATCAAACAAATAAACATTTTTTAACGTTAACAACTTATAAAATTTAATAGCATTAGGTCTCAAAATTCTTTTTAATGCACCTTTTTTCTTCCGAACTTTAAATATTCACATACAAAAAGATAATGAAACCCATCCGCTATATCAATTGTTTAGCATATTTGACATTTTCAGTCTTGCAGGGGGTGTAAAGGTGTGTTTTAATGTGTGAGACAGATAATGTTAGAAAGGGACAAACTATATAACTATATAACTACATATAAAAACAATGACATTTAACTCTGTCAGTACTTCAGATTCAATATTTATATTTCGAATATCCAGACTGATTAGAAACCTATTGCTCGCGCGGTGTAAGGAAGTATTTATTACGAAAGCCTACTAGGGTCAAAATAAGTTGAGAAAAAAATATTTTCTCGTACAAACGAGAAATTTTCGCGTACAAACGAGAAACTTTCTCGTTCAAACGAGAAAAAATCTCGTACGAACGAAGAACTTTCGCGTAGGAACGAGAAAAATTCTCGTACGAATGAGAATTTTTTCTCGTTCCTACGAGAAATTTTCTCGTACAAACGAGAAATATTCTCGTACAAACGAGAAATTTTCTCAAATATTCTCGTACAAACGAGAAATTTTCTCGTACAAACGAGAAAAAAATCTCGTACGAACGAGAATATTTGGTCAAAGTAATGACTCAATTACTCTTAAGGCTTGTAAAGTCGATGATGGAAAACCATTTTGTAGATAACTCATCATTATTAGTATAACAGTGATTGGTTCGATTGATTTGTCAGAAGTAGTTGCTGTCCACGTGACTATTACTGATCTGTAGAAAATGGTAATTTTTAGAAAATAGCTGCGATATTCTTATCGCTGTGATATCATTGTGTTGCGTACGAGGGTTATGTATAGAATCTGGACTGGAATCATGTGTCAGGTTTGGCAAACAATGTAGACCCAGAATATGTGTCGAAGAACGCGATGCCTCATCAATGTCTACACTTTTTGCTTACAGTACAGGAATTTAAGGGTTATACGAAATGGGTCAGGATCATTTTTCCAGCCTACCCTTAAAAAAACAAAAAAAAAAAAAAAAAAAAACACACAAAAACAATCGACCCACCAGTGCTGTCAATGCTTTGGTTATAAAAAATTAAGTTGCAGTGGATAAAACTGGCCCTGCCGCTAGTGATCAATATGAAACTTGAGCTATCGGCTCTTCTACAGTTATTTATTTTATGCTCATACAAACAAAAATAAATAAATAAATAAATAAATGAATAAATAACGTTGTAGATTCAGTATGAACAAATGCAATTTTCTATGTTAGATTTAACAAAGGGCTGGTACATATGCTGTCATCACATTTATTTATTTATTTATTATTAGAAATCTCTTGAAACATATACACACGTACGCATGCTTTCATTACATCTACCGACCTTTAACCCTTTCAACCCTGTTTATCAGTACAGATACTTTTGCAAACAGTGTAGATCCAGATAAGACGCTCATAATGAGCCGTCTTACCAGCACGAACACCAGTTGCTATCCTGCTATTGGTCTCATCTCAACCTCCTATATACAAGTATGGACGATTCCAAATACATGTACAAAAATGGAAGAATTCACCGCAGAAACTCAGAAGTGAAAGAGTCAATTAACCTCTACCCGTTGTAAAACGCCACGTTAATCAATACCCGTGTTGGTGTTATGACAAGACAAAATGTCGTACGTACGAGAAAAAAATCTCGTTCGAACGAGAAACTTTCTCGTACAAACGAAACCTGATCAGAGGCTTTGCTCTATGGGACATGGATGCCACTTGGCCCATAGTGATGCTAAGATAAATTACATAATTATGAAATTGTTGTCTGTTAACTTTCTGGTGTGAGTCAGACCGCTTTTTAAATCCCGCCCACCGGGGCTTAGAGAAATAGATGAGGCTGCAAGGTGCTTCCACGCAGAGCTGAATCTGACCGCAAATGAGTACTGGAAAACCGCTTAGAAGATTTAAGCCTGTCCAGGTAAAGTGTTGCGGGTCGGAACGGCCATGCATTTAACCCCTATTGGTTTCATTGGGCGGCAGGGCTTGAGATGTCATTTCAGCTCAATGTCGGATAAAAGTCCCACAAAATTGGAAGCAACGTCTCCAAAATTTCCTAAACAGTCCTGACGGTAAGCCTCAGTTCAAATGAAAAGCTTAGCGGGTTCCTTTGTGCGGTAGGGCTTGACATGTCATTTCATGTCAGTGTCGGATAAAAGTCCCACAGTATGGAAGCAGTGTCTTAATAAAATGATGGGTACGTAAAACCTCAAGCCGGCCTCGGTAGCTCAGTCGGATGCTCGTCGGACTGGTGATCAGGAGGACGCGGGTTCGATTCCTGCCGGGGTCGGCAACATTCTTTCGTGGAGATTGATCATGAAACCTTTTCTACGGTCATTCTCTCCCTTCCACAGATTCAAGAAGGGTGACGTCTCCAAAATGACCTACAAAGAGGTGACGGGGACGTTAAACCTTAAATCAAATCAAACTATTCAAGAAGGGCAGTTGTCAGTTTCTGGCGAAAGAATGTGAGCTGTACTGGTTAACCGCTTACGTATAAGCCAGTTCAGGAAAAGTGTAGACTGGTAAACTGACCGGCTCAAAAATGATATAAAATAGTGTTGACTGGGCCGTTAATCTTCAATACAAACAAACAAACAAACAAACGCAAAACCTCAACACAAAGACAAAGTAAACAGGCAAACAGTATGAACCCATACCAGACTGCCACTACATTTGTACATGAGCAGTATCTTGCTCCACACTGTTTGCAACAATGGCTTTTAAAGTAACAGACAACAAACAGGCGACAATTATTAAGACAAAAAATCTCGTACGAACGAGAAACTTTCTCGTACAAACGAGAAAAAATCTCGTACGAACGAGAAACTTTCGCTGTGGTACATGGATGCCACTTGTTTGACCCTTAAGATGCTGAGATAAACTGCATGTGAAAATGTCGTCTGCTGTTTCATCTTGCAACTTTTTAGTACGTGTCGGGCAGCTCCTTAAACCCTTGCGGTGTCCCCCGCCATCAGAGCTTAGAGAAATAGATTAGGCTGCAAGGTGCTTCAACACTGAGCTGAGACCGACCGCACATGAGTACTGGAAAACCGCTTAGAAAGTCTAAGCCTGCCAAGGTAAATTAGTGCAAGTCGGACCGTCCGTGCATATAAACCCTACTGGTTTCATTGTCCGGAAAATCTTGAGATGTCATTTCATCCAAATGTCGGGTAAAAGTCCCATAAAATTGGAAGCAATATCTCCAAAATGACTTAAATATTGTTAACGAGGACGTTAAAACCCTAGCCTAGCGGTTCCTTCGGGCGGTAGGGCAGGAGATTTCATTTCACCTAAGTGTCGGGTAAAAGTCCCACAAAATGGAAGCAGTGTCTTGAAAATGACCTAAATAGTGCTGACGGGGATGTAAAACAACATCAACATACAGACAAAGTATATAGACAAACAGTAGGGACACACACTTGCTTTTTAAATAGCGCAGTCGACAACTGTTGTGAGAAAATCTCGTACGAACGAGAAACTTTCTCGTACGAATGAGAACTTTTCTCGTATGAACGAGAAAAAAATCTCGTACGAACGAGAATATTTTTCGCAGTAATGAGAAATTTTCTCTGCGGTATATGGATGTTACTTGGCCCATGTTTGACAGTAAAGATGCCATGATAAACTTCATGTGAAAATGTCGTCTGCTGGTTCATCTTGCAAACTTTTTTGGTGCGAGTCGAACCGTCCTAGCGGTGGTCCCCGCCCATCGGAGTTTGGTGAAATAGTTTAGGGTGCACGTTGCGAGTTGGACCGTCTATTCAATAAACATATGGGTTTCCATGGGCTACAGGGCTTGAGAAGTCATTTCATCTCAATGTCGGGTAAAAGTCCCACAAAACTGGAAACGTCTTCGAAATGACCTAACTATTGTTGACGGGGACGTTAAGCCTCAATTCAAACGAAAAGCCTAGCGATTCCTTTGGGCTGTAGAGCTTGACAGGTCATTTTATCTCAGTGTCGGGTCACGGTCCCACAAAATAAAAGCAGTGTCTTCAAAGATGACGAGTACGTAAAACAAAGCATACCGGCAAACAGTATGGACTCGTACAACCACTGCAGGTCAAGTATCTTGCTCAACATTGTTTGCAACAAGTAACAAGCAGACAACAAAGCAGGCGACAATTATTGTGATTGGCAGGCTAAGGTTTAATAACTAAGGTAGACTTCGCTGGGGGCATATGCACGAAGACTCCTTTTGCTATGGTATCTCCGCCAAGAAACAGAGTGTTCGCATGCCAGATATTACGTACATATAAGCAATAGCTACAAACAGCAGTTCGGCCCCGCCCATCGGGGCTTGAAGAAATATATCGGCTGCATGATGCTTCCACGCAGAGCTGAATCCGACCCGCACACGAGTAATGGTAAACCGCTTAGAGGATCTAAGCCTGCCCAGGAAAAGCGGTGCGCACGAGTCGGATCGTCCATGCTTATAAACCCTATTGGTTTCATTGGGCACCAGAGCTTGAGATGTCATTTAATCTCAATGTCGGGTAAAAATCCCACAAAATTGGAAGCAACGTCTCCAAAATGACCTTTACAGTGTTGACGGGGACGTTAAACCTCAGCTCAAACAAACAAAACAAACAAACAGCAGTTTGGCAATTAAAGGTACACATAGGCAATGGCTACAAACAACAGTTTGAACTAAAAAGGTATGTATCAAAAGAGGGATTATACAAATGACCCCGATCCCTAAGCCTAGCACCGAATCAATGGCCATTTTAAAGGAGGTGATAAGGAGTAATTAAATTAAGAAGATGGTAAATTTCTCGTATGAACAAGAAACAAATGTCATAGGAACGAGAAACTTTCTCGTAGGAACGAGAAAATTTCTCGTTCGTACGAGAATTTTTCTCGTTCGTACGAGAAAGTTTCTCGTAGGAACGAGAAATATTCTCGTTTGTACGAGAAAGTTTCTCGTTTGTACGACATTTTTTTTTGTTCATAACAAAAATCTGGAAACTCATCATAACACGTGTATTGAACAACGTGGTGGTTTACGACGGGTAGAAGTTAATTCACTCTTTCACCTCAAATGGTGGCCGTGCTAGTAAGACGGCTCATTATGACCGTCTTTTCTGGATCTACACTGTTTGCAAAGGTATCTGTACCGATCTACAGGGTTGAAAGGGTTAAAGGCCCGCAGATGGTACCTGCTTTTTGCAATGTGTGTATATGTGTCAAGAAATTTCCAATAAATAAATAAATAAATAAATAAATAAGCCCTAATAGAAGATTGCATTTGTTCATACTGAATCTGTAACATTATTTAATTTATTTAACAATTTATTTATATTCGCCCCCGCTCATCGGGGCTTGAAGAAATTGATGGGCTGCATGATGCTTCCACGCAGAGCAGAAACCGGCCGCACGCAAGCACTGGTAAACCGCTCAAGGGATCTAAGCCAGCCTAGACAAAGCGGTGCGAGTCCATGCTTATAAAGCATTTTGGTTTCATTGGGTGACAGGGCTTGAGAAGTCATTTCATCTCAATGTCGGGTAAAAATTCCACAAATTTGGAAGCAACGTTTTATTTATTTTTGTTTCTTCCCTTCTTAAGGGGAAGCATAAAATAAATAAATGTAACTGTAAAAATGATCCTGACCCATTTCGTTTAACCTTTATATTTCTGTACTGTAAGCAAATACTGTAGACATTGATCAAACATCGCGTTCTGCGACACATAATCTGGGTCTACATTGTTTGCCAAACCTAACACATGATTCTTGACAAGATTCTATAGATAACCCTCGTACGCAACACAATGATATCACAGCGATGAGAATAGTGCAGCTTTATTCTATAAATTGCCGTTACCTGGATTTTCTACAGATCAGTAATAGTCACGTGGACAGCAACTACTTTGCTAAACGTTGGGTCAACTGACAAAACAATCGACCCAAAAACTGTTATTATAATAATGATGGGTTGTCTACATAATGGTTTTCCATCATCGACTTTACAAGCCTTAGGAGTAATTGAGTCATTACCTTGACCAAATATTCTCCTTCGTACGAGATTTTTTCTCGTTTGTACGAGATTTTTTTTCTCGTTTGTACGAGAAAATTTCTCGTAGGAACGAGAAAAAATTCTCGTCTGTAAGAAAATTTTTCTCGTTCCTACGCGAAAGTTTCTCGTTTGTACGAGATTTTTTCTCGTTTAAACGAGAAAATTTCTCGTTTGTACGAGAAAGTTTCTCGTTCGTACGAGAAATTTTCTCGTTTGTACGAGAAAATATATTTTTTTCTCATCTTATTTTGACCCTAGTAGGCTTTCGTAATTTATCAATGTTTACTCAATATTAAATCAAGTCGGTGTAGGTAATTTCATGTTCAATAAATGTATTTCTAATTTTAACGCATATATCTACATTTATTATGACCATGGTTGCCTAAAATTTTTACACTCTAAAATAAAGTCCAAACACAAGCACGTGGCCTCCACTTTGACATTTTTAACCCTTTCAACCCTGTAGACCGGTACAGGTACCTATACACAGTGTAGATCCAGATGAAACGGCTCATATTGGGAGCCGTCTATGAGCCGTTTTATCAGTTACTACTGTGTGACACCGTATGACATCCCGTTAATGAATTTTACTTAACACCAAATTCATTACGTTATCACACCGAGTGGCATACTGAAACACCGTGTGTCATATCTATATGTCCAAAACAGGCACAAAAAGACCTAAATAGTGTTGACTGGGCCGTTAAACTCCAATACAAACAAACAAACAAAAATCTTAAAAACAGTTATTTTCTGATGCAAATATGTTGTATTTTTCTTATTTATAATCCAAACATACATGTAGGTTGAGGGTGCTCGTTAGAACCGCCTCATTGAGGCGGTTCTAACGAGTACCAACAACCTATGTCTTGGAACAGACATAAGGAAAATAATGTACACCCCTTAAACCCCAGTTTGTAAAACAACTTTTATCTTCCAGTCCTGTCAACCCGGATTCTTTAAGTTTCATAATGCTTCCATACTATCCTACTAGCTTTATTGTTTCATCCTGCCGTTCGGCCCCCGCCCATCGGGGCTTGAAAAAATAGACGGGCTGCATGATGCTTCCACGCAGAGCTGAAACAGACCGCACACTGAGTACTGGTAATCCGCTTATATGTAAGTAAGTAAGTATGTAAGTAAGTAAGTAGGTTCTTAATTTACAGAGGGTGACCCATTTGACATAGCCAATCTTCCATGGGGCCCTCTAAAACATGTACATACACAAGTTACAACAGACAATGAAATACAATCATTATAAATACTAAAATGACGTAGGTATGGAAATGTAGTTATAAGTAATTAATGTTTGAAAAAAGATACTTATATTTTAACATACAAGGTACAAGGTGGTGGAGACAGTACTATAAGTTATGAGGAGTTAGAGGATCTAAGCCTGCCCAGGCAAAGCGGTGCGAGTCGGACCGTCCATGTTTATAAACCCTATTGGTTTTCATTGGGCGACGGGGCTTGGCAGGTCATTTAATCTCAATGTCGGGTAAAAGTCCCACAAATTGGAAGCAAAGTCTCCAAAATGACCTATACAGTATTAACGGGGAAGTTAAACCCAAAACAAACAAACAGACAAACAAACAAACAAACAAACATACATACATTCTGCTGCCCTGCCTTTCTGCTAACGTAATGAAATATAGCAGAATGAAATTGATATTTTGAGTACTATGCTTTAACCCTTGTCTTGCTGAATATTCATATATGCCGCACCCACTACCGGTTATCAACCAATCAGATTATTTGATGCAAATTATTCCAACAAATTCACAATCTGAATGGCAAACAATGTAGATCCTGATCAGATGGCTTCTCTGGATCTTCATTGTTTGGAAAATAAGGCATATCCGGGCTCAGCAGGACAAGGGTTAGAATAAAAATGTGCCAAATTTGATTTCTGCGTTCTGATCCAGTTTAAAGGCGTCAACAAACTACATGTAGCCGCAAAACTTTTGAAATTCCTAAAAACAAGAAAAAAAAATCAAGAGCTGTCATCATATATAACTCGCCCGGAAAAGTGTCTTTGAGGCCATGGTCATAGGTGGGGTTATTGCCTCATGAAACTTTGGACCTTTTGCTATCATCTTACCAGATATGGACCAAATCCAACGTATGGTTTGGAAAATATGAGCTGCAAAATAACTTAGATATAAAATTTATAGTCAGTGACCTTGACCTTGAGGTCACGGGCATATGCGGCCTACTGTTGAATAAAACTGTGGCCCTATATCTATCATCATACCAACTATGAACCAAATCCATTGCACGGTTTGGAAAATATTACCCAAAATCTAACATTGGTGCCGAAATTAGACAAATAGAAAAAAAGAAAACCAAAAATTCAAAGCACTGCATCACGAAAACACGCCTATATAATTTTGACCCCCTCAAACCCCACTTTTATACAGTAAACCTGGGGTTTACAGGGGTAAACCTTATTTTTCTTATTTCTACTCTAAAATATAGATTGTGGGTACTCGTTAGAACCGCCTCGATTAGGCGGTTCTGACGAGTACCCACAATCTATATTTTGAACAGAAATAAGAAAAATATCACAATTTTTCATCTAAAAAAAATCGATTTTTCGTAGGTAAAGTTTACAATGTATTTATATAGGCGTGTTTTCGTAATAGACAGTGCTGGTGGGTCGATTGTCTCTGAGTGTAGACTGGGCAAATAGTCTTGAACTGAGGCTTAGACGTTTCATTAAACCATTAAAATCCAGGGCCCAGTTGTTCAAAGCCTTGTTAGCTTAACGAGCTAATATTGTTAATATTCGTGGTAATATTGTTAAGTGTTCTAGCAATTATAATATTTAAAAATATGGTATTTTTGCTGGTAAAATGTGAGTAGCTTGCCCAATGAAAAGTAAAACGTCAAATTTAAATTTAATGAACCGTAAATTTTAAAGAAAAACTGAGAACCTGGGTCCAGGTATCAATCAAATCTTACAATTTTGTAAGTCCAAAGCCAAACAATGAGTTGTTTGAACACTGCATGCAATACTCTGGAACAATTATCTAGAGCATTTTACCATTATATATATAAAACCATTCAATAATATATAAAATTTACACATATATATGTAATGTATGTGCCCAAGTATGTGAAAATGTTTGTTTGTTTGTTAGATTTGAGGTATACGCCCCGTCAACACTGAATAGGTCATTTTGGAGACGTTGCTTCCAATTTTGTGGGACTTTTACCCGACATTGAGATGAAATGACATCTCAAGCCCTGACGCCCAACGAAACCGATAGGGTTTATAAGCATTGACGGTTTTACCTGGGCAGGCTAAGGTCCTCTAAGTGGTTTACCAGTACTCGTGTTTCACCTCTGCGTGGAAGCATCATGCAGCCCATCTCTTTCTTCAAGCCCCGATGGGCGCGGACCCATGTGTGTGAAAATGTATGCTGGTATAAATTAGCTATATCGTTTTTGAAGTCTTACATGCTATTGTTACAACATCAAATGAAATAACGCCATCAAATAAAGTAATTGTTTCGTTCGATGTTGAGTTGCGTGCAGCCGTAACTTCAAATGAAAAACATTTCATTTAATGTTGAGCGGTTTGCAAACATAACATCAAATGAAAAATTCGTTCATTTGATGTTCACTTACAAAGAAACGTCACATCAAATGAAATATCTATATTTTTCTTTCATTTATTGTTGATATTTTCAGTTTCATGTAAATATAACATCAAATTCATAATAATGGTTTCATTTGATGTTGAGAAAACATGGATTCGTAAAATCAAATATCATGCGAACAAGTCCGTGAAATAAAGACCCCCTAAACCCCACTTTATATAGGGAAAACTGAGGTTTAAGGGGGTCAGCATTATTTTCCTTATTCCTGCTCCAAGGCATAGGTTGTGGGTACTCGTTAGAACCGCCTCAAGGAGGCGGTTCTAACGAGCACCCAAAACCTATATTATGAGTATAAGTAGGAAAAATATCAAAACTTTTCATCAGAAAAATTACCTTTTTTGAGGTATGAAAAATGCACTGTATCACACTGATGTGTTATTGAAATGCATAATTTCATTTGATATTGAGAAAACATGCAATCGTACACTCTAAATCTGGGTGTTTTGGTTTTAAACACAAAGTAAAACACTTCTCTGTAACACTTTTAAAACGCGTTTAAGTGTTTAGTGTAGTGTAGTGTAGTGTTTAGTGTAGTGTTTAGTCATAGTGTAGATTATATTTTCTTGTCCTTTGGGATCATTGATTCCATTGTGGAATTTTAAAAATATCTAAGGGTCACTGATGAGGCCTAATTGGCCGAAACTAGCTAGTCTGGCCCAGAAAACATGTACACTCCATATTGTTTCACTTCTGTGGTGTATTCATTGCTTCCAAAGGATAGCCCTTTTATAGAACATATTTATATTAAAACAATGATGTTTTGGTGAAAAACACTGATGATTAGGTGAAAACACGTGTTTTTGGTGTTTTGCCTGAAAACACATAACGCGTGTTATTTACAGTGTAAAATCAAATGTAATAGCCCTTTTAAACTGGTCTTTATCTTTATTTATTTATTTATTTATTTATTTATTTATTTATTTATTTATTTATTTATTGTGTGTGTGGGGGGGGGGGGGGGAGGGGGTGTTGGGGGGGGGGGGGATCCCGTAAAGTGTACTTCAGCCAATAAGTAATTTATTGCTGACCGTTCCAAGTTCATTCTTTGATTCTTGTTTTTAGTCGTTAGCTTATGCCATGTCCTTTTGTCCGTAGTCTATCCGTCCGTCGTTCGTCCGTCGTTAACTTTTGACATTTTCGACTTCTCTTCAGAAACCCCTGGGCCAAATTTCTTCAAACGTCATGTGGAACCTCATTACGATAATATATCCGTGTGATATAGTCCATTTTTCAAACCTCAAAAAAGGCAATTTTTCTGATGAAAATGTGATATTTTGGTATAATAATTATTTCATTTGATGCTATATTTGCATGAAACTGAACATATCGTCATTAAATGAAATATTCTTTCATTTGGTGTTAAGTTTGCGTGTAACTCAGTATCAAATGAAATAGATTTTCCATTTGATATACCTATGTTTTGCAAGCCGCTCAACTGACGCTTAACCCTTCTCCGGCTGAGCCCGGATAGGTATTAACTATCAAACAATGCAGATCCAGATCAGATGGCTTCTGAAGAAGCCATCTGATCAGGATCTACATTGTTGGTCATTCAGTTTGTGAATTTGTTGCAATAATTCGCATCAAGTAATCTGATTGGATGATAATCGGTAGTGGGTGTGGCATATTTAAATATTCAGCCGGGCAAGGGTTAATATCAAATGAAATATTCTTTCATTTGAAGTTACGTTTAAACGCAACTCAACATCAGATGAAAGATATATTCATTTGAAAAATTGAAGTAGAGGCAATGATCAGGAATCGATACAATTAACCCACAGCTCCCATCAGAGACACCAAAGGGAAAGAAACATAAACATGAAACAACAGACCCCAACGGAAACACCAACAGCGGAAAGCCAAAAGCAGAGTTACTTTCCCACAAAATGGCCAAAAGGCTATCCAAAATAAAATAATATGGGCGACACAAACACTCAAAGACAAACCATAACAAAAATAAACCACGACAGAAGAACCACCTTGGAACGGTCAGCGGAAACGAATTCCACTGGAAGTCGTTATTTCATTCGATGTTGTAACATATACCATGTATTCTGCACATTTTATGCTTGTTTCAAGGAAGAATATATATAGTTTGTAGCTAATTGTGATACCCACTGGCATTGAATGTTTGAGTTTTACTTCCCACCTACAGCTAAGGTCATACGGAGACGGGACCTCGGTTTAAAGACTCATCCGAAAGTCTGGAGAAGCCCGGGATCGAACCTGCGACCCCTGGTTTATAAGGCGAGTATCGTAACCACTACACAACGAAGGCTTCTTCCTAATGGGAGAAGGGACATGAGTACGTGTATAATTATTATTATTATTATTATTATTATTATTATTATTATTATTACAATCTGTTTTATCATATTGGCCTAAACGACAGGTGACACATACATGTGCAAATACCGTAACATTCCGCTTTTAAGATCACCTAATAATAAGATAAATCTGCTCTGAAAATCTTATTTATCAGGTTTCAGTTATTCTTTCTTTGTGTTTTCGGCATACAATGTCCTCTGGTCAGAGACCACCTTTGGGACTGTTCAATGTGTGTGTGTCATCAATTTTTCAGTCATATCACGACGGTGTCTGGTTGCGACAGGGAGCTCAATGCTCACTTTTATAGGGCTGCCTCACTGAAGTATCATGTCCCAGACACATAACATGATACCACACCCAGTCACATTATCCTGACACTGGGTCGACCAGTCCTAGCTCTACCCCGTAAATCTGAGTGCCAAGCGAGGAGCAGCTAGTACCATTTTTTACGACTTTGGTATGTCGCGGCCCGCGATCGAACCCGTGACCTCCCGTTACCTGGAGCGGAAACTCTACCAACTGAGCTATCGGAACCGGTTTGGGACTGTTCAAAAGTGGTCTTAAAGACCACTTTTGAAGACCACTTTTGAACAATCCCAAAGGTGGTCTTAATAGAGGAATTTTACTGTATTTACATTCTCAGTGCATTAAAAGACCCCCCAAGACCCCCCCTTCACCCCCATCCCAACCCCCCCCCCACCCCCCATCCCGCCAGCCACTAAAGCAAATGTTTTTGTCATATGACGGATGGGAAATACTGTTAATATAATTAATAAAGGAAATCTATTTCACGTTCAACATCGGGTCACGAGCAAAGTTTAAGAGGGGGTTCTCTTACTATGCTCGGTCCCGCTTCCGTATGACCATAGCTGTTGATGGGACGTAAAACTAAAACTCACTCACTAACTCTTACTCTGCTCGTAACCCGATGCTGTTCATAAGTTGATGAACGTTAAAAAATTGCGTTCATTTCGTAAGTAAACATGGTCATCTTGATTTGAACAGATGCGTCCTTAAATACAATTGTTTGTTTTGTTTGATTTGAGGTTTTACGTCCCCATCAACACTGTGTAGGTCATTTTGGCGACGTTGCTTTTAATTCTGTGGGACCTTATGCTTTGGTCACAACCCCTTCCGATTAGGCTTAGGATGTACTCCCGGCATGATTTTTAGCCATCATGGCCTGGTTTCCGGCCGGACACCAGACATGGCCGGCCGGTGGCCGGGACTCTCAGGCAGCATCGGGGAGGTGCCCGAAGAGTTTTAACTCGAAGTTAAAATTTCTCCGGTGTCCCGTACATTTTCATTATCGGCCACATATCCTTCGCACATCGTTTAAGTATCGTCCGATATCCGGCCGGGAATCGAGCGGTAATCGGCCGTTGTATGTAGCCTCAGAGGAGAAAATTTTGGGACCGGACATGGGCCGATATCCGGCCGATGTCTGTTTACACATTGTAAAGTAACCCACCGATGTCCGATCGGCTTGAACCGGTGTGCACCAGTTATGTTACAGATATCGGCCGGTCAACCGCCGGCTAGAACCGGACAATTGCCGGGCATCTGGCGGACTATATAAATCCACGCCAGTCGCCGTGTACAACATCACACATTCGTCCGACATTCGGCCGGGCCTGGTACAAGCATCGTTCTTTGTCCGTAGGATACTCGGGCGATATTCGTACGATGTCCGGTGAATAGGCCGGTTATCGCCCGTACATCATAGGATAATCGACCGATTAGTATCAGATGTTCGATCGGTATTCACTGCCTCGCCAGCCCTTCAACAAATTCTCTTTGGAAACAGACACCCTACGATTACCAGACTGTCTTCGGGCGGCCTCCGTACGCCCCGGCGGACGGTGCCATTTATGTAAATGATGTGTGACAAATTTTTGACCGGCGTTGTCCGATGTCGGAAAAAATGCCAAAACCAGCGGTGTACTCCCGATTAACCCCTATCCCTGGATACCAGCCGATCTTTGTGACCATAGCATTACACGATATTGAAGTGAAATGACATCTCAAGTCCTGTCGCCCAATGAAACCAAAAGGTAAAACGTGTTCCAACAATCTATATTTTAGGGCAGAAATAAGAAAAATAAGATTTAGCTCTGTAAACCCCAGTTTTACAATATAAAAATATGGTTCAAGTGGGGTCAGAATTATATAGGTGGTGGTGGTGGTGGTGGCGGGTGGGGGTGGGGGGTTCTTGATGCAAAATACTTTTTCAAGTGAAAATCACAAACCTGGTGGGAAAATCTCTTCAGGGGACAGAAAAGCGAATCGAACTAGCCGTGGTAAACGAGCCATCGGTAGTAAGTTCATTACGATAACGCACTCGTGTGGCATAGTGCCTTCTTTTATATCTTCAAAATGGCTCCTTTTCCGATGAAAAAATGTGATATTTGTCTTATATATACTTCAAAAATAGGTTGTGGGTGCTCGTTAGAACCGCCTCATTAAGGTGATTCTAACGAGTACCCACAACCTATATCTAGGAGAAGAAACAAGCAAGATCATGTATACCACTATAAACTCCAATTTTCTCTGTTTTTTTTTATATATATAATCTAGGGCTTAGAGGGGTGTCTATTTAACGGCCTTGTTATCTTGATGTATTGCAGCTTCACTGTACAGTCGAACCTGTGCTTGCTTAAGACAGGTGCATGCTTAATACAGGTGTATTTTAATGCATTGACCTATTTCGGGAACCAAATGCATGGTTGCTTAAGACAGGTTGCTTGCTTTATAGAGGTGGCCACTATGACAGAATTTACTGTTTCTATTTTTTTGCGGTTGCAGCTTTACATAATGTTTGTCTAGTTTCGCTTCTGACTGGCCAAGTACTAGACTTATAAATATGTCCTAGAAAGGGTTATCCTTTGGAAGCAAGGAATGCCCCACAGAACTAGAAAACATGGATTGGACATCTTTCCTGGGCCAGACTAGCTAGTTTCGGCCAATTAGGCCTCATCAGTGACCTGAAATATTTTCAAAATTCAGCAACGGAATCAATGATCCCAAAGGACAAGAAAATATAAACTACACTATGATGTAGGGCAGGGAGACTTTTTACGGCCGCTACACATTCCCAGACACCAGCTGTAGTGACGTTAAATGTGACTTTTTTAACAAAGTTATCCTTAGATGAAAACATATACCCCTTCCTCAAATCTCTCTCTTGACCTCTCATCACATCATGAGTTAGATGTTGAGACAGTATAAAATAAAATCTGGCATAAGATAAAATGTGGCATGGACAAAACCATTAACATCTAGGACTGGTATCAGTCTAGCCAAGTACCAATGCTAGAATGTTACCTGGGTTAAGTTTTGCCTTGTAAAATGATACGATCAGTTCTATGCCTTAGGTGAACAGTGTAGATCCTGATCAGACGCCGCGAACGCGCCAGGGACTACACTGTTTTCTGGTGAACCTGTTGGGACGTTAGGCATACAAGGGTTAATATTCGCTTTTCGATCTCCAATTTTCCAATTAATCAGGTACTTGAACAGTAAGGAGTCAATTATGGAATTGATTAGTGAATGAATGTGCAGTCGAGTGCAATTTTCATCGTTTGAAATATCGGAGGGAAAAAAGAAAAGCATTGGTTAAACACACCCGCTTGAGATAATTTCGTCTTACGTGACTCTGAAAATGACATTTTTTCAAAAGAAATTTTGTGATATTTTGCGTATGTATACCACAAGCATAGATAGTCTGATTTTTGTTTGTTTGTTTGATTTGAGGTCAACACTGTAAAGGTCATTTTGGAGTCATTTTGGAGACAATTGTTACCTGACATTGAGATGAAATGACATCTCAAGCCCTGTCGCCCAATGAAACCAATAGGGTTTATAAGCATGGACGGTCCGACTCGTGCGCACCGCTTTGCCTGGGCAGGATTAGACCATCTAAGCCATCACGGAAACACGCCTATATAATTTTGACCCCCTTGAACCCTACTCTTATATGGTGAAACTGGGGTTTATGGGGTTACATTATTTTTCTTATTTCTGCTCAAAAATATAGATTGTGGTTACTCGTTAGAACTGCCTCGATGAGCTCGATGAGGCGGTTCTAACGAGTGCCCACAATCTATATTTTGAGCAGAAATAAGAAAATATCACAATTTTTCATCTTAAAATTTCTATTGTTTGGCCAAAAAATGGCAATGTATTAGGCGTGTTTTCGTAATGCGGTTTACCAGTACTCGTGTGCAGGTCGGATTCAGCTCTGCGTGGAAGCATCATGCAGCCCATATATACTTTTTCAAGCCCCGATGGGTGGGGGCCGAGTCTGATTTTACATTAGGAGCAGAAATAATAACAGTAACGTGTACCATTGCAAACACGAGTTCTTTCGTTTCTTTTTTTTTTTTTTTTTTGTCTGTTTTCAGTTTTTTTTCTAGATAAAGTTGTGTTTACAAGAAAATTCGCTTCACGGTCTCGATCACGTGATCCGGTGATTATGCGCCAGAACAGTGATAGTCCTAACGAAAACACGCTTATACAAATGCATTGTAAACTTTAACGCCGAAAAATCTAAAATTTTTAGATGAAAAATTGTGATGTTTTTCTTCTTTCTGCTCAAAATAAAGATTGTGGGCACTCGTTAGAACCGCCTCGATGAGGCGGTTCTCACGAGTACCCACCTACTTTTACCCCAGTTTTCTCTATATAAGCTGGGGTTTGGGGTGGTGGGGTGGGGTGTTCATTTCACGGACTCGTTCACGTGATGGGAAATCTTCTACAAGAGAAATAGTGAGTGAAAAATCATGATATTTACGCCTTTTATCTTACAAATGTATGTTGTGTGTACTCATTAGAACCACCTCTCGCCTCAATGAGGCGATTATAATGAATGCATAAAGCACACATTATATTATAGAGCACCGAAAATAAGTTCCAAAATTACCCCCGTTTTGCCCCCTGGAAGTAGCTCTGAGTGACTTGAGCTACCCCTATCTGAAACAGATTTTCGTGGTCCCAAATGAAGTACAACAGTACATGTGGTAAAATGACAAATATAAATATATACATGAAAAAATATCCGTAAGCCAAATCCGGAGCATTACAATTTCTTATTTACTTCTGGCCAAATACAAGTTATCAACTAAAATTGAGACAAATTCTACATTTAAAATCACATTGAAAAGTTCCAGTTTTACTATGGTTTTACAAGCCCTTGTCCTCCAGTAAGACATCACCTTTGGAACTGATCCAAAGTGGGGTTTGAACGGTGCCAAAGGTGTTCTAAACAGAGGAATTTCACTGCATTATTTGGGCCCCGTCAAGCGATTTTGGTACTTATCGCCTATGCGAGCAGCGAAGGTTCAGGCGAGCCTGCGCATCCGCGCAGTCTCGCCAGAACCTTCGCTTCTCGCTCATGCAAGCAGTGAATCAAGAGGAACCTTCAGACAGAAAGGCATATCCCGGGCCCCTCTGAATGGCTGGGCATGCGCAGTTAAAAGCTGTCCTGACGGAATGCTCGAAGACACAAATTCGCTTGGCGGGGCTCATTTCATGTTTCTGCAGAGGACACTATTTTGATGAAAATTTTGTTGTTGTTGTAAATTCTTTCTTTCTTTTTCTTTCTTTCTTTCTGAATTTGCCTTATGTGCTCTTTGAAACTGGCTTGCTGAGGTGGTTCGATCCACAACTAATGTTCTTGAACAAAAACATGAAAAAGGCTAAGGCTTCTAATCCCATATTTCGAAAATACGTCTATACAAATGCATTGCTATCGCCAAAAAAAAAAAAAAAAAAAATGAAAAAATGTAACTGAAAAATTTGATATTTTTCTTATTTCTGCTCAAAATATAGATTTGGGTTCATTTTAGAAAAGCCTCATTTTTAGATGTAAAAAATATGATTTTTTTCTTATTTCTGCTCAAAATATAGATTGTGGGTTCATTTGAGAACCGCCTCATTTTTCGATGAAAAAAATATGATATTTTTCTTTTTTCTAATCAAAATATAGATTGTTGGTTCATGTTAGAACCGGTTCTAACGAGTACCCACAATCTATATTTTAGAGCAGAAATAAGAAAATAAGGTTTACTATGTTAACGTGGGGTTCAAGTGGGTTAGAATTATATAGGCGTGTTTTCGTGATGCATATGGGAGAGTTTTATATCCTACAAACAACTAAGATCATATGAAGACGGGGCTTCTGTTCAAAGACACACAAGAAAGTCTTGAGACTGTCGTACTGCGGGTTAAATGCATTAGGCGAAAACATGCCTATACCAGTACATTGTAAATTTTATCGCCGAAAAAATGAAAAATTTAAGATGAAAAAATTGTGATATTTTTCTTATTTCTGCTCAAAATATAGATTGTGGGTACTCGTTAGAACCGCCTCATGGAGGCGGTTCTAATGACTTCCCACAATCTATATTTAGAGCAGAAATAAGAAAATAAGGTTTATCCCTATAAACTCCAGCTTTTCTATATAAAAGTGGGATTCAAGGGGGTCAAAGCTATATAGGCATGTCTTCGTGATGCCTGTCGCGTCGATCTCTGTACATGGCGATTTCGCGGTAATTTTTTATTATTGTCCGCAGATCAAAAAGGTTTAAATTCATAACAAAATTGTATAATTAAATACAGATCAGAGGCTGACAGCCGAATAAATCACAGGGAGAAGTATTACCCGTGTATTAGCTAGTTTTAAGCCCCTTAAGCATTGGAGAGGATTAGATCTGCGTATTGGAAGCGCTTGCAATATCATCTACACCATTGTCGTATTAGAAGCCTCTTTGTCCGTTCTCTTCCACTTAACCAGTTTTTAACATCTTTTTCTCCCCCTAATATTGTTTTTCCAGCTAAATCCTTCTTTATTATGCGATACGGCTTACAACAAAGATTGACTCTGCATACAAAATATAACTAAAACAGCATTTAATGTAATTAAATTAATTCTTGATTTTGATCAATATAAAAGGCTATCAAATTGACTGCTGAATTGAGAAGACGCTGTGGTTTAACCAGATGAAGTTATCATCGTGACAGCAACACTCTTCAATTTCCCGCCCAGTAAAGGCGGAGACTAGCTCTACCTGTTTAGCGATCGGACGTGAAAGAAAGCATATTAGCATTTACCAATCAGATAATGTTAATAGCGCAGCGAGAGGCCAATCGTACTATCGGCTCTAGATTATTTGTAAGTTACAACGAAACATGTGCTTCCCATGAAACATTGATGTCAAATTCAAAACAGGCGTAATGTTAAATACAGTCGGCATAAACCTGAACTATGATAAGATATATTCTCGCTTAGTTAAATAATTTCAACATACCAACCCGTTGTACTGTGAACTGTAGCAAACACGCATTGGATACACAAAAGGTGATACATGCGACAAGTGTGTGTATCTCATATTCTACATAAGTCATTTCTGGATAAGAAAAATAGTTTATCAAATAACGAGGCTTCAAAGTTTCTGGGAATAATAAACTACTAACTTCTGACAAAAAAATATGATTTTATACTTTAATAGACATTTGAATACAGTTAATTCTTTTACCAGTCCAATAAATTCTCACCAGGTGAATTAATTTTGTAAATAACACTATTTGTTACTTATGAAGTGTTTGACTGTACGTCCACATGTCTGTACCACAGCTTGGATATAATTCAGGATCAACTTCCCCTCTGTCTTCATCGGTAAGTATCTTGATTCATTTACTGTGTTTCATTCAGGATAACATGCCCATACGAGATAAAAGTATCTTTAATATCCCCAAAATGGTCATTATGTGCTGATAACTTGTTGTATGGTTTAAAATTTGACCTCTAAGCATAGTTTGTTGACAAGTATAGATTGTTGGTGCTCGTAAGAACCGCCTCTATGAGGCGGTTCTTACGAGCACCCACAATCTATGTTTGAAATAGAAATACGAACCGAAACGTCAATTTTCTTCAGAAAACATCAAGGAGTGTATTTTTCAAATGGTAGGGTGACAATGGGCCAAAAAGTCCACTATTTCTGGTAGTAACCCATACCCCCCCGTATAACAAAACATGTCATATACCAAAATGTTCGTCAGCATCCGTAGTATCTGAAACTGCCGGCATAAATTGGCATAAATGATGGCGAGCTTAGAAATCCAAGATGGCGTCCAAGATGGCCACCATAGCTGTAAATTCCAGTTTTTCGTAAAATATGAATATAAATACCACAAATCAGCTTACAAACTTATTTTAATTTATTTTTCTGGTGTAGAAAGATGATTTGTGCTAGAATATACATAAAATTTTTAGGTTTTACTTGAAAACCGGTGAAAAAATGATATTTTATTGTTTTTGTGTCTAGTTTCATAGGTGGTACATAAAAGCAATTCTGATGTTTCAAAATTTAAACAGTTTTTACATACATATTGTTTTATTTTAACTAAGACACTATTCTAAAATACATTTAACACTATTCTTAACTACTTTTATGGTTGGTTATGACTTTTTTACCATCAATTTAGCCCCAGGATTACCCCACCCACTCAGTTTACCAGTAAAATTCATTCACATAATATTGCCACAAATCATCTTGCAAACTTATTTTAATTTATTTTTCTGGTAAAGAAAGAAGATTTGTGCTAGAATATTGATCAACATCTTAGGTTTGACTTGAAAACCGGGGAAATAAAAGACATTTCTTTGTTTTTGTGCCTAGTTTCATAGGATGGTACATAAAGGCGATGCTGATGTTTCAAAATTTTAAACAGTTTTTATTTATCTATTGTTTTATTTTAACTAAGACACTATTCTAAAATACATTTAACACTATTCCCAAGTACATTTATGGTTTGTTATGACTTTTTTACCATCAATTTAGCCCCAGGATTACCCCACCCACTCAGTTTACCAGTACAATTCATTCACATAATACTCACACTCAAGGGATTTGCAGGTGAGGATTTCATTTTAGACAACAAGTAGAAGAGAGCATTGAAACTAATGTTTAGTTCTGTTTTCATACTATATTATATGATCAGCCATTAGGATACACCACCTCTTTATGACACTGTTTTCGGGATCTGAGCATTAACCGTCTTAATTAAGCAATGCTACAGCCAAACAAAATAGCAAATTAGTGTTTTTTATTTGATCTAAAATGACTTTTATTGTCATTTTTGCTGTGGGTTAAAAGTGCTATATCCAAAACTGTGTTATAAAAACGTATTATAAAGAGGATATGCTATACAATTAGGTTATATTTTGTTTGATTTGAGGTACAACATCCCCGTCAACACTGTATCAGTCATTTTACATTTTGGAGACATTGCTTCCAATTTTTTTGTGGGACTTTCCCCGACATTGAGATAAAATGACATCACAAGCCCCGCCACACATTTAAACCAAAAGGTTTTATATGCAAGGATGGTCCAGCTCACACGACTTTTCCTGGGCATGCTTAGAATTTCTAAGCGGTTTACTCTGTATACACTAGTTCTACTGGGCTAGGCAAATTAATCTTAGATTTTATAGCTCCCCATCAAATCGGTAGCTGATATGCACACCTGTGCACTAAAAAAATTGCTGCTGCTTTAACTAGCCCTGAGACATTTGACTCAGTCCCAAGATCTGAAATATCGTGAAGCTGGAAGTCTGGTTTAGGCAGAACATGAATTGCCTGTACTATGTAAAGAAGAGCAGGTATCACAACCCATAAGGCAATACAGACAGCATAATTGCCCTTTCCTCTGGCTCTAGGTTCCTGAAACCAGCGTGAACTGGAATATACCTGGTGCAGTCAGCATGAATACCTTTTCTACCTGTCATCAGCATAAAGCAGGTTAAAGTGATGCACAAGTAGAAAGAAAACTTTAGTATCAGAACTGAAAACAAGGGCTGCGTTAACTCCAAGAGAACCTGCAGCTGCTAATTGCAAATCATTCTACTATCAGCTTCTTCACGGTTTGAATAATGAACAGAAACAACATCAGAGGAAACTTCAGAGCCTTGTTCTTAAGTCAACCTGCACCAACAACAGTGGCATTCTTCTTAATAAGCTCATGGCAATTTTCATTAAGGAACCTAGTGTAAAGTATTGTCAGTTCGTTCTTGCTTTTACTGCTTGAAAGTATCTATCAATCACCAGTTACTATATTTTTTCTCGTAGACACAGGCGCGTGTGAAGAAATATTCTTTCCACACTTTTATTGGGTCTGTGATTTGAGAATGTTTGCCTCATTCCTGTCAGAACTGACGTGAATGGTAGCTACCCAAATAATGGTAAGAAGACCAAAACATAGAGGTCATCTGTTGATATGTCAGTTTGAGACATGATGAATGCTGCAACATTTTAAGTACAGACATCCCGTCAAATACTATACAACCAGCACGTCTTTCTCGTTTTTCAAGGAAATCAGACTTATTGGTAGACATCAAACATTCTCCATCTGCAAACAAACTCGCGTGATCGTGCGCATTTTTGAAAGACAAGACCTTGAATGAATGAATTGATGTATAGAAAGCATATATCTCTTCACCGTTGGCAGTCAGTTCCTCAGACTGGTTTCCCCAGACACCTGTGCCATTGACCTGATATTATTCTTAGTCAGGAGTTTGCAGTGTTGATGGGTACGTTATACTTCAATTAAAACAACAAACAAAGTTGCCCAAATGTCAGGGAAAATGGTTCAATAAATTTTAAACTGTCATTGTGAAATAAATCCAGCATCTTGTTAATAGGCTTATTATAAGCCTGTGTATTGGTATGGTGTTGAGTAGAGCTTGCAACTATGCATGGCATACTTAGCAGTAATGGGTCATGATAAAAACCATCTTATATGGGCTTGTTCATAACTTCATTGTGGGTGATTCCTATAATATAACTGGATAGCCAGTTTGCCATTTTGTGGGACAGTAACTGTCCTTTTGGCTTTCCTCTGTTGTTGTTTCCATTAAGTTCTAGTTACTTCATGTTTGTGATTCTTAATGTTGATAACATATTCTTCAAGACAGACAGGAAGGGTATTCATGCTGACTGCACCATGTATTGCAGTTCACACTGTTTTCAGGAAGATAGAGCCAGATGAAAGTGCAATTATGCTGTCTGTATTGCCTTACAGGTTGTGATACCGGCTCTTCTTTACATAGTATAGGCAAGAAGAGTGCCTAAATCAGACTTCAAGCTTCTAGAGATTTCAGATCTTGGTATTGAGTCAAATGTCTCAGAGCAAATTAAGGCAGCAGCAACTTTTCTGTAGGTTTGTTGTTCAGACAAACAAATTAGACAACAATGGTGCTCCAACAATCCAGAGTTAGACCTAGTCATCCACCACCAACTAATAGTTTTTTTAGCTCCATTTGTACAGGTGTACATATCAGCTACTGATTTGATGGGGAGCTATAAAAGCTAAGATTAATTTGTCTAGCCCTATAGACCTAGAGCATATGGTTGATCCTGAAACTGGGTTATTCATTCCACAGCTCATAACAAAGACACATGCAGCCCCCAGCTATTAACTGATATGGTTGTAAATAGCCTGATCAGTGTAGTGATGACTGCATTTGCTCATAGAAAGTACAACAATGTACTCTTTAAACCTTATTGGTTTCATTGGGCGACAGGACTTGAGATGTCATTTCATCTCAGTGTCGGGTATAAGTCCCACAAAATTGGAAGCAACGTCTCCAAAATGACATACATAGTGTTGACGGGGACGTTAAACATCAAATCAAACAATCAAAAACAAACAACAATGTGCTCAAGCTTGCAAGTAGTAAAGCATGTTTGGATAGGTCTTACATTTTTAAGAGTCTAAATGGTGATCAGGAGGACGCGGGTTCGATACCTGCCGGGGTCGGCAACATTCTTTCGTGGAGATTGATCATGAAATCTTATCTACGGTCATTTTCTCCCTTCTGCTGATTCAAGAAGGGCAGTTGTCAGTTTCTGGGGAAAGAATGTGCACTATACTGGTTAATCACTTACGTATATGCCTGCCCAGGAAAAGTGTGGATAAGTAAACTGACAAGCTCAAAAATGACCTAAATAGTGTTGACTTGGCCGTTAAACCCCAATACAAACAAGCAAACTAACATTCGTTAGTCGCCCTCACCCATCGGGGCATGGAGATAGGTTGGTGCTTTCACGCAGAGCTGAATCTGACCACACACCAGTACTGGTAAACCGCTTTTAGGACTAAGCCTGCCCAGGCAAATCGGTGTGTGTCAGATCGTCCAATGCATATAAGCCTTCTGGTTTCATTGGGCGGTAGGGCTTGAGATGTCATTTCATCAATGTCGGGTAAAAGTCCCACAAAATTGGAAGCAATGTCTCCAAAATGACCTTAATAGTATTGATGGGGACGTTAAACCCCAATTCAAACAAACAAACAAAAACTAATATTTGTAAGAACTTGTTTACAATACTAGCTCCCGCCCATCAGGGCTTGAAGGAACAGATTGGCTGCACAATGCTACTACCCAGAGTTGAAACCGACCCGCACACGAGGACTGGTAATCCGCTTATAGGATCTAAGCCTGCCCAGGCAAAGCGGTGTGAGTCGGCCCGTCCATGCTTATAAACCGTATCGGTTTCATTGGGCAACAGGGCTTGAGAAGTCATTTCGTCTCAATGACGGGTAAAAGTCCCACAAAATTGGAAGCAACATCTCCTAAATGACCATTACAGTGTTGACGGGGATGTTAAATCTCAAATCATACAAACAAAACAATACCAGCTCATGTTTATACCGAGGACTATGACAGTTTTAAAACATGTACTTGTAGTGTCATATAGCCGATTAGTACAGCACAACCGTTTTATAACACATTTTATATAACACTGTTCAAAGTCCAAACCCCTAACTAATTGCATAGACAAAATGACAAAAAACATGTAAGGGAAGTTGTTTTATGTTATTCTACCTTTTTGTTTGGATATAACACTGTTTAACTAAGAGGTTTATGATTGGGTTAAAAAACAAAGTATTATACAGAGGTGGTGTTTCCAAATGGCTAAATGGTTAAATACATAATATAACATTACGAAACACGCATAATTCAAGTCCAATGGAAGATTTTACTACAGTCACCCCATCACATCCCTCACCCACCCACACACAAATCCAGATAAAAATGATTTTTTTTTCTTATTTCTCTTCAAAACATAGATTGTGGGGACTCTTTAGAACGCTCTCAACGTGGCGATGCTGTCAAACATCCACAAGATATGTCCTTAAGCATAAATTAGAAATATAATGCTTACCCCTGAAAACCCTACTTCTTCTATATAAAACTGAGGTTCAAGGGGGTCAAAAACATATGGGCATGTTTTCGTGACAATATGAAAACAGAACTAAGCATTATTGTGAATGTCCTCTACTACTTAATTGTCTAAAATGGAGCACAGGCCTACAAATCCCTTGTGTGTGAGCATTTATGTGAATGAATTTTACTGGTTAACTGAGTGGGTGGGGTAATTCTGGGGCTAAATTGATGGTAAAGAAGGCATAACCAACCATAAATGTATTTTAGAATAGTGTTAAATGTATTTTAGAATAGTGTCTTAGTTAAAATAAAACAATATATATGTAAAAACTGTTTAATTTTTGAAACATCAGAATTGCTTTTATGTACCACCTATGAAACTAGACACAAAGACAATAAAATATCATTTTTTTCACCGGTTTTCAAGTCAAACCTAAAAATTTGATCCATATTCTGGCACAAACCTTCTTTCTACACCAGAAAAATAAATTAAAATAAGTTTGTAAGATGATTGGTGGTATTTATATTCATATTTTACGAAAAACTGGAATTTACAGCTATGGCGGCCATCTTGGACGCCATCTTGGATTTCTCAGCTCGCCATCATTTATGCCAATTTATGCCGGCAGTTTCAGATACTACTGATCCTGACAAACATTTTGGTATATGACTTGTCTTGTTATACGGGGGGGTATGGGTTCCCATTTTTTTGGTCCAGATTGTCACCCTACCAAAATGTAACATTGTATCCGTTACTTTTATTCGCCTTAAGTAGGATTTACAATGCTGTTCATTACATTGACTTGATAAGTACAGCAGTATCATGATAATACACTCTCGCGTTACGGGCCTCGGTGGCCTATAGTGGATAAAGAGCGCTGTCTCTTAATCATAGGCCTCTGACCGCTGTGGTTCGAGCCCCGCTCGGGTCACATGCGACAACGCAAGGTCAGGTGGTTGTTCTTCGTGTACTCCGGATTTTCGCCCATCTCTGATTAACAGTCAGCTCGAATAGAGTGAAATCATGTTGAAAGGGCCATAAAACAAAACAATACAAAAAAAAAAAAAAAAAAACTGGAGAAAATTTGGGATAGTTTTCTTACTTCTGCAATAGACTTAGATTGTGGGTGCTCGTAAGAACCGCTTCAGAGAGGCGGTTTTAACGAGTATTCGCTATCTATGTTTCAGGGCAGAAATATCAAAGCAACAATGATATATACCCTTGAAAACCCAACTTTTCAATATATAAGGTGGAATTTATAAGGGTTTTCATTGTACACACTAGCATAACACACCAAGGCGACATTTTTCCACATCTCCCAATTGGCTACTTTTCTGGTGAAAAGTCGTGATATTTTTCTCATTTATACCGCAAACATAGGTTGTGGATGCTCGTTAGAGCCGCCTCATTGAGGCGGTTTTAACGAGTAACCACAACCTATGTCTAGGAGCAGAAATATGAAAATTAATGCATACCCCCGGAAATCCTATAATTCTCCATATAAAGTGGGGTTTATGGGGTGCTCACGCCACGGACGTGTTATCATGCGACGTGTGGACGAGATGGTGGAATATTGGTGTTTATGGAGGCGCCCACACGAGTTGAGTTCCCATTTCAAAGCGACACCATGGGGTTCTTGTCTCAACAACATCATGTTAAAAGCTTACACGAATCTTACACATGCGAACAAAAATTGAATTACTTCCTAAATGTCCGTTCCCCGTGGAGCTGCGTTATGGAAGCGTCCTTGCTTTATTTCATTTTTCCTTTCCGTCTATTTATTTATTTATTTGCGTTTTTTTTTTTTTTTTTTTTTTTGGTTGTTTTGTTTTTGTTTTCTCTTCATCATAATGTTTTAATACATTGCATTTGTGAAAATGAAGATTTTAAGTAACATGGCAATCTGGAATGTGGTAAGTCCTCTCTCATGCCCACGAGAATGATATTGTAATCTACGTGTGCAGAAAAAAAAAACACTTTCTTTTGAATCCTTTTAATTTGTTACTTTTTTGTTATGCCGTTAACATGTTTCGGTTGGATGTATACACAGAAAAAAAGTTTAAACCACATAGGATTTTAATATGAAGCTGAAACAAGTCTTTGGCGAGTTTCAAAATTTTCATCGTTACAAAAACACACCCTTGTGGCATATTGAATGTTTTCGTGGCTCCACAACATTATTTTTTTTGTTATTTGTTCTCATTTTCTGCTCCAAATATAGATTGAGGATACTCGTTAGAACCGCCTCTTTGAGGCGGTTCTAACGAGTACCCACAATCTATATTTCTGATATAAAGTTTGGTTTTGCATGTGTATTCATTATACTTACTTTTTAACTTGGTGCATGTGGAAAATGTCAGTTTCATTGCTTATCTCACATGGATGAGATATCCTAATGAGATTATTGGCTTTCGGTAATAAATAAAAATAAATACATAAATAAATAAATAAATAAATAAATGAATAAATAAATAAACCTCAAATGTCGATATTGCAAGTCTTATTTCAGGCAAGTAATACTAGGGTTATATGTTTTAAGCTATACTGCTAAAGTCAAACTGAATTTTGGGCAATGCTGTTCTTTTTATAGGGATCAACCATTGTTTTTCATGCATTAACATTTGCCGGATCCAGAGGAAGCTGTTTGAACATGAGGCCGCTAGGCCGAATGTTCAGATATCTTCCGAGGGATCCGGCAAATGTAAATGCAATGAATTAACCATGGATGATCGTTGTTCTTGCATAAGTTACGAATCCGACAGCAAATTTTGACGAAAACGCCCAAAAGCTCCATATAAATTCCATATAAACTCTTCAAATGCGACAGGCAAACGAAAATGGCGGCCAGTTCAGAATGATGTTTACAATGACGTCGTCATGCAGTGACGTCATCATAGAACCCTAAAACGCTACGTTCAGGGCGATAACGTTACGTCCCTCAATGTAACGTAAACAAAGCAAGGCCCGTCTTGTGATATCAAACGCTCAAAATCCATGTTCAAACAGCACGCGAATTTCATGATTTGATCATGGTTTTTGCTGCTTGACCACGGCTTTCGGTCCATTTGACAATGGCTCCAAACAGCCATGCGCATAGGTTTTTATGCAAGAATATTTGTTTTAATTTGAGGTATAACGTCACCGTCAACACTGTAATGGACACTGTATTTGGAGACGTTGCTTCCAGTTTTGTGGGACTTTTAGCCAACATTGAGATGAAATGACATCTCAAGCCGTCCAATGAAACCAATAGGGTTTATAAGCACTGACGGTCCGGCTCGCACCGCTTTAGATCCTCTATCTAAGTGGTTTACCAGTACTCGTGTGCTGTCGGTTTCAGCTATGCGTTGAAGCATCATGCAGCCTATCTATTTCTTCAAGCCCCGATGGGCTGGGGCAATGCTGTTTTAGTTTGGCTATAGTTCATAACACCGGGCATAGCGACAGCAAAAAAAAAAAAAAAAATAGCACGCACACAAACACACGCAAAAACATCAAAAACAAAGAAACAAACAAAACGGTCCATTGAAGATTTAGATAATGAAAGCCAAATGTAAAATAAATAAATAAATGAATAAATAAATAAACAAATAAATAAACTTCTCTTCATCGACATTTCTAACAGAATGATTTAGGTGACCGTCTCCATCTGCGGGATAAATAACTTAAAATGATAAAAAAAAATAAAAATAAATAGATAAATAAATAAATAAATAAATAAATAAATAAATAAGGATAGAAAGAATATATAAGAAAGAAAAAAACATTATGATAACACACACATGCGAAATAGTAATTTTTACACATCCCCAAAATGGCTACTTTCCTGTTGATATTTTGTTATTTTTACTTCAAACATAGGTTGTGGGTGCTCGTTAGAACCGCCTCATTGAGGCGGTTCTAACGAGTACCCACAACCTATGTCTTGGAGCAGAAATAAGAAAAATAATTTTTACCGCCGTAAACTCCAGTTTTCCCTATATAAAGCGGGGTTTAGCGGGTGAGAAAGAAAGAAAGACAAAACATGCTTCCCCGAGGCTAATAAAACATATGTTTACACACCTCATTGAGGCAGTCCTTGAGATTAAATGTTTTTGTATGTGTGGCTCGACGTGATATATTTTAATTTTGTCTACGATTTCAGTCGATGGCCATGTCAGAGCGAAAATCGTGAGATTTTCAGATGTCATATACCCAGTGAACTCTAGATTTCCTGAAATTTCTGAAATACGATAGAGATCTTATCGCGATAAAAACATATGTTCAGAAATCTGATTCCCCGGTGGCATGAGCGAGTGTTTATATCAACAAGATAAAATACATGTATGAAATAGAAAACAGAAGCTCCTGGGAGTCCGAATATTGTATAATTGCAATTAGAGAGACTATCTTTTCTTTGCTATAAACCATCGGATTAGCGTTTTTCGCGGTTTCCATTACGATTTATTTGTTTGATTTTAGGTTTAACGTCCCCGCCCACACTGTATAGGTCATTTTGGAGACGTTGCTTCCAATTTTGTGGGACTTTTATCCGACACTGAGATAAAATGACATCTCAAGCCCTGCCGCTCAATGAAACCAATAGGGTTTATAAGCATGGACGGTCCGTCCATGCTTATAACTTGCACCATTTTGCCTGGGCAGGCTTAGATATCAGTACTCATGTGCGGGGCGGTTTCAGCTCTGCGTAGA